>CM062818.1:1597917926-1598408785 GCA_031772625.1 Pinus tabuliformis
GCACATTCCATCAAAATAACATAGGACCAAGGAACCTTTGGCTTGAGCTCAATGAAAAATTTAAATAGGATTTGAACAATATAACGACAAGAGATAAACAAATGTTGAACATTTTCCTCATTTTTTTGCACAACAGACATGATGAGGCCCAACCTAACCTATTTTAATTCCACTTGCCCGAGTGAGAAGTTAATTCGATAAAGCTAACTACAATGTAATTATAATTTCCAAAGGAAAATGCAGTTATCATAATAAATCCCACTACCACTCACTTCTCTTGAAAATTGAGATTCCATAATTACCTTATACCTTGTTTAATAGTGAAATCACTTCTACTAACTTTTTGACACCAAATTGGAACATCTTTTATATCATCTTTAAGATTTCCTTGATCTTAGGCTTGACATTCTGGGTTATGATCTTCCAGTGATTTTTTTTTTAATTATTTGTGTTTATTATTATTATCTTCTCACTGGAAGTCTTGGTAGGCTAAAATTTCACCTCTTCCCACTTTGAAGTAAAATGAATGATAGTCTCGAAGTGTCGTAATTGAAAGGACAATTGCCTTCAGAGTAAGTTCATTTTTTCCCTTTTTGAATGTAACATGGCATATTAAGGTTTAGGAATCCCGTAATTTGAAAGTATCTTTGAATTTAACACAACATATTAAGGTTTAGGAATTCCCTGATCGGAAAGTACTACTAACAAACACTTAAAAATGGAATTACCATAAGCTGCAATATCCATGATGGTTGGATAACGAAGAACTAGTACTGTTATGCAGCATGGATGGACTGTTAAATTTGAAGACAGAGTATGGTTGGATCATCAAGAAACTGGTGCTGTTATGCAGCATGGATGGACTGTTAATTTGAAGAAAGAGTATAGTAAGAAACATGAAATCTCATTACTCACTAGTTTATATCAATGTTCACTGCAAATGAGATAAGGTGTCCTTCAAATCACATTATACACTTGTCTGAATCATCACTGCATTGAGCCACGGTATACGAATTGTAGGGATACCTAAAGAGCAGGCAGTAGCTAAAATTATTTATGCCAACACTATGGAACTAGAGGGAATGGATTCAATGGAGATCAAGACCTTACGTTGTGTTTTTCTAAGTGGAAGAGGTCCATAGAAATTAAAATTTTCCTGCAGATAGGGAAAAGCAACTAATAACAAGCGGAAGCACTAACAAATGCATCAAGGAGTCAGGTTTCTAAAGGACACCTCGAACTGATGATCTATATCAGTGTATGTCAAACAAAAAATAAATTCAGACCACTTATAAAATTCACATCTTATGATAAATTAATGTCTTATCAGTGTATTATAAATTCGAGATCCTTCAACTCTGCTGTCTTCAAATCCTGAACTTACTATTTGTATCATCAAGTCTAAAGCAGAATCCTAAGTAAATTGAAGGGCATTCATTAGCTATTGTCATACTGGATTATTTCAAGGACCAAGGGATATATTTTTAGCCTTAGTTATGAACCTAATTTCAAGCATGGATCCATTTTAGATCTCTGAATCATCCTTGGACCAGGACAAAGCCATTACAGTTGTGAGCAAATTCTGAAGCAAGTCATGAAAATCAATATTAGAGTTATTCACTTGGCTTGATATTATTCTGGAAATTTGCCTCAATAGAAAACTTTAGATTTCTTAATAGCTTACATTTATATGCCTTAGCTTACATTTATATGCATGCAGTCCTATTGATGTCATTTAGGTGAGACAATGGCTGAAACATTGAGGCTCAGAATTATGGTATCGATTAGCCCTTAATTACGACAGACTTCCGAAGCAGTCCTTATTGTAAATGAGTCAGAAACATGATCACCTTCTTCTGGAGATCTGAAGGTGGAAGTTGCAGTTCTCTTAAGCAAGAACCCTTACTCAATAATTTGAACAATTCGAGATCCTTTAACTCTGCTGTCTTCAAATCCTGAACTTTACTATTTGTATCATCAAGTCTGAAGCAGAATCCTAAGTAAATTGAAGGGCATTCATTAGCTATTGTCATACTGGATTATTTCAAGGACCAAGGGATATATTTTCAGCCTTAGTTATGAACCTAATTTCATGCATGGATCCATTTCAGATCTCTGAATCATCCTTGGACCAGGACAAAGCCATTACAGCCGTGAGCAAATTCTGAAGCAAGTCATGAAAATCAATATTAGAGTTATTCACTTGGCTTGATATTATTCTGGAAATTTGCCTCAATAGAAAACTTTAGATTTCTTAATAGCTTACATTTATATGCCTGCGGTCCTATTGATGTCACTTAGGTGAGACAATGGCTGAAACATTGAGGCTCAGAATTATGGTATCGATTAGCCCTTAATTAAGATAGACTTCCGAAGCAGTTGTTATTGTAAATGAGTCAGAAACATGATCACCTTCTTCTGGAAATCTGAAGGTGGAAGTTGCAGTTCTCTGAAGCAAGAACCCTTACTCAGTAACTGGAGCTACACCCAATTGACCTATGGTTTGATAATTGGCTAAATTTGATATAATTTTGTAAGACAGTTGTCTCATGGGAAGTGGGTACAGCAGATGGAGAATTACGTTAGATCAAGTCAGAAATGTGAGAGTAAATAGCCATCAGAGAAAAATCTATGGAGACAACGTTTTCGTGTATGTAGAGAAGGATACTAAGAGCAAAGCTTAATGTGTAAAGGTGGTGGTACGCAAAACTCTGCAAATGGACGTCATTTGTCAAAATTGATTCTAAATGTGAATATGTTTTCTACTATGCCTGCGATTGTCAACTCTTTTTGTGCCTTTGTGTAAGAAAGTTAATTTTTTATTTTGTATGAGCACAATGATGACTCGGAACTCTGTCTTGTGTGTCAGTGTCTGATCTATGGAAAAAGATAATTATAGATTTTAATCACTCTTGAATAGACTGTAATTTTTTTTTGGCATTGCATGATGTTGAAAATAGTTAGGTGGACAGATCCTAGCTGGTGTAGAGTCCCCCTGAGGGTCCACTCAAGCTCACTAATATGTTATTGCTAATTCACTAACTTTTTTGAAGCAGCACTAGCAGTTCTAGTTCCAGTAGTATATCTAGTAGTATACCTAAGAGCATATATATGCATACGTAGCAGCAGAACAAACATAGTAAGTATATGAACCTTGAACCAAGCTAGCATCATGATCAGCCTCTATTAAGGAAATATCTCCACGTGTTGTGGGGGTCTCAGCACACCAAACCCATCTTATAGACCCTTGTCATGACCAGGTTAGCCCTGCAACTTCACTGCCTTCTAACGTGTTTGGAGGTTGTTGTTACCACTAGATATTGGTTTCATTCATTGTTCACAGGTAGCAAAATTTCACTGCCATATTTTGTTGAGAAATATCAGGAGCCCTGAAGGAGGAGGTTAGGGTCAAGCCTTGCCTCCATGTACTCAATCATCCTTTTCATATGGTTGATATTTTGGGGTAGAAACATGGTTTCTACCTGCCTAGAACTGCATATGGGTTGTATCAATGGTGGAAATATTCAAAAAATCTTCATTTCCTCTGTTTATCACTTTGTAATGTCAAAAAACAGAGTACAGGAATATGGGTTAGTCTGACTCGTAACTGTAAAGTTGCTGAGTCTCGTTACTCCTAAACACCAACCCTTTTATAGGGTAATATTTTCTAGAGAAGAGAAATCATACTTTTCATTAAGAAAGAGGAGTACATTTACATATATATGACCCAAAAAAAACTCAAAGGTATGGACATCACCAATGCCAACAACAACATCCATCACAAAATTAACTAACAGGGACCAAAAATCGACATGAAAGGAACATCTATAAACTTTGTAGAAGATGGATAAAATTACTAAAAAAGATAAAAACCCGAATAGTATGGAACATTAAAATCCTAGTTACAAACAAGAATAACCAGTTCAAACAAAAATATTTTATTCATAAGATGAAAAAAAGGATAGAATTTCTTGACATATCAAAAGAAGTGAGCCAACTGAAGATCACTGGGGATATGAACATATCCCCTTCTCAATAATTGTAAGCCTCCTAGTTCTTCAAATAAAAAGTTGCCTTCCTCCACCCGTAGATATTTTTTGGACATATAGTCCGCATGTTGGTTACATTCCCTCAAAATATGCTAGAATAATAGATTATGAAACAGACCCTTAAGAATTTAAATACGTTACATCTAGTGCTTGAGGGAAAGAACCTTAAAATTACCCTTCTCCATTATCCAGTCCATCACACACTTGGAATCTCCATAAATCTGACAGGAGATAATGTTCAATTATGTTTCAATATATAAAAGGGCCCAAACTACAGAAACCTCTGCCTTGGTATTAGACTCTGAACCAATATTCAACCAAATATGATAAGACCCATTTCTAGGGAGGAAACTGATGGCACCCCCTCCACGTACACCTAAATGATATGCATCATCAAAGAAACCTACATTTATAGATAGAGGACTATGAGGGAAGCATAAGGAGTGACTACGAGGAGGATTCAAAGGCTTGACATACAGAGAAGAAACCCATAATATGAGGCAGGATGTCAGAGATCTCTACTTTCAAAGATATGTTTATTCTGAACCTTCTAGACACCCCAAGCGATGAAGATAGGAAAGGATTTATAATTACCCATGTTTTTCTCACGTAAGAAAAGGAAATGGTCAATATGATACATTGGAACAAGGTCCAAAATATTAAATAACGTGACGGTTGCAGTCCAAAGTTCCATGGAAAAATCACACAGAAAAAATAAGTGATTGACATATTCAAAGTCCTTTGAATAGAGGATACACATATTTGGCCTAGATAATCATTTGCACAATAGAGGGTCCCATGGTTATATCTAATTCTCTAAATAGACAGTCCCGGAACTTATTATACCACAAATTTACCATGGGAAGGGAAGAACATGCTGATATAGAATTATAGGCATGGCAAGAAGTTATTTTCCCAAATGAGGTGTTCCAAGCACAAGCAATTGAACCATCCTCCTATGATAAGATTAGACCATTGAGAATAAGATTCTTAACAAAATTGTCCCATTCATATGCTAGAAGACCATGTAGACCCAATTCAGAAGCACATTTCCACCTGATAATAAAAGACTGCAATGAGGAAGACAAGAAAGGATGACACAATATTTAAACAACCCAGAATTTGAGATGAAATATGAGCTTTGGAAATAATTAGTAGAATGGAGATCCCCTAATAGAAGGAGCTCCAGATGTTATTAACAAACGGGGTTTATGTTTTGCAGGTCAAGCATTGTGCTATTGAACAAAATCTATGGCCATTTTGACTACTTATGATGGGACTTACAGTTCAGTCTTTCCACTACTTGTAAGAATGGATAATTTGCCCTAGTAGTATACCTAAGAGCAAATAGATGCATACGTAGCAGCAGAACAAACAGAGTAAGTATATGAACCTTGAACCAAGCTAGCATCATGATCAACCTCTGTTAAGGAAATATCTCCACGTGTTGTGGGCGTCTCACCACACCAAATGCATCTTAGAGACCCTTGTCATGACCAGGTTAGCCCTGTAACTTCACTGCCTTCTAACGTGTTTGGAGGTTGTTGTTACCGCTAGATATTGGTTTCATTCATTGTTCACAGGTAGCAAACTTTCACTGCTATGATGATAGTGACTGTTTTATCAATAGCCTCTGTTCTGTTTATGTTTATGTTGGGTATGATGATGATAGTGACCCACAAGATGATGTGCTTGGTTGAAATACTCCTTACTTTAGTAGTTATTGCAATTGTTTCTTAACTTTATCTCCTTCCAAAGTAAATTCGTTACACATTCACCAAGTCCCATCCTTATTGGGAACTATGATGCTATGTGACCCATATGATGATGTGTTTTTGTCTAATTACTCCCTACTCTAGTAGTTATTGCAAATGTTTCTTCACTTTATCTCCTTCCAAAATAAACTATCCATACAACCCAATATTTGGTAATGGGGAATTAGGAAACAATTGTATCTTGTGCCCCACTTCCCTTTTAGTTGGTAAATATTTAGGCTCTTCGAGCACTTCTCTATACACATACAATAAATCCTCTAACTATTATTTCTGCTCTTCATTACATCTCTCTATGAATTCCTTTTACTAATTCATCCCTTGGTTGATTATCTCTCAAGAAAAATAATACAAATTTTCCACTAAAAGTGATCGATTTTTGGCTTGGTTGGAACTTACTAGAGAGACCTTCTACTTACCTTTTTCCACATTGATGATGAAATACTTCCCCATCCTTGATCAATAAGTGCTAGTTTTCCCTGATCATGAAGATCAATCCTTTGTGTACATGTAAGGGTTTCCAAACACTATACCACACACATCAAGGAGTATTATATATAAATCCATTTCATAAAATATGCACTTATAGTAAACTTGACCTTACACTATTTAGTGACTTTGAGCTCTACATCTCTATTCACCCATTCCAATGGATAGTGGTTCAAATAATCATGAACATCTAACACAAGCTTGTTGACTTGATTTTTTGCTGTGAGTTTTTCCAATGAATCAAAATCGAATAGAGCATCCACCGTGGTATTTTTTACTTGAGTATTAATCTAGAATAATTTAGTCATCTCATTCTCTTCCTTGCTATGAAGGATATTCATATTCAACTCCTTTTGCACTGAGGTGTAGATAGTCTTCTCATTTACATCCATGCTACACTCTATTAGGTTGAATGAATCCATATCTAATATGTTATTCTTCTTGGAAAAACTATATTTATTTGGATTCAACCCTAAATGTAGCTTTCAACACTTATATCCAATGAAACCATCAATATTACAATTGTTGCAATGATTGCTTGGATCCTTGCACTAATGTGTAGTAATTGTATTTTTTTTAAAAGGAACCTAACATAAACAGAACAGAGGCTATGAACAGAACCCAATTTATGAAGGTCCCTTTTATTCAAGCATCACAAAATCTGGGCTTTCCAAGGATTCAATCACTGTTCCTTATGATTATAGGGGTTGCACAAAGGGTCTGGTTCTCTCTTAACTAAAAAGAAAAGAGACTTTCAAGTTTTCTCATATTGAGACCGTTATTACCAAATTTTAACTGCTTCAGGACCTACTAGAGTAGCTTGCTTCAAATTTGATTATGTCAGGGTTTCTTATGTAATCCTGATTTAAAGTCCTGGCCCTTTCTAGAATTGTTCCTAACATCATCTTCCATACTCTAGAATCTAGATAGTCTAGAGAGAATCCAATATGTACCAAGGATCAAATGTTCCACAAGCATAACTCAAAATGCCACCAATCTGATTGATGCTCAACTATAGATAGTATCATAGATTGGTAGACTACTGTGCTGCACCAAACTACGAGGAGGATAGATAGAGGACTATGAGGGAAGCATAAGGAGTGACTACGAGGAGGATTCAAAGGCTTGAAATACAGAGAAGAAACCCATAATATGAGGCAGGATTTCAGAGATCTCTGCTTTCAAAGATATGCTTATTCTGAACCTTCTAGACACCCCAAGCGATGAAGATAGGAAAGGATTTACAATTACCCATGTTTTTCTCACATAAGAATAGGAAATGGACAATATGATACATTGGAACAAGGTCCAAAATATTGAGGGTTGCAGTCCAAAGTTCCATGGAAAAATCACACAGAAAAAATAAGTGATTGACATATTCAAAGTCCTTTGAATAGAGGATACATATATTTGGCCTAGATAATCCTTTGCACAATAGAGGGTCCCATGTTTATATCTAATTCTCTAAATCCAACCATATGAATAATTTCATTTTTGGAGCAATAAGCCAGTCCCGGAACTTATTATACCACCAATTTACCATGGGAAGGGAAGAACATGCTGATATAGAATTATAGGCATGGCAAGAAGTTATTTTCCCAAATGAGGTGTTCCAAGCACAAGAAATTGAACCATCCTCCTATGATAAGATTAGAACTTTGAGAATAAGATTCTTAACAAAATTGTCCCATTCATATGCTAGAAGACCATGTAGACCCAATTCAGAAGCACATTTCCACCTGATAATAAAAGACTGGAATGAGGAAGACAAGAAAGGATGACACAATATATAAACAGCCCAGAATTTGAGATGAAATATGAGCTTTGGAAATAATTAGTAGAAGGGAGATCCCCTAATAGAAGGAGCTCCAGATGTTATTAACAAACGGGGTTTATTTTTTACAGGTCAGGCATTGTGCTATTGAACAAAATCTATGGCCATTTTGACGACTTATGATGGGACTTACAGTTCAGTCTTTCCACTACTTGTAAGTGCGGATAATTTTCCCTAGTAGTATACCTAAGAGCATATATATGCATACATAGCAGCAGAACAAACAAAGTATATGAACCTTGAACCAAGCTAGCATCATGATCAACCTCTGTTAAGGAAATATCTCCACGTGTTGTGGGGGTCTCACCACACAAAACGCATCTTAGAGACCCTTATCATGACCAGGTTAGCCCTGTCACTTCACTACCTTCTAACGTGTTTGGAGGTTGTTGTTACCACTAGATATTGGTTTCATTCATTGTTCACAGGTAGCAAACTTTCACTACCATATTTTGTTGAGAAATATTAGGAGCCCTGAAGGAGGAGGGTAGGGTCAAGCCTTGCCTCCATGTACTCGATCATCCTTTCATATGGTTGATCTTTTGGGGTAGAAACATGGTTTCTACCTGCCTAGAACTGCATATGGGTTGTATCAATGGTGGAAATATTCAAAAAATCTTCATTTCCTCTGTTTATCACTTTGTCATGTAGGAAAACAGAGTACAGGGATATGGGTTAGTCTGACTCGTAACTGTAAAGTTGTTGAGTCTCAATTGTGATTATGTGATCTTGGAAGGTTTTGAGAGTATATAAACTCTTCTCAATGTATGTCCTTTCCTTGCAAGACTTGGAGAGGGGGATATAGAGTCTTCTTATTGGAATGCAGAGGTTGTTTGACTTTGTATAGTTGCTTATTATCTAATCATATGAAGAAAAAATAGAGTTACAAGAATACAAGTTTAAATGCCAGGCCTTCTTCTACTTATGTTTTGGAGAACACATATCACCTGATCATTCTAAACAACAAAATACAATAGCCAAACTCATTCCTATACCTCTTTAATTTTTCTCCTTTCCAAATAGGCTGAATGATCCTAAATTCAGTGGCAAAGTACCAGCCTTCTCTCCATGCAATCTCAAAACAACTCTGAGGGCCAACCTACCTTCATTGGATGAATGGAAAGGTATTTGTGCATCTATTTAGGGTGAATCTTTATGTGCATTTGTGGCTTCTTCAGCACAAGCGTACACCAAAGAGATGATTCGGTTTTGTGCTTGTGCTGAGGTGAGAAATGGCATTTTATGAACAATGTTGCTTAGTGTTCCTTGAACAGAGTTTATATTGTTATAATCCTTGTGCAATTCAGTACTAGTTTGGAGAATTGATGGCTATTTAATATTTGTACAGGTCATGCTCGGAGGCTATTTTGCTTTGAAAAGAGTTGAATATCCATCTACATATTTATTGTATCCATTTCCATTTGGAATCAATAAACCATTAAAAAGTTTTTTCACCGCCTTTGGAAGTAATAAATACCCTATTGATATTCATTTTTATCTCTAGTATATCAGCATTATTTATGGAGGAACAGAAAAAGGGACTGATGTAGTATGGTCGAATGTGTGCCAGCATTTGCTTAATTATAATTTATCATTTATATTCCCAGAATGACAGTCTGCAACTTGGTAAAACCCTAAATTTGGACCAATGAACTAATTACGCTGGTGAATTGGGGTCTCTGAATTATTTTTGTTGTCTTCGGAAGCAATTAGCAATCTATTTATTTCAATATTTATCTCTATTATATGAACTCGTATATAAAAAGACCCATCTAATTAGTTCATATTATTGGACCTGTCTAATATGTTTGTGGCAGTTTTCAGTTATAATTTAGTTTTCAGCATGGCACTACTGCTGTGTGCAATTCAGTACTAGTTTGGAGAATTAATGGCTTGGACTTTCCTTGATTGGATATGCTATGCCAATAGAAATTTGGAATGTTCTGTGATGATTAAGGCTAGATGTAAGAATAATTAATTAACATTATTTCATGCAAAAGCAAATCTTCCCACAATCGTATTTAGGGAGGGCTAACCAAATTCATTTGAGTAGTGAATTTCCTTTAAAGCAGTCAAGGTAGTGATTTTACAGTGATTCAAACAGTTGAAAGACATTTATTTATCATAAGATGTGAATGGAAATCATATGAAGAAATAATACTAGTATTCATGCTATCATAAAGGTGAATCCAATTTACCTCATTGGCCGACAAAATAATTGTTCTTCTGACAACTAAGTTGAGCCATCTTCAGCCAAGCTTGTAAGGGCACAGTCTATGGATTCCTATCATAGCTAATTCTAGGTGCCCATGCAGTAGTTGCATGAATAGTTAAAGAATTCCTCTTCCTCTTTGATCTGCTCCCTATTGACAGTCCATGAAACAACGATGCTGATCATTTAATTTCTACAAGGTGGAAGAAACAAAATACCAAACCCAGGTAGTGGAATTACTTCCTTGCCATTCTCATTTTTTTCTTGGAGGCCTTTGAAAGATGACATGGTTCCTTTATTGAGACTACCGAATGCAGAAGAGGTAGACTCTTCTTGACATCATTAACAACATGTGCTATCTATTTTCTAGACTGTAAGTTATCATAGACATTCTCCTGTCTCCCCTCTACCTCCTGGCCAAAAGGTTTTCTTGCTTCTCATAAAGACAAACACATATAACTAGATAGACAGATAGTTCGAACAAAAATTTCCTTAATGTATTTTGTAAAGTTTAAAGCGAGTTTTCCCATATCTATCTTCTCCATGAACATGTGGACAATCATTCATGCACTAGATTTTTAAAAGGAAATGTAGACAACAAACCTCTAACAAATCCACATGAAGTCAATGCTGAGGGAAAATTTTGGGGCATGGAAAAGGTGCACTCACAGGGATTAAATCACAGTGAAGGGAGGCTCCTTCGCTGTCCCAAAAGAAGGTTCTTCATCACAGCAAGGAGGCAACATGATGATGACAGCAATGTGATTGAAACTATTCCCGAGGACTGTTTATAAGGTTGGTAACCTACAGTCATATTATATTAATGAAATCTGTCCTAGACCAAAGTTCAAATCAGTACACTCAGATTGAGTCAAGTCCTTATACGACTTATACTACTACATTGACAGTATTTGTTGATTGAAGATCAAAGGCCAGACTTGCTGCTAGGCTAGACCACAGGACATAGCTAGCAGCAAAGGTATTGACTTGAAAGCGTGACAATGGTGGAGCTGCACCTCTAGGTCATGGATTGGTAACTAACAAAAAAAAATAAATTCAGACCACTTCAGTCCAATCCTAAAAAAAATTATTGTAGGCAAACAAATTTGCAACTAACCAACCAATGTGAAATGAATTTTCAATGAAATTATCAAATGTACTACACAAATTGATGATATATATATACGAAAAACAGAGCATTTATCAACCAAATTAAGACATCACGTCTGTAAAATGCCGTTCATTACACAATTGTTCTCTGTTTAAAAAAGTGAGTACAATGAGGAGTACCTGTATTTTTCATGAACTCTAGCTTCCAAAAGAGGATATTCTGAACTGCACTTGTAAATTTCAGCAGTTGTTCACAAAATCGTGCATGGAAGTAAGTTTAACAGTGCAGTTGTGGCGGGAACAAGCCTGAGATCAGAACTGCTCTATTTATACTGAGTGATGATCTAATCAGATCAGATGATGTGGAGGGGTCAACGGTTAGTTTATTATGAGCAAATTTATTCTTACTAACATTTACTCACAAAATCGTGCATGTATTTGCTGACAAAATAGTGCAGTAGATGCAGGTTGGTATTTGGAATGGAATTGTATGTAAAATTTCCATTTTTTATTTTTTATTTTTTAATATCAAATAAGCAATTTAGAAATTACTAAAAGAAAAAAGATTACAGATTTTTCGTTATTTCAAATAAGGAAATAGTTCAAATAAAGAATTTAGTGGTTATTAAAAAAGCTAAAAGTACAGTTTTTTCTTTATTTCACATAAGGAATTTAAGAATTTATTAATTACTCCCTATCTCTATTTTTCTAGCAATATATACTTGTCTTATATAAAACCTCAAGTAATAGGCTTGGTAACACCCCTGAAATAATATTTTCTCTCATTTATTAAATATTTTGTATTTCCACTTTTTAACTTGAGTCACAAAGAAATAATAAATCTAGTTAATATGCTAATATTGAGGACAAGTTTGACATGGCATATAGGTTAGTTGGGGCTTTTTGCACATTTAGGTGATGGGGAGCACTATTTGCCATTATTATAAACCAAAGTAATATAGATGTTGTATGGGTGTTAATGTGAGGATAATTTTGCCCCTAGACAAGGATGGGTATGTTTGGGGCCTTGGACATCATCTAAGGAGAAACACCATTATTATCCCAGGGCATACGAGTGGTTTTGGTTGGTTAAGTAACAGTACAGACTGTGCACATGGTACAAAACCACCTCCCAGTGCCCCTAAGGTGAACGATTGGCCTAGTGGTGCTCATCGCCAACATAAGGGTTTCTTGTTGGTGGCTAGTGTCCTACTTACTAATGTCTACTACCCAATATTGTGACATTTTGATAGATCGATGTACCAACAACTAATACATTGCATTAGTGTTGGTTGACCTTGAGGTGTCCTTGATACAGTTAGCCTGAAATTTGACCTAGACTTGATGGACTATAGTCCCCAACCATGGAGTGAGAGTCCTTGAAGCCCCTATCTAGATGAGCTAATGGATAATGTAGGATGATATGCCAATATCGAGGACATTGAGCTTGACATGGCATGTAGGTTAGTTGGGGCTTTTTGCACATTTAGGTGATGGGGAGCACTATTTGCCATCATTATAAACCAAAGGATTATAGATGTTGTATGGGTATTAATGTGAGGATAATTTTGCCCCTGGACAAGGATGGCTTTGTTTGGGGCCTTGGACATCATCTAAGGAGAAACACCATTATCATCCCAGGGCGTACGAGTGGTTTTGGTTGGTTTAGTAATAATACAGACTGTGCACATGGTACAAAAACACCTCCGAGTGCCTCTAAGATGAACGGTTGGCCTAGTGGTGCTCATCACCAACATCAAGGTTTCTTGTTGGTGGCTAGTGTCGTACTTACTAATGTCTACTACCCAATATTGTGACATTTTCATAGGTCGATGTACCAACAACTAATACATTGCATTAGTGTCGGTTGACCTTGAGGTGTCCTTCATACAGTTAGCCCAAAATTTGACCTAGACTTGACGGACTATAGTCCCCAACCATGGAGTGAGAGTCCTTGAACCCCCTATCTAGATGAGCTAACGGATAATGTAGGACGATATGCTAATATCGAGGACAAGCTTGACATGGCATGTAATAATATTGGATTATCATCCTAGGGCCTACGACTGGTTTTGGTTGGTTTAGTAATAATATAGACTATGCACATGGTACAAAACCACCTCCGAGTGCCTCTAAGGTGAATTGTTGATGTGAGGATAATATAGATGTTGTAAACCATTATTATAAACCAAAGTAATATAGATGTTGTATGGGTGTTAATGTGAGGATAATTTTGCCCCTAGACAAGGATGGCTTTGTTTGGGGCCTTGGACATCATCTAAGGAGAAACACCATTATCATCCCAGGGCATACGAGTGGTTTTGGTTGGTTAAGTAATAGTACAGACTGTGCACATGGTACAAAACCACCTCCCAGTGCCCCTAAGGTGAACGGTTGGCCTAGTGGTGCTCATCGCCAACATCAAGGTTTCTTGTTGGTGGCTAGTGTCCTACTTACTAATGTCTACTACCCAATATTGTGACATTTTGATAGATCGATGTACCAACAACTAATACATTGCATTAGTGTTGGTTGACCTTGAGGTGTCCTAGATACAGTTAGCCCGAAATTTGACCTAGACTTGATGGACTATAGTCCCCAACCATGGAGTGAGAGTCCTTGAACCCCCTATCTAAATGAGCTAATGGATAATGTAGGATGATATGCTAATATCGAGGACATTGAGCTTGACATGGCATGTAGGTTAGTTGGGGCTTTTTGCACATTTAGGTGATGGGGAGCACTATTTGCCATCATTATAAACCAAAGGAATATAGATGTTGTATGGGTATTAATGTGAGGATAATTTTTCCCCTAGACAAGGATGGCTTTGTTTGGGGCCTTGGACATCATCTAAGGAGAAACACCATTATCATCCCAGGGCGTACGAGTGGTTTTGATTGGTTTAGTAATAATACAGACAGTGCACATGGTACAAAACCACCTCCCAGTGCCTCTAAGATGAATGGTTGGCCTAGTGGTGCTCATCGGCAACATCAAGGTTTCTTGCTGGTGGCTAGTGTCCTACTTATTATTGTTTACTACCCAATATTGCGACATTTTGATAGGTCGATGTGCCAACAACTAATACATTGCATTAGTGCTGGTTGACCTTGACATGTCCATGATACAATTAGCTCGAAATTTGACCTAGACATGATGGACTATTGTCCCCAACCATGGAGTGAGAGTCCTTGAACCCCCTATCTAGATGAGCTAATGGATAATGTAGGATGATAATGTGAGGATAATTTTGCCCCTGGACAAGGATGGGTATGTTTGGGGCCTTGGACATCATCTAAGGAGAAACACCATTATCATCCCAGGGCATACGAGTGGTTTTGGTTGGTTTAGTAATAATACAGACTGTGCACATGGTACAAAAACACCTCCCAGTGCCTCTAAGGTGAACGGTTGGCCTAGTGGTGCTCATCGCCAACATCAAGGTTTCTTGTTGGTGGCTAGTGTCCTACTTACTAATGTCTACTACCCAATATTGTGACATTTTGATAGGTCGATGTACCAATAACTAATACATTGCATTAGTGTAGGTTGACCTTGTTAAGGTGTCCTTCATACAGTTAGCCTGAAATTTGACCTCTCGATGGACTATAGTCCCCAACCATGGAGTGAGAGTCCTTGAACCCTCTATCTCCATGAGCTAAATTATGGAGAATGTAGAATGATATGCTAATATCGAGGACATGTTTGACATTTTGATAGATCGATGTACCAACAACTAATACATTGCATTAGTGTTGATTGACCTTAAGGTGTCCTTGATACAATTAGCTCGAACTTTGACCTAGACTTGATGGACTATAGTCCCCAACCATGGAGTGAGAGTCCTTGAACGCCCTATCTAGATGAGCTAATGGATAATGTAGGACGATATGCTAATATCGAGGACAAGCTTGACATGGCATGTAATAATATCTGATTATCATCCTAGGGCCTACGACTGGTTTTGGTTGGTTTAGTAATAATATATACTATGCACATGGTACAAAACCACCTCCGAGTGCCTCTAAGGTGAATGGTTGGCCTAGTGGTGCTCATCGCCAACATCAAGTTTTCTTGTTGGTGGCTAGTGTCGTACTTACTAATGTCTACTACCCAATATTGTGACATTTTGATAGGTCGATGTACCAACAACTAATACATTGAATTAGTGTAGGTTGACCTTGTTAAGGTGTCTTTCATACAGTTAGCCTGAAATTTGACCTCTCGATGGACTATAGTCCCCAACCATGGAGTGAGAGTCCTTGAACCCTCTATCTTCATGAGCTAAATTATGGATAATGTAGGATGATATGTTAATATCGAGGACATGTTTGACATTTTGATATGTCGATGTACCAACAACTAATACATTGCATTAGTGTTGGTTGACCTTGAGGTGTCCTTGATACAGTTAGCTCGAACTTGGACCTAGACTTGATGGACTATAGTCCCCAACCATGGAGTGAGAGTCCTTTAACCCCCTATCTAGATGAGCTAATGGATAATGTAGGATGATATGCTAATATCGAGGACAAGCTTGACATGGCATGTAGGTTAGTTGGGGTGTTTTTCACATTCAGGTGATGGGGAGCAGTATTTGCCATCATTATAAACCAAAGGAATATAGATGTTGTATGGGTGTTAATGTGAGGATAATTTTGCCCCTAGACAAGGATGGCTTTGTTTGGTGCCTTGGACATCATCTAAACAGAAACACCATTATCATCCCAGGGCATACAAGTGGTTTTGGTTGGTTAAGTGATAATAAAGACTGTGCACATGGTACAAAACCACCTCCCAGTGCCCCTAAGGTGAACGGTTGGCCTAGTGGTGCTCATCGCCAACATCAAGGTTTCTTGTTGGTGGCTAGTGTCCTACTTACTAATGTCTACTACCCAATATTGTGACATTTTGATAGGTCGATGTGCCAACAACTAATACATTGCATTAGTGTTGGTTGATCTTGACATGTCCATGATACAATTAGCCCAAAATTCGACCTAGACTTGATGGACTATAGTCCCCAACCATGGAGTGAGAGTCCTTGAACCCCCTATATAGATGAGCTAATGGATAATGTAGGACGATATGCTAATATCGAGGACATTGAGCTTGACATGGCATGTAGGTTAGTTGGGGCTTTTTGCACATTTAGGTGATGGGGAGCACTATTTGCCATCATTATAAACCAAAGGAATATAGATGTTGTATGGGTATTAATGTGAGGATAATTTTGCCCCTAGACAAGGATGGCTTTGTTTGGGGCCTTGGACATCATCTAAAGAGAAACACCATTATCATCCCAGGGCATACAAGTGGTTTTGGTTGGTTAAGTGATAATAAAGACTGTGCACATGGTACAAAACCACCTCCCAGTGCCCCTAAGGTGAATGGTTGGCCTAGTGGTGCTCATCGCCAACATCAAGGTTTCTTGTTGGTGGCTAGTGTCCTACTTACTAATGTCTACTACCCAATATTGTGACATTTTGATAGGTCGATGTGCCAACAACTAATACATTTCATTAGTGTTGGTTGACCTTGACATGTCCATGATACAGTTAGCCCGAAATTTGACCTAGACTTGATAGACTATAGTCCCCAACCATGGAGTGAGAGTCCTTGAACCCCCTATCTAGATGAGCTGATGGATAATGTAGGACGATATGCTAATATTGAGGACAATGAGCTTGACATGGCATGTAGGTTAGTTGGGGCTCTTTGCACATTTAGGTGATGGGGAGCACTATTTGCCATCATTATAAACCAAAGGAATATAGATGTTGTATGAGTATTAATGTGAGGATAATTTTTCCCCTGGACAAGGATGGCTTTGTTTGGGGCCTTGGACATCATCTAAGGAGAAACACCATTATCATCCCAGGGCGTACGCGTGGTTTTGGTTGGTTTAGTAATAATACAGACTGTGCACATCGTACAAAACCACCTACCAGTGCCTCTAAGATGAATGGTTGGCCTAGTGGTGCTCATCGGCAACATCAAGGTTTCTTGTTGGTGGGTAGTGTCCTACTTACTATTGTCTACTACCCAATATTGCGACATTTTGATAGGTCGATGTACCAACAACTAACACATTGCATTAATGTTGGTTGACCTTGACGTGTCCATGATACAATTAGCCCGAAATTTGACCTAGACTTGATGGACTATAGTCCCCAACTATGGAGTGAGAGTCCTTGATCCCTCTATCTCGATGAGCTAATGAATAATGTAGGATGATACGCTAATATCGAGGACATTGAGCTTGATATGGTATGTAGGTTAGTTGGGGCATTTTGCACATTTAGGTGATGGGGAGCACTATTTGCCATCATTATAAACCAAAGGAATATAGATGTTGTATGAGTATTAATGTGATGATAATTTTGCCCCTGGACAAGGATGGCTTTGTTTGGGGCCTTGGACATCATCTAAGGAGAAACACCATTATCATCCCAGGGAGTACGAGTGGTTTTGGTTGGTTTAGTAATAATACAGACTGTGCACATCATACAAAACCACCTCCCAGTGCCTCTAAGATGAATGGTTGGCCTAGTGGTGCTCGTCGGCAACATCAAGGTTTCTTGTTGGTGGCTAGTGTCCTACTTACTATTGTCTACTACCCAATATTGCGAAATTTTGATAGGTCGATGTACCAACAACTAATACATTGCATTAATGTTGGTTGACCTTGACGTGTCCATGATACAATTAGCCCGAAATTTGACCTAGACTTGATGGACTATAGTCCCCAACTATGGAGTGAGAGTCCTTGATCCCTCTATCTCGATGAGATAATGAATAATGTAGGATGATATGCTAATATCGAGGACAAGTTTGACATGGCAGGTAGGTTAGTTGGGTCTTTTTGCACAATTAGGTGATGGGGAGCACTATTTGCCATCATTATAAACCATAGGTATATAGATGTTGTATGGGTGTTAATATGAGGATAATTTTTCCCCACAAGGGTGGCTTTGTTTGGGGCCTTGGACATCATCTAAGGAGAAACACCATTATCATCCCAAGGCGTACGAGTGGTTTTGGTTGGTTTAGTAACCCAATACGACTACCTAAGAATAGTAAATCCTCCTTACTACTGTTGCGTGGTGATCCAGGAAACAAGATCTGGGTTTTTATTGCTTATCGGAGGGAAAGCATTCCTCCACTCAAGGAGTTTTCCTCCTGTCCACTTGTACAAACAATAGGCTTGAGTAAGATAATAGGATTAGAAGAAAATCATAGGAAAACATGTGAATAATACGAGAGGTTCAGATTCCAATATTTTTTTGTAACTTTGTCATCTTCAAAGTTACAAGCAACATGTTTGTTAATTGAAGTGATATTTGATTTTAGCACTTAGTTTAGCTTTCTTCTAAGGTTTTTAAGTTTCCTTGTGTTAACTTGGCCCATTGACCTAGGTGGTCAATATCCCTCTTGTATCATTTATGTTCACATATTTGTTTATGAGCAATTTTTTCTTACAGCTTATCTTAACATTTGTTGATGATAGTTGTAGCACTCTTACATTAGTTAGATAGAATTTTTACTTTGAATTTAGTTCATTTCCATTACTATTTTTAATTTTTTTGGTTCATTATGTGTTATTCATTAACCCTACCACAAATTGTTTTAATGCATTAGATATGTTCACTTTCCAATTTTCCAACTTCTCATTAGCATCATTGCCATCCAATACCACATTTAGCATATTCACCTTCACATTAGTCTGTTTCTTGTAGAAAAATAAGGACACCTGTAGCAGTTTGCAACTCGACTTCCAAGCTTGCCCAAATTCACACGAAACATAAGATAATCCGTGATTCAACGATTTGGGAAACTTTTGAACAGACAGATAATCAGTGATCCGTGTGCTTTGACAATCCGTGATCCGTGTGCTTTGAGAAGCGGATGCACACATTATATCCAATATGGTCGGGGGTATCCTGTAGCATTAACAGGTGAGGCGCATCTGTCAACAACCTTTTCGGACGGCCAAGACATTTTTATAAGCTCTGCATTTAATTTCGTTTTTTTCTGTGAGGCCGATCTTCCATAGTTTTTGCCTAAAACAGGTATGTGTTTAGGCTTTCTGTTTGTTTTATTGAAAAATATCTCTTTGGATAAATTATTATGATATCCTGTTGCCTGTTCAGATTGTTGGGGCTACCTTTAGATTATATCTTTTTGATTTTGCAGACTTTAAACACATATCTACTAAGCATAGGATGATAAAACGTTGCATTTTCTTGGATCGGATTCTAGCTTAGTTATTTCCTCTGCTTTTGGGCATATGTAACGTTAAGTGCATGTTAATGGAATTTGATTACTTGTTTCTTTGTGTTAAGTACATTGATAAGCAGAAAAACCTTTATCGCTTCTGAAACATCTTCACCATGCACTTTCTGGGTAGAAATGTTAGGACTTCTTATTATTTTCAATGGCATATTACCACAAGAATGCTTGAGATGAGGGATACTCAGATTACGTCCAGAACAGATACAAATTGGTGTATTTTCAATGGCATATTACCACAAGTCTTCTTATTTTCAATAGAATATTACCACAAGAACGCTTGAGATGAGAGTTACCCAGATTACGTCCAAAAAAGATACAAATTGGTGGTTCTTTCAGTGACCTATCCCTAGCCAGTTTCTCAACAGTAACTTTCACCTTTTTCTCAGGAAGACTAATTTGAGAGGCTTCCATATTTATACGAAACCACCCTCTTTCTTTTTCATAAATAGAAGATTTTGATATCATTGGGCGTGGACTATCTGTTGTAACAAGTCCCAACATAAGTCATCAAAATGGTCATATATTTTGTTCAATAGCACAATGACTAACCTGCAAAACATAAACCCCGTTTGTTAATAACATCTGGAGCATTAAAAAACACATTTTCCTTCACAATGAAGCAACATAGAAACCCTCAGAATTGAAAATATCCATTCTTACAAGTAGTGGAAAGACTGAACTGTAAGTCCCATCATAAGTCGTCAAAATGGGCATAGATTTTGTTGAATAGGACAATGCCTGACCTGCAAAACATAAACCCCATTTGTTAATAACATCTGGAGCATTAAAAAACACATTTTCCTTCACAATGAAGCAACATATAAACCCTCAAAATTGAAAATATCCATGCTTACAAGTAGTGGAAAGACTGAACTGTAAGTCCCATCATAAGTCGTCAAAATGGCCATAGATTTTGTTCAATAGCACAATGCCTGACCTGGTAAACATAAACCCCGTTTGTTAATAACATTTGGAGCTCCTTCTATTAGGGTATCTCCCTTCTACTAATTATTTCCAAAGCTCATATTTCATCTCCAATTCTGGGCTGTTTATATATTGTGTCATCCTTTCTTGTCTTCCTCATTGCAGTCTTTTATTATCAGGTGGAAATGTGCTTCAGAATTGGGTCTACATGGTCTTCTAGCATATGAATGGGACAATTTTATTAAGAATCTTATTCTTAATGGTCTAATCTTTTTTTTTCTAAGTAAAGACTATTCTATTAGGATTAAAAAGAGAAAAAATATTTACAAAGAGGTTTGAACCTCTGAGGGGGCCGTAGCCTGCCCTCTGTCAAAGAACCATTGCAGGTAGCTTTTTTCCTTCTGTTTACAAAACTGATAATCATAGCCTCAACACTGAACAGAACTATATGGACCAAGACTAAACAGAGCTAAACGCTCCAGAGTGAGCTGCCCTATTACAAAAAACTGTTCTTTACCATAATTACAAAAAAGGAAATCCAAAATTGTACCCTGGAGAATGAACAAATTCATATTGTTGGTATCAGAAGCCATGCACATTGAAAATGACACACGAGATCCAGAAAACCAAAATGGACTTACTGTCCTGTAGCTGAAACCAAAGGTAATTAAACTTGCCGTGGCGCATCCGTAGCATTTTCATTACCCTGATTAGGGGAGCTTGCCCAGGTTACCATCACCTCATCTTCAACTTCCATCAAGTTGCCTTCTGTAGGAGGCACAAGGTGCAGAACACTGCCAAAGAGGCACGCTGGCTCACAAACTATGGTCTGTTCTTGAGGAGAGTGGCGGAGGGCGAGAAGCCTCCTGTTGACCTTCTTCGTACATCGCAGCAAAAACATTGAGGACAACACCAGCCAAGCTGCTCTAAGAATAACTGGAATTATGAGAAAGCGACTGTTCGTTGGAAATTTCGTTTGAGCTTGTGATCTCATTGTAGAGCCTCTAACTTGCACTTGATTATCCATCATTACCTACAGTTTTCCCTCACTCATCTCTCTCTTTTGCCTCATTTTCCTTGCAAACCTACCCAGATCATTACATTTTATGTCTTTAAGCATGATTTAGTGAACTTTGCTAATGTGTGACTGTTTTGTTTAGATTTTGACATATTTGCAGAGATTCCGCAGCTGTCTGGCAATTCCGCAGCCATTCAGCGATTCCGCAGCCATCTGATGATTCCGCAGCCTTTTTGTTAATCTCAAGGTTCCACGTGTCATTTTGCAAAACGAGCCACATGGGCACTTAGTAATAAAGGTGCTCAAGGTTCCTGTGCTATTGGTTTGGCCAGCCACATCATCTACACCTCCGGTCAACGAGGGTCAAGCCACGGTCAACAAAGGTAGCTTAACGGTGTTGCGTAAGCTGTTGAGTCACGTCAATGCAACTGGTGATTTGTCCGTGTTACGCAGGTTGTGGGAAACATAATCCAACTCTGGATTCAATTCCCATAACGACCAGAACCTCCAGCTCATCCACGAGGCTTATGATGTGTTGCTGAACCTTTATTACGCATGACAGATTAGTTAAATTTCAGTTTCTAGCTTTACGCATTAGGCAATCGTTTAGATGCCTATAAAAACTAGCGTTTGCATACGCTTAATGTTACTTTTTAGTTGATTTTTTTTATGAACCTGTTATAATTTTAGTGCATTTCAAGACTCTGTTTTGATAGTGCTGTTCTAGCACTCTTGACTGTAATTTTCTGCATATGGAGTAATAGAAGCAGTGCTGTTCTGACGTTTTCAATTCCTTGAGTCTTCTTTGGGTTGTATGAATGGAGGGCCCCTGTTCATGACTACCCTTGTATAGTATTTTATGTTCATATTCTTGCTATTTCCTTATTTTCTATTCAGCATTTCCTTTTCTTTGAAACATGTACAGCTTGATTTATTTTCATTGTCATTTCATTTGCAGCATTCACTTAAACTGATCAGTAATGTTCTTTTGCCGGTTTTTAACCCGGGATTGTTTTTGTCTTTATGTATTTGCTTTATATCTGATGGCATTTTCAGTTGACAGATTCAAAGTTGCTGCCTTTACTTTATTTTCATAGCTGATTTCTAGTTTAGTTTCTCAAGGTTGTCTGCTAACATATTGATGGTCTCTTTATCACAAATTGTTCATCTTTTAGAGATCAGAATACTAATAAATTACAGCTGGCTTTGAGTACTTTTTAGACTAATCTTTAACTACTTTCTAATCGTGCTTTACATAGTACCATATGTTAGAAACAGAGAGTTAGAAAGAGTTGAACATTATAACTAGTCTTTAAAGTGGATTTTTCTCATTTTTGATCACTTTTTAAACTCATCTTTAGCTACTTCCTAATCGTGTTTTACACAGTACTATGTGTTAGAAGCAGAGAGTTAGGAAGAGATAAACACTATCATTGGTTTCTAAAGTGATTTTCTTACCTTTTATTTGCAGCAGCATGAATGGTGTCTAGTGCCATTAGAAAGTGGTTCTTTGCTTTCAGTTTATTTCAAGTTATTTATTTCTTTCAAGCTTTTCCTTTTCAGCAAGTAGTTAGAAATCACCTTACACACACACTCACTCATCTGTTTATAAAAACTCCATTCCATTTTAGGAAGATAAATTGTCCATAAACAACACCCCCAAAACGACAAAAAGCTCTAAGAGGTTGCTTAAGTACATATAGTACACCTTCACTTCATCAGCTTACGAGCCCCGGGTTGACAATTAATGACATCAATTTAGGAACACTAAATTGACTAAACATTTTGGCGCCGTTGCCGGGGAAGTGAAATTAAGTAGCCATATTCTTAGAAAAAAAAACATAAAAATTTCAAGGAAATAAGTTGATAACCTATCAAAGTATGCTCTCCTCTTGCACTTCAAGGTGATCTGGAGGATCAGAAAAGAGAAAGTTATTGATTTGGTAGTTTCTTGAGTATGCTCTCTTCTTGCACCTAGAGTGAACTGGAAGATCAGAAAAAGAACTATTGACTTGACTTGAAGAAAAATAATAAAAAATGACATGCATAGAGCTAGAGATTCTAGAGGAAGGTTTTTAGCTAGAGCTCGAAGTTCAATTTTTACAAGTCCATCTGCTTCAAGGGATAGACAAGAGACACCCCCCTTTTCTCCAACCAACACTCCTAGTCCTAGAATTCCTGGAATTCAAGAGCCAAGAGTTGACTCTCCTACACCTTCTATTGAATTTGAACCAGGAAGAGACTCTTCTCTTTCTCCTACAGAAAGACCAATTGTAATTGAGGAAGTGGAATCATCTGAAGAAGAAGGAGAAATCTCTTCACATTCACCTTTCGTAGAGGAACCAGAAGATTTTGAAATCCCTAGGAGAATCATCATGGCAGAAGAAGAAGGAGGTGGTAGGGGTAGAGGTAGAGGTAGAGGAGGAGGAGGAAACAACAATAACAATAATGGAGGTAGAGGTCCCCTTGGAGGAGAAAATAGAGATGGGGATAATTCATTTGGGTTTCCCATTGTTAATGAGGATTCCCGAGCCACTATGAAAAACATATCACCATCTGTCCTTCCTAATTTCCATGGGTTAAGGACTGAGGACCCTGAAACATTCTTATTTGAGTTTGAAGTGGTGTGTCAAACTTATGACTACCTGGATGACTCTCAGAAACTCAAATTGTTCCCTTCAACACTGAAGGATCAAGCCTTGAAATGGTTCATGGGGTTACTCACTCAATCCATTAGGACTTGGGATGGAATGAAACAGACATTTTTGGATAGGTATTTGGACTATTGTATGCCTACTAATCACAAGGACGAGGTTTTTAAAATGATACAAAGAGAAGATGAGAGCTTAGAAGATTTACTTGAAAGATTTCAATATAACTTAAAAAGAGCAAAAATGAGTAGCTTGGATGAAGAGACCTTAAAAGCCCTCTTATTAAAAGCCATTAGGGATGAATGGATAGATATCTTAAACATGATGGGTAAAGGTGATATTTCTCAACTTTCACTCAATGATATAGCAGAACTTTGTATCCATCTCTCAAGAGGCAAATCAAAAACTCAAAAAGGGCCTAGAGATCCTTCTCTCCTGAGGGCAAATAAATCTGCAACAGGATCAGTAAGTAGGGTTGCAATCGGCAATATGCTTGATGAATTTAAAACTGACATCTTAGGGAGTCTTAGTGAACAACTTGATACCCTTAAGATTCACAATAAACAAAAAGCAGAAGCTGAGGCTTTGGCTATCTTTTGCCCGAAATGTAGAAAGAAACATGCTTTAAGGGAATGTCCCTTAGATGCACACGTTGTAGAAACATGTGTAATTTGCTCAGAAACTCATGAGACCAAGGATTGTCCTTCAATTCCTGGCCTCAAAGCAGTCTTTCAAGAGGATCCAGATACACTTGAATCTCTCTGTTTTATTGCAAGGAGACCTTGGCAAGGACAACAGAATCAAGGGTTTAACAACTCTATGAATTCTCAATCCCAACCAAATTGGAAGCCTTGGCAACAACCTTGGCCTCAACCTCAAAATGCTTTTCAAGCATGGATGCAAAGCATGCAAAATCCTTATGGGAGATTTTCTCAATTCTATCAATATCCTCCATCATTTCAGAATCAGCAGGCTCCACAACTTCCAAATCAAGGTCAACAACTATCATTGCCATACCCTCAACAACAACAACCTCCTCCACAAAATCAAAATTCTCAATTATCGCTTCAATCCCAGCAGAAATCAAATCAACTTCCCTCTCAGCCATTACCAAATCCAAATAATAGGAACCCTCAAAATGCTTACATGATGGAAGGTCAACCATTCCCTACCTATATGGTTGTTCCTCTCAATGAAGTACAACTCAGATCAGGTAGAATCTTAGATCAACCTTCTACAAGTGTTCAACAACCAAGCATTTCTGAGGAAGAATCTCTCAAAGTCAATAAAGGTTCTGAAGTATCACTTCAAAACCAAAATATCCAAAAAGAAAAAGAAAAAGAATCAACCTCCACAACTCCCATAGTTGAGCAACCTACACCTTTAGCTACACCTCCTTTTCCTGAAAGATTACAAATTGACAAAGGAGTGGAAAAGCAAATATGGGTGCCTGACTATAGTTTCCTAGATGAATTGAAGAATGTCTGTATCAAGATCCCCTTGTTACAAGCCATTAAGGAAATTCCCATTCTAGCGAAGACAATAAAGGAGTTGAGTTTGAAGAAAACAGGAAAGAGAACCAGAGATACCAAAAGGATACATCTAGTTGGAAAAATTGCAGACATAATGATGGGTAAGATTACCATGCAAAAATATGTGGATCCCGGTAGCCCTATTGTCAAAACTCATATTAATGGGGTTGAAATCCCAAATACTTTGATTGACTTAGGAGCCGCGATCAACATCATGAGTAGACAGACCATGGATCAGTTAAAGCTTCCTAACCTTCTCTTTACACCTACTTTGCTGCAGCTTGCAGATAGATCAATCATTAAACCTGATGGTGTATTGGAAGATATTCCAGTCTCTCTAGATTCTTGGGAATATCCAGTTGATTTTATGATCTTAACTCCCAAGAACAATCTAGGAGGACATCCTCTTATTTTAGGAAGACCTTGGCTGGCCACAGCTGATGCTTTCATAAGTTGTAGGTCTGGGGACATGTATATATCAGATGGTAATTCCACCAAGAAATTCAACTTGTATCCTCCAGCAAAGGCAATAACAGAAATAGGAGAAGATGAGTGGGTTGATGATGAGGATACTATTCAACATGTTCTAACCATCTCTGAAATCAGTGAGGATAGTCAAATTCTAAATACATTAGAAAATTTTGAAATACCTTTAGAATATGACTCTACACAGTTTTAGTTAGATGCAGACATTGAATATCTCTCCTCTAGACAGATGTCTCTCTTCTCAATGGAAGAGTTTGGTAGTTCTACAATTGAAATCCTTCCAGGAAAAACATTGAACATTAACAAAAACTTGGAAAGACCACAACAAGAAGAATTAACTAAACTGTTGCAAAAACATTCCACTGCCTTTGCATGGGAATACACTGACATGAAAGGAATCGATCCTAAGACTTGTATTCATCACATATATATTGAAGAAAATAGCAGACCTATTAGGCAACCACAAAGAAGGATGAATCCAAACCTTAGGGAAATCGTGAAAGAAGAACTCCAGAAATTGCTCAAGGTAAACTTCATTTACCCCATTTCAGATAGCCAATGGGTTTCTCCCTTGGTTATAGTGCCCAAAAAGAATGGTAAATGGAGAGTTTGCGTTGATTATCTAGAATTGAACAAGACAACCTTAAAGGATCATTTCCCTCTACCTTTTATTGATCAGGTACTAGACACTTTAGCAGGTAAAAAGTATTTCTCATTCTTGGATGGTTTTAGTGGGTATAATCAAATTCAGGTAGCACCTGAAGATCAAGACAAAACCACATTTACTTGTCCTTGGGGAACTCTTGCCTACCGAGTACTCCCTTTTGGATTGTGCAATGCACCCGCTACATTTCAAAGGGCTGTACTAGGAATTTTTTCAGATCTGATTCATGATTGTGTAGAGGTATACATGGACGATTTCACAGTTTATGGTAATACATTTGAAGAAGCTTTGGAAAATTTGGAAAAAGTACTGGTAAGATGTAAGGAAACAAATCTTTCTTTAAGTCATGAAAAGTGTTTTATGATGTTTACTGAAGGGATTGTTTTAGGACATCATATTTCAGGAGATGGGATTAAGGTTGATAGATCCAAAGTTGAAGTCATCTCTAAGTTACCTATTCCAAATTGCCAGAAGGATGTTAGAAGTTTTCTTGGGTTTACTGGGTATTACAGAAGATTTATTGAAAATTTCACTAAGATAGCATCCCCTCTTTTCAAATTGCTTACCAAGGACTGTGAGTTCAAATGGGATCCTGAGTGTCAATCTGCCTTTGAAGCTTTAAAGACTAGAATATCTGAAGCACCCATCTTAAGGGGGCCAAATTGGAAACTCCCTTTCCACATTTCTACTGATGCTTCAGATACAGCTCTAGGAGCTGTTTTGGGACAAAAGGATTTGATCCCTTATGCCATTTATTACACAAGTAAGAATTTGACTCCCACTGAGTTAAATTATACTGTTACAGAAAAAGAGTTCTTAGCTGTGGTACATGCGATCAATAAGTTTAGACACTACATAACCGGCTATGAAACCTTTGTCCATACTGATCACTCTGCCATAAGATATTTAATGAACAAACCTGTCACTAATGGTAGAGTTACAAGATGGCTTTTACTTTTACAAGAATTCAACATTACTGTGTTAGATAGACCTGGAAAACAAGACACAGTAGCTGATTTCTTGTCTAGAATCCCAAACACTAATGAAGATTCTCCAGTAGAAGATAAGTTTCCAGATGAATACTTGTTTGCAGTGACTACCAAGACTCCTTGGTATGCAGATATGGCTAATTATCTAGTTACAGGGAAGCTACCTCCACACTTATTTCCTAATGAGAAAAGGAAAATAATTCAGGAGAGTTCACATTATTCTTGGATTTCTAATGAATTGTTCAAAACAGGGCCAGATTGTATAATCAGAAGGTGTGTTCGGGAAGATGAAATGCCTGACATCCTTAAGGCATGTCATGATGAACCATGCGGAGGGCACTTTGCTGACAAGAGGACAGCTTATAAAATCCTTTCTCTAGGATATTATTGGCCTTCTCTCTTTAAATATGCAAAGCAGTATGTTAGAAGGTGTGACAGCTGCCAAAGAGTTGGGAAACCAACTCCTTCAAATGAAATGCCTCTACAGCCTCAGGTATGCATCGAACCCTTTAAGAAATGGGCTCTAGATTTCGTTGGACCAATTAATCCACCATCAAAGCAAAAGAAGTATATACTGGTTTGTACTGATTATGTTACTAAGTGGGTAGAAGCCAAAGCATTGCCTTCTGCCACTGAAAATTCAGTTGTTCAATTTCTTTTTGAGGATATTTTCACTCGTTTCGGTGTCCCAAGGGAAATTGTAACAGATCAGGGTAGCCAATTTACATCTAAATTGATGGAGAAGCTGATGGAGGAATATAAGATCAAGCACAGAACATCCACTCCATACCATCCACAATCAAATGGCCAAGTGGAATCTACCAATAAAGTTCTTGAAGGCCTTATCACCAAGACTGTTCATCTTCATAGAAGAGATTGGGCGGAAAGGCTCCCTGAAGCCTTATGGGCCTATAGAACTACATGGAAGAACACAACAGGACATTCTCCCTATGAACTTGTTTATGGGAAGGAAGTCCTGCTCCCCATTGAGTTCCAAATCAAGACCTTCAAGATGGCAGTCCAATTGGGAATGAGCCTCTCAGAAGCCCAAAGACACAGAATGGATCAGCTAAATGAGCTAGATGAAATAAGGCAAGATGCAATTCTAAGGACCGATCTAGTTCAGCACCAAAGATCTAAATGGCATGATCGTCATATCAAAGAAAGAAAGTTTCAGAAAGGAGATTGGGCTCTATTGTTTGATTCAAAGTTCAAAGACTTCAAAGGAAAGTTTCAAACTCATTGGCTTGGGCCATATGGGATTGATGAAGTCTTTAGCAATGGAGCAGTTCGAGTGAAAACTATTGATGAATTTCATACTCCTCTTATTGTGAATGGCCATCGCTTGAAGATCTACCAAAAGCCATTCTCAAAAGAAGAGTTTGTAAAGTTGTTTAAAGAAGATTCTGCAATCAGGTTGGTGGAGAAGGATTCTTCTCCTCCATCAGCCTAATCTTTGGTTTTTGAAAAAAAAATAAAAAATAAATAAATGTATAAGCCTGAAAACCAATCTCTGATTGGCAGTCTTATGCAGAAAACCTGAGGTGAAAATCAGGGTCACCTGACACCTCATGTTTTCCAAAAAAAATATATCTCTCTCTCTTCCATCTCATTTCGCCATTTCATCCACTTCATTCACCATCTCATTCATTTAATCACTCTCACTCCACCTCATTTCTTTCCATCCATCCATCCATTCATTACATTTCATTCCATCAATAAAGTTATTTTTTTAGATCACTAAAGTTGTTTTGTGCAGCCATAGGGTACCATTGTAGTTTCCGCAGCTGTTTGGCAATTCTGCAGCCATTCAGCCATTCCGCAGCTCTCTGCACCTGCATAAAAGAAACACAGTCTGTTTAAAATTTTTTTACAATTCAGAAGTCATCAACAATAAGTGGAAAAGAGTCATGCAACAGCAATAAAACAATGAAGGGTTAGTGGCAAATGATCAAAGGCAATCCAAGCGCGAATATGAGGTATGATCTAAATCCTAAACTTACGGTTACCTCATTTTGCAAAGTTTTCGGGTTATGTTTCTTGCCATTTAATGTAATGATTACCAGTCTTTCCCATCATGCGACCAAAAATCCACGTATCCCCCACACTTATCGGTCCTGTTCATCACGATTTTGAAACTCAAGTGTGGCTGATCCTCCATTAAGGTTTTCGTACCTAAGTGACGTAGACTACTGTACTACGTATCTCTAAGTCATAATCCCGCAGCCAAGTGTAAACCCATGACCGAAACCTAAGGACCTAACCGTTTCTACCCACCATTTCATAACCCTCTGTTATGAAACCAGCTCAAGAAAAGATAGAAAAGAAAGATCAACGCCTTAGAATTCAGCCTCTTCGAGGGGGCAACCTCCTTTACATTACATAAATGAACAATTCTTGGATGATACAAATGAAAATACCTCCTTTCTATATATAGGAGTCTAAGTGGTCCCAATACAATCCAAGCCTACATAACAATAATATTGTAGGGCACAACAATAACAATAGTGGGCTTTTATGTGGCACAATAGTAACAATATGGGGGTAATAGGGGCACAACAATATAAATAAGGGGTATAACTACAATAGTAATGGGGTAATCACTAGTATTATAGGGACCCAACATGCCCCTCTCCTTCAAAAAAGTGTTGTCCTCAACGCTTGAGTAGTTCTGGATACTTCTGCATAAAATTCTCATCCTCCCATGTGGAATCTTCAGTGGATAAGTTCTTCCACTTGATAAGATACTCTGAAATTGATCGATTTCGTAGCTGTCGAGTTCTTGTTTCTGTGACTGCTTCCGGTTCCAATATAATTTTTCCTTCCTCATCAAGTTCTGGCAATATTGTTTGAATTGGGAGCTTGTCACCTATAACCTTCTTTAAACATGAAACATGGAAAACTGGGTGCAATCGAGAAGCTGCAGGAAGCTCCAATTTGTATGCCATAGTACCAATCTTTTGCAACACCTTGTACGAACCATAATACTTTGGTGATAATTTATTATCCTTAGCTTGCTTTAGGGACATTTGCTTATATGGTTGTAGCCGTAGGAATACCCAATCACCTACATCAAAACTTCTTTCACTGCGATGTTGATCTGCCTGTTGTTTCATTCTATTTTGTGCCAACACGAGGTTATCCTTTAAGAGTTGGAGGACTTGTTGTTGATGTTCGATGTGATGTTCCACTGCCTGAACCTTAGAATTTTCTCTTAAATATGATGTGATGGATGGTGGTTGATACCCATAAAGTGCCATAAATGGGGTCATTTTTGTTGCTGTATGGAAGGAAGTGTTATACCACCATTCAGCCAGAGGCAACCATTTGACCCATTGTGTCTGTTTATCAGATACAAAGCAACGAAGATATCCTTCCAAACATTTGTTTACTATCTCAGTTTGCCCATCAGATTGAGGATGATAAGATGAGCTATGAGCTAACTGAGTACCAAGACAAGAAAATAATTCTGTCCAAAAATTTCCAGTGAAAATGGGATCTCTGTCACTTACAATAATCTTTGGGTTTCCATGTAGCTTTTGAACTGTTTCCATAAATGCAGTAGAAACTGTACTGGCTTTAAATGGATGTGATAATGCACAAAAGTGTGCATACTTGGTAAGTCTGTCAACTACCACCATGATGACACTCTTTCCCTCAGACTTGGGTAAACCTGTGATAAAATCCATTGAAACCTCCTCCCAACGTTGGCTTGGAATGGATAAAGGTTGTAATAGACCCGGTGTCTTAATTGTTTCAACTTTATTTTGCTGGCAAACCAAACATTCTGCCACAAACTTTTGAATATCTGATTTAAGGCCATCCCAAAAAAATTCCTTCTTAACCCTGTGGTAAGTTTTTAAAAATCCTGAGTGCCCTCCTAAGGGAGAAGTGTGCAATTCCATAAGAATCTTTTGTTTTAGCTGGGAATTCTTACAGAGGTATAAGCGATCTTTGTACCATAACGAATCATTTTTCCAGCTAAATGTATCAGAAGTACTGGAATCTTGTTGTAGCTTTCGAATAAGTGCCCACACTTCTTCGTCATTCTTCCATTCCTCCCTTGCTTCGTTTATCCAATCTGGTTGGATAATAGAAATGGCACACAACAATGCTTCCACATCCTCATCCTTTCTTGAGAGTGCATCTGCCACCACATTTTGCTTCCCTTTTTTGTAGATGATTTCAAAGTCATAACCCAACATCTTTGTGACCCACTTTTGTTGCTCTTCAGAGGATAATCTTTGTTCTAAAAAGTATTTAAGGCTATCATGATCCGTTTTTACCTTGAAGTGTCTTCCCATTAGGTAGGGTCGCCATTTCTTAAGTGCATGGAGTATTGCCAACATTTCCTTCTCATAAATAGCTTTGCTTAAAAACTTTCCCTTGATTGGACGACTTTCAAAAGCAATGGGTCTTTCATCTTGCATTAGAACAGCACCAATTCCATTTCCTGAAGCATCACATTCCACAATAAAGGTTTTTGTGAAGTCCGGTGTAGCTAAGACCGGTGCTTGGCACATTGCCTCTTTAAGATGTTCAAAGGCCTTTGTTGCTTCCGGAGTCCATGAAAATGAATCTTTCTTCAATAATGTTGTTAGAGGTGCTGCTATTCTCCCATAATTCTTAACAAACTTGCGATAATACCCTGTCAACCCAAGAAATCCTCGCAGATGCTTTATGGATGTGGGGATTTTCCATTCCTTAATGGCTTTAATTTTGCTAGGGTCTACCTTAACTCCTTCATGAGATACAATATGACCCAAATATTCCACCTCCTGGACTCCAAAGAAACATTTGGATCTTTTTGCATATAATTGTTTCTCCTCCAATAGTTGTAGCACCCTGTCAACATGTTCAACATGATCCTTCCAAGACTTGCTGTAGATTAGTATATCATCAAAAAATACTAACACAAATTTTCTAAGGAATGGTTTGAAAATTGAATTCATCAAACCTTGAAATGTTGAAGGTGCATTGGTAAGGCCAAAAGGCATGACCAAAAATTCATAATGACCCTCATGAGTTCTAAATGCCGTTTTTGGAATGTCTTCAATCTTCATTCTGATTTGATGATATCCCGAACGAAGATCCAACTTGGTGAAGTAAATTGATCCATGCAATTCATCCAGTAATTCATCAATAACAGGAATGGGGAACTTATCTTTAATAGTGAGCTTGTTGAGCTCCCTATAATCTGGACACATGCGCCATGATCCATCCTTCTTGTGCACCAATACTACTGGAGCTGAGAAAGAACTTTGACTCGGTTGAATTATACCAGCCTCTAGCATTTCTGCAACCATACGTTCAATTTCACTTTTTTGGACATAGGGATATCTGTACGGCCTGATGTTTGGAGGAACACTTCCTGGAATCAGATGAATAGCATGATCATGATCACGCATAGGTGGGAGACCTTTGGGAGTCTCAAATACCTTGGAATGATTGTCCAAGACTTTTTGGAGATCTGGAGAAATAGATGATTCCAATGTGGAAACATCTAGCGAACATAATTGTGCAATTACACCTCTTTGCTCCTTTTTTAGAAGCTTTGTCATACCATTAGAGCTGATTATCTTTCCTGGTTTCCCTGCAATACCCCTTAATTCAACTTCCTTTCCTTCCGTAGAAAATTTGATGAAAAGTTCTTGAAAATTAAAAGCTATTGTACCCAAGGATTGTAGCCATTGGACTCCTAGTACAACATCAGCACCTCCCATTGGAATGGAAAGCATTGGGCTAGTCAATACATATTCTCCCATGGATAGCTTGATATTATGGCACTTTCCAGAGCAATTTATTGTTCCTCCATTTGCAATCATCACTTGACACTCTGGTGCTGGATATAGGAAGCAATTCAATTCTTTTGCTACCCTACAATGAATAAAATTGTGGGTGCTTCCTGAATCAATCAACACTATTACCTTTTTCTTCTTGATTTGTCCTTCTATCTTGATGGTTTGAGGAGTGGTAATTCCCGCCAATGCATTACAAGATATGGTCGGATTTATTTGTTCTTCATCTAGGCTTTGTTCCTGGAATATATCCTCTTCTTTTGACCTTTCTTGCTCCTTTTCTTCTTCCTCTTCACAATCTATGTAGAATAATTTCTTCTCAGCACACTTATGACCTTTTGTGTATTTGCTATCACAATTGTAACAAAGCCCTTTTGCTCTTTTTTCTTCCAATTGTTGTGGTGTCAACCTTGTAGGTTGTGGAAGACTATGGGCAACACTTCCATCTTTATAGTTGTGAATGGTATGCTTCCTAGTTGCCATAATTTTGCTTTCCATTTTTCTTGCTAACCTGAATGCCTTCTCTAATGAATCAGGTTCCCAAAGGCGCATCATGTTGGATATTATCCTTTAAAGACCCTATGAACACATCAATCCTATGCTCCTCTGGAATATCTTTTACCCTTATGTTCAATTTTTGGAACTCCTCAATGTGCTCCATTATTGAACCCTTTTGTTTGAGACTTATCAATTGGCTAAAAAAAGTGTTGCTTTTTGTATCCTCATAATGTGCTATCAATTCTTCCGTAAAAATTGCCCAAGTGATAAATTGTTTACGAGAACAAAGCCATTGATACCATACAAACTGATTTGGTTCCAAATATAAAGTTGCCATACGTACCTTTTGTGTGTTTTGCACATTATTGAGATCGAAGAATTGCTCCATCTGTAATATCCATGTGGCGGGATCCTTGCCATCAAACTTCCTCATATCGATTTTTGGAACATGGTGAGTCTTCGATCCAACATTAGAGTCTATGGAATCATGATTAACATTTCTTTTTTTCTCATCATGAGTTTCCTTTACTACCTTTTCACCATTAGTAAGTATTTCTTGTAGAAAATTTGTCAAATCTGTCTTCAAATCTGCCATGTCTGTCTTCAAATCTGTCTTCAAATCTGCCATGTTTGTCTTCAAATTTGTCTTCAAATCATCCATCTTAGCTTCCAATCCCTTCATCTTAGATTCCACGCCATTTATCTTAGATTCCACACCATTTATCTTAGCTTCTGTTAGCTTTTGTGAGCGTGACATATGTTGCACTTGTTCTTGTAATTTTGATATATCATGTAGCATTTCTTCCTCTTCTTCATGAGTCATGCTAGAGCTTTCAGGTTCCTTACTAGGTGTTTGCATTTTCTTTCCTCGGGGCATCAGTTACCGATAATAATGCTTTACTATGCCCTTTGAATTCCGTTAAACCAAGCTTACACAAAAATAAAAAAAAAACTACACACCTTTTTTCACTTTATAGAAGCCTGATATTGAATCTGATGTATCTCTGTAATTTCAGATCATCCAATTCTGAAGTTGCAACCTGTAGTAGCCTTTGCGTCCTCTTTCCAATGCCACAAGTCTGAGCCCAATTGGATTCTCCAAGGAAGAGTTATGTGAAATCTCCCACAGTGACTTGCTTTTAGACTGGTTCAGTAGAGCGAACTTGTACGACGTGCCACGAGTCACTGTTTCAACCTTTGAATCTGAAAAACACTGACAAGAAGCTACAGTCCGTCCTCTTTATGTACCTTTTTACGAAATTTCAATCCAATCCTCAGAGAGAGAGTTATGAAGATTTTCCCCAGGTCACCTGTTTTGAATGTAATTCAGGAGTCTGCAAAAAGGCCAACTTCCTCAGATCCTATCGCCGCAAATATTGCGCGAAAAGCTCTGCATTTCAGATCCAAGGTTCAGGGCCACTTCTTCTCAAATGGGTTTTTTTTTCGACTTCTGAAACGTAACAGAAAAAAAGTTATAGCGAAAATGCCACGATGACCTGTTTGGAGCAGCGAAACCCTAGAATCCAAAGCTCTGATACCAAATGTTATGAAACCAGCTCAAGAAAAGATAGAAAAGAAAGATCAACACCTTAGAATTCAGTCTCTTCAAGGGGGCAACCTCCTTTACATTACATAAATGAACAATTCTTGGATGATACAAATGAAAATACCTCATTTCTATATATAGGAGTGTAAGTGGTCCCAATACAATCCAAGCCTACATAACAATAATATTGTAGGGCACAACAATAACAATAGTGGGCTTCTATGTGGCACAATAGTAACAATATGGGGGTAATAGGGGCACAACAGTATAAATAAGGGGTATAACTACAATAGTAATGTGGTAATCACTAGTATTATAGGGACCCAACACCCTCCTACGCTCGTATCATTCCATTCACGCTGTTTCATTTCCACAGTTCTCTTATTCCGCCATGCTCACTACGCTGCTACCTTAGCCATACTCTGTTTTACTTCTTCCTCTCTGCTAATTCTGATTATCAGTGAAAGTATGTTACGGCTGTTACATTAGAGCCGTAAATTTACTGTGTTAAGGCCACTTTTGAAGCCGTGTAACCTTTTTTTCCAAAAGTTTTAGAAGAGAGCCATAGAGCCAATGGGTAAACTCTTAAGAGCAGAACCAGAGGGTTCAAAATTTCTGGAGGGATATCCTCAAGTTAAAGAGGCTTTGCAGAAAGAAAACTGGCTCCAATGCATTCAGAAATTCAGAGGTTACCACAAAGAGGTTACGAAGGCCTTTGCACGTTCCTTTAGAGACAAAGACAATCAAGTGGAGATAGGGGACCTAAAGTTTACAGTCACTGAGAGCAGTATAGCACAGGCCACTTCACTCCCACAAACTGGAGAAAGATGGTTTAAAAACAGATCAGTACAAGACCAACAGTGGAAGCAAATCTTAAAGAATCCAGGTATGGATACCAGCATTTTTACAAAAGGGATTCCTGTTACTTATGTCAAGGAAGAACGGACAACTTTACTTTTATTAGTGCAAAAATTCTTTACTTGTGAGGGAAGGTTTGGAGTTTTATATGTTTACCATGCCAAAGTCATGATGCATTTCTTAGGAGATGATATTAACCTTCCATATTTTCTACTCTCAAGTCTTAGAAAAATGTGTTCAATTGTCCAAAGGAACCCAAGAAACATTGAACCACATCTGTATCATCATGGTCTTGTTAAGATGCTAGTTGAGGAACAGTTGAAAGCAAAAAGAGATACCTTAAGAGATTTCTTGTGAGAAACCATTTTGAAGAAGCAGGAGAAACCTCTGTGCCTAGAAAAAGTAGAAGAAAAAGAGAAGAGGCTACCCCTGAAACTGTTGTCCAAGAGGAAACTGTCCAAGAACAGATTGAAGAAGAAACTGATGTACATCATTCTGAACATGAAATTGATCCTCAGCCTGCTGTGGACATTGATCAAACAACCCAAAGAATCATCACAGAAACCCTTTCAGAACTTACCCAAGAAGTTGCTCAAAAGAGAAAAGAGAGTAGGAAGAAACAAAAGAAAGATAAAGGCAAAGCTGCAGCCCAAGAAACTTACCTTACTCCTGAGAATTCTAGTGAAGAAGATACTCAGCCCTTAGCACAAAGGTTGGCCCAACTCCATGAAACTGCCCTTTCCAAGAAGGTGGAAAAACAAAAGCAAAAAGCACAAAAAGAAAAGTAGAACATCACCACCGTGAGAAGGACCAGAAGGATACAAGACAAAGTGGGGGCCACAAAGGGTAAAAAGTCACTCATCATTGACTTGAGCACACCTGAAAAGGTTGCTACAAGACCTCACTTTGAGAAAAGCCCTCCACACACTGAGTATGTTGAGACTAGTCCTCCACGTGAGGAAAGTCCTTTTGAGCATGAACCTGAATATGAACATGGATCCGAATTTCAGTATGAGCCTAGTCCAAAGAAGTCACCAGAGGTTGACCCAGATCAGCAGAAAGTTTATAATTACCTGGAGACGTTAGAACAAGCAGCTGCTGGTCCAAGCATTGTTCAACCTTTGGAGCAGCAAGTTCAATCACTGAAGCAAGAAGTATTTGAGCTGGGGGTACTAAATCGCCACATCAAACAAGAAAATGAAAGACTAAAGGAACAGAGAAATGTGGACAAGATGGTCCAAGATAACACCATGCTTCATATGGGCCTTTGGCAAAAGGAAAACAAAAAGCTCAAGAAGAGATGCAGGAAGTTAAACAGAGCCTTGATCAATTTAAAATTCAGATGTTTGATGAAAAGACCAAGAGTCAATGTGGCCACACAGAGGAAGAAAAGAAGGCTGGATGTCCTAGCAGAGGCATCTCAGCGGGTGGATTGAACAATGTTTTCGTTGCATGAGGACATGCAACACCCTCGTAGTGGGGGTATGTAGAGCCTCTAACTTGCACTTGATTATCCATCATTACCTACAGTTTTCCCTCACTCATCTCTCTCTTTTGCCTCATTTTCCTTGCAAACCTACCCAGATCATTACATTTTATGTCTTTAAGCATGATTTAGTGAACTTTGCTAATGTGTGACTGTTTTGTTTAGATTTTGACATATTTGCAGAGATTCCGCAGCTGTCTGGCAATTCCGTAGCCATTTAGCGATTCCACAGCCATCTGATGATTCCGCAGCCTTTTTGTTAATCTCAAGGTTCCACGTGTCATTTTGCAAAATGAGCCACATGGGCACTTAGGAATAAAGGTGCTCAAGGTTCCTGTGCTATTGGTTTGGCCAGCCACATCATCTACACCTCCGGTCAACGAGGGTCAAGCCACGGTCAACAAAGGCAGCTTAACGGTGTTGCGTAAGCTGTTGAGTCACGTCAATGCAACTCAGGGAAAATTTTAAGAACCCCCCCTAAATTTATAAATATAATAAATGGGCGAATCTCCATGGTATATAGGAAAAATGGAAGGCGATTTTATCAATAATATAATATGTATATATAATTTTTTGGCGAATCTCTCACCAGGCATGGCGAATATTTTACTCAATTATAAAATCTTGTAAGATCTTGGCGAGTCTTTCACTAAATAATAAAACTTTGTAAAGTCCTAGTGAATCTTAGCATAGGCTACATGCTGGTTTAATTCCCCCATTTAAATAGACTACATTCTAGGTGAATACCATGGGTCAATACCATGTGCCATTTTTATTTTTATTAATTCTAATATTAGGGTTAATAATGGTTTTTGCATCGTATTAATAACAATCTAGTCCATGGTATTTGTCCCATAGTATTTTGGCCATAGGTTTCACCTAAATATAACCCATCTTTCGAGTGTTCGTAAATATAAGGTGACTTATGGAGTAAATATAAAAAAATGTTTTATTTGTAATGTTTTATTTGTTTACCATATATTTTTATTAATTTACCATACCTCTTTTACAAATATGGTATTTGGCCCATAGGATTCACTTAAATAAAACCTCTTTCTTGAGCCTTCATAAATAGAACGAGGGTTATGGACTAAATATAAAAAGAGGTTTTATTTATTTACGATACGTCTAGTTTATTTATATTTTTATTTATTTACCATACCTTTTGAGTAAGTATAAAAAGACGTTTTATTTATTTACCATACCTCCACTTTACTTATATTTTTATTTGGTTTACACCCTTACATGTATATAAGGTGACTTATGGAGTAAATATAAAAAATGTTTTATTTATTTACCATACCTCTCATTTATTTATATTTTTATTAATTTACCATACCTCTTTTATAAATATGGTATTTGGCCCATAGGATTCACTTAAATAAAACCTATTCTTGAAAATGGGCGAATGGATTCACTTAAATAAAACCTATTCTTGAAAATGGGCGAATGGAAGGTTGTAAGTCCTAATTTCAAGGGCTAAATTTACCTTTTTTACCCTCTCCCTTAAAATAAGGTGGGCTATTTGAGGTGATTTGTAAAAATGTACTATGATACAAAATATTCGCCCACTAAAAATTTAAAACCCCTTAATTTCGCCAAAAGGGCGAACATTCGCCCCTAAAATTATCCTTGATGCAACTGGTGATTTGTCCGTGTTACGCAGGTTGTGGGAAACATAATCCAACTCTGGATTCAATTCCCATAACGACTAGAACCTCCAGCTCATCCACGAGGCTTATGACGTGTTGCTGAACCTTTATTACGCATGACAGATTAGTTAAATTTCAGTTTCTAGCTTTAAGCATTAGGCAATTGTTTAGATGCCTATAAAAACTAGCGTTTGCATACGCTTAATGTTACTTTTTAGTTGCTGTGTTTTATGAACCTGTTATAATTTTAGTGCATTTCAAGACTCTGTTTTGATAGTGCTGTTCTAGCACTCTTGACTGTAATTTTCTGCATATGGAGTAATAGAAGCAGTGCTGTTCTGACGTTTTCAATTCCTTGAGTCTTCTTTGGGTTGTATGAATGGAGGGCCCCTGTTCATGACTGCCCTTGTATAGTATTTTATGTTCATATTCTTTCTATTTCCTTATTTTCTATTCAGCATTTCCTTTTCTTTGAAACATGTACAGCTTGATTTATTTTCATTGTCATTTCATTTGCAGCATTCACTTAAACTGATCAGTATTGTTCTTTTGCAGGTTTTTAACCCGGGATTGTTTTTGTCTTTATGTATTTGCTTTATATCTGATGGCATTTTCAGTTGACAGATTCAAAGTTGCTACCTTTACTTTATTTTCATAGCTGATTTCTAGTTTAGTTTCTCAAAGTTGTCTGCTAACATATTGATGGTCTCTTTATCACAAATTGTTCATCTTTTAGAGATCAGAATACTAATAAATTACAGCTGGCTTTGAGTACTTTTTAGACTAATCTTTAACTACTTTCTAATCGTGCTTTAAATAGTACCATATGTTAGAAGCAGAGAGTTAGAAAGAGCTGAACATTATAACTAGTCTTTAAAGAGGATTTTTCTCATTTTTGATCACTTTTTAAACTCATCTTTAGCTACTTCCTAATCGTGTTTTACACAGTACTATGTGTTAGAAGCAGAGAGTTAGGAAGAGATAAACATTATCATTGGTTTCTAAAGTGATTTTCTTACCTTTTATTTGCAGCAGCATGAATGGTGTCTAGTGCCATTAGAAAGTGGTTCTTTGCTTTCAGTTTATTTCAAGTTATTTATTTCTTTCAAGCTTTTCCTTTTCAGCAAGTAGTTAGAAATCACCTTACACACACACTCACTCATCTGTTTATAAAAACTCCATTCCATTTTAGGAAGATAAATTGTCCATAAACAACACCCCCAAAACGACAAAAAGCTCTAAGAGGTTGCTTAAGTACATATAGTACACCTTCACTTCATCAGCTTACGAGCCCCGGGTTGACAATTAATGACATCAATTTAGGAACACTAAATTGACTAAACACTCATCTTCTTCCTCCGAGAAGATGACAGTAATTATAGCTGAGATGAGCGGTCTGTTAAGTCTGCTTTTGAACTTAAACCTTGAGGTATGAAGGGAACTGTTTAGTGAGGGTCCAGAATTGTCTGAGGGCGGAGAGGAAGGTGAAGCAGTATCTAACAGGGATATACGACGAGGCGCAGAGCTACCACGCCCTCCAGATCCTCCATGGGATCCCGAGTTGCTCCCTCGCCTTGGAATACCCCGACGACAGGCCATAACAGAATACAACAGTGGAATGAGGATGCTAAAGGACTGGGTGTGAGGGAGAAGCAACATGCAGGGCAATTGTAACCAGATTAAAAACCAAACCTTTGAATGAAAGACCCAGAAGCCCAGCAAACAAAAGCTAGACTCAGCGTCAAGAAAATACCCAACGACGACTGAGAAAGCCCAGTACCCAACCCAGACACCTTTAACAAGGACAAAAACCAAATCCCTTCCCGAAATGAACCAGAGGACTGACTTAAGACACCAGACGCAAATGGAGAAAACAAACTTAATGCACCCGACGTTGTCTGAAAGAGGCAGAACTATATACCTAAAGCCGACCAAATGGGAGCAGTTATGAGACCAAGGAGGCTTCCAAATTCGTTGTGTTGCACTAAGACTCTGAGACCATGACCACCAGAGGAGACCTCTGCTAGGAAAAACCGGAAACACTACATTGATGCCTAAAAAGACGAGAACAAATGAACCCTGGAGAATGCGCGCCATCCTGATAACTTCCATCTGCGTACGAGCTCGGGCCTTCATTAATGCGGATTAATTACCTGCCATGAACCGCCTTACCCTTCTTAATTACTTGCCAGTTGCCGACTCCGCGTGCTCCAGCATTAACACCTCTTAAGGACACCCGCATCCGGGTTTGAGTCTTCCTTCGACTACATATCACTTGTTACTATAGTATGGAAGGTGGAAAGTTGGTTCTTAGAAGCTATGCAAGATATAGAGCCTTCAGAGAATTCCCCTCCACTGTCCACTCCTAAATTAGCAAGAAAGTCTGCCAGTTTGTTCCCTTCCCTTCTGATGTGTTTAAAAGAAATAGCTTGATTATGAATAAGCCATTGCTGTAGTAGCTCGAGTCGAGTTGCCATTCTCCAGCTGCTACTGACCTTGTGAACCAGGGATCCCTGCAGAAGTTTTAAGGCCATGTTTATGATTATTTGGGAGTCCATGATCCATCAACCTCCTCTAAATACATTATCCCCTACTGTTAAATCAAGAAAAACACTATGAAGTGCTCTTGGATTAGCATGGTTACCTTTGTTGCTTCTTAGCTACATCCTTTGACACAAGGAAAAATAGAACCCCCAAAATAAGACATAGGGAATGTGAAAATATATAAATTTATTTATATATATGAAACAAAAAAATATTAAAATTACAGAAAAATAAGACATGCAGACATAAGGAGCTACATCAAACGCATTTGAACAGATTTTTGAAATTTTTTGGTGCCTCAACTGTTGTATGTGTAGGGGTAGCTGGGGCTAGACTGTTTGACACATGTCAAACATGCAAGCTTGCATGACCATGAATCCAGGTGTACAACATGTGGATTTTTGGGGATTTTGATTTGTTGATATCCAACTTTGTATGGCTTTAATAAGAAGACCTTACTCACATGATTTTTCATTATGTGGTTTTTCTCTAGTTGATGATGACATATAAGATGGTTTTGGTTTCAAAACAACTTTGGATTCTTCTACTTACTTAAAAACAATCTTATCTTTAGGTATACAATATGTTGGTTTGACAACAACAAAAAAGTTTCCTTAGATATGTAGAAACCTTCAGAGCCAGTGAATGCTGATTACTGCTGAGTAGAGTGAATTGATTAAAGCTTGCTTTCAAATATGATCTATCCTGCCTAAATGATCCATCAACCTCCTCTAAATACATTATCCCCTACTGTTAAATCAAGAAAAACACTATGAAGTGCTCTTGGATTAGCATGGTTACCTTTGTTGCTTCTTAGCTACATCCTTTGACACAAGGACACATAGAACCCCCAAAATAAGACATAGGGGATGTGAAAATATATAAATTTATTTATATATATGAAATAAAAAAATATTAAAATTACAGAAAAATAAGACATGCAGACATAAGCAGCTACATCAAATGCATCTGAATAGATTTTTGAAATTTTTTGGTGCCTCGATTGTTGTATATGTAGGGGTAGCTGGGGCTAGACTGTTTGACACTTGCCAAACATGCAAGCTTGCATGCCCATGAATCCAGGTGTACAACATGTGGATTTTTTGGGATTTTGATTTGTTGATATCCAACTGGCTTTAATGCTGATTACTGCTGAGCAAGCTTTAATCCTTCAGCTTCTAAGTGAGGAAAAGGATAATTAAGAAGAGCCATAAACTACATTGAATGAAGATCAAGAAATCAAGCCTAATATGAAAAAAAAAAAAAATAGCCACATAATCAACATGCCAAGCATAAATGTTTTGCCTAGATGAAGAATGGTGAAAATACATGGACAAATAATTAAAAACAAGATATTGAAATTGGTTGATCAAGCTCTCTGTCAAGGTTCCATCTAGAAGTTAAGAGTGGGGGTAGCCACAATAATGACCTGGGTTCAAAACATCATTTTCCCACATTATATGTATGAATTGGCTAGCTTAATAGCCCCAACTTTACTTTAAAGTGGGGAGAGAATATGAATATCATGACTTATTTGATGTACACATTGACTGCATTCAAATCAAGTTTTGGGACAAATTTCTAGAATTACTAATGTCACAAGGATATCGGTTCTCTTGTTCTTTGAAAGTGTAAGGTCCTTATATGGTAGAGGGATTTGAGACAGAATATGCATAGAATTTATTTTCTTGCAGGAATGAGTGCGCTTAATGGCACATTGGCGGGGATAAGCACAGAACAGAACTGAGGTTCATGAGATTGAATTGTGAAGATTCCCTTGAAGCTCTTAACTGTGACAAGTCCCTTTCTTACTACCATTCATACTATGCAGTGATATGTTTTCTTGAGAATGAAAGCCATCGAAATTGATATAATCATGATTTGAGGCTCTGGTTTATTACAATATGTTGGTTTGACAACAACAAAAAAGTTTCCTTAGATATGTAAAAACCTTCAGAGCCAGTGAATACTGATTACTGGTGAGCAGAGTGTTTAGACAATGTAAAGAAGTTTCATAATCTTGCAGCAGGGTCTAGAGGATCATCATTTGAACATTTGAAAGTGGCATGATACTTATTTCACAAAGTGTAGCATTAAAGGGTCTCATTGACAACATTGAATACAACAGTGTCGTTGCAGTTATTAACCTATTGATTTTTACATATGTCAGAACTGAGGTTGAATAGAGGGTACTTGAAAAATTGGTACAGTGAAGCAGAGCATGTTGATGCTAGGGTTTGTTGTAGCACATTAGTCTACCAATCTATGATACTATCTATAGTTGAGCATCAATTAGATTGGTGGCATTTTGAGTTATGCTTGTGCAACATTTGATCCTTGGTACATATTGGATTCTCTCTAGACTATCTAGTTTCTAGAGTATGGAAGATAATGTTAGGAACAATTCTAGAAAGGGCCAGGACTTTAAATCAGTATTACATAAGAAACCCTGACATAATCAAATTTGAAGCAAGCTACTCTAGTAGGTCCTGAAGGAGTTAAAATTTGGTAATAACGGTCTGAACATGAGAAAACTTGAAAGTCTCTTTTCTTTTTAGTTAAGAGAGAACCAGCCCCTTTGTGCAACCCCTATAATCATAAGGAACAGTGATTGAATCCTTGGAAAGCCCAGATTTTGTGATGCTTGGATAAAAGGGACCTTCATAAATTGGGTTCTGTTCATAGCCTCTGTTCTGTTTATGTTAGGTTCCTTTTAAAAAAAATACAATTACTACACATTAGTGCAAGGATCCAAACAATCATTGCAACAATTGTAATATTGATGGTTTCATTGGATATAAGTGTTGAAAGCTACATCTAGGGTTGAATCCAAATAAATATAGTTTTTCCAAGAAGAATAACATATTAGATATGGATTCATTCAACCTAATAGAGTGTAACATGGATGTAAATGAGAAGACTGTCTACACCTCAGTGCAAAAGGAGTTGAATATGAATATCCTTCATAGCAAGGAAGAGAATGAGATGACTAAATTATTCCAGATTAATACTCAAGTAAAAAATACCACGGTGGATTCTCTATTCGATTTTGATTCATTGGAAAAACTCACAGCAAAAAATCAAGTCAACAAGCTTGTGTTAGATGTTCATGATTATTTGAACCACTATCCATTGGAATGGGTGAATAGAGATGTAGAGCTCAAAGTCACTATCATCATACCCAACATAAACATAAACAGAATAGAGGCTATTGATAAAACAGTCACTATCATCATAGCAGTGAAAGTTTGCTACCTGTGAACAATGAATGAAACCAATATCTAGTGGCAACAACAACCTCCAAACACGTTAGAAGGCAGTGAAGTTACAGGGCTAACCTGGTCATGACAAGGGTCTCTGAGATGCGTTTGGTGTGGTGAGACCCCCACAACACGTGGACATATTTCCTTAACAGAGGTTGATCATGATGCTAGCTTGGTTCAAGGTTCATATACTTACTCTGTTTGTTCTGCTGCTACGTATGCATATATATGCTCTTAGGTATACTACTAGGGCAAATTATCCATGCTTACAAGTAGTGGAAAGACTGAACTGTAAGTCCCATCATAGGTAGTCAAAATGGCCATAGATTTTGTTCAATAGCATAATGCCTGACCTGCAAAACATAAACCCCGTTTGTTAATAACATCTGGAGCTCCTACTATTAGGGGATCTCCCTTCTACTAATTATTTCGAAAGCTCATATTTCATCTCAAATTCTGGGTTGTTTATATATTGTGTCATCCTTTCTTGTCTTCCTCATTGCAGTCTTTTATTATCAGGTGGAAATGTGCTTTTGAATTGGGTCTACATGGTCTTCTAGCATATGAATGGGACAATTTTGTTAAGAATCTTATTCTCAATGGTCTAATCTTATCATAGGAGGATGGTTCAATTGCTTGTGCTTGGAACACCTTATTTGGGAAAATAACTTCTTGCCATGCCTATAATTCTATATCAGCATGTTCTTCCCTTCCCATGGTAAATTGGTGGTATAATAAGTTTTGGGACTGTCTTATTTCTCCAAAAATGTAATTATTCATATGGTTGGATTTAGAGAATTAGATATAACCATGGGACCCTCTATTGTGCAAAGGATTATCTAGGCCAAATATATGTATCCTCTATTCAAAGGACTTGGAATATGTCAATCACTTATTTTTTCTGTTCGATTTTTCCATGGAACTTTGGACTGCAACCGTCACGTTATTTAATATTTTGGACCTTGTTCCAATGTATCATATTGACCATTTCCTTTTCTTATGTGAGAAAAACATGGGTAATTATAAATCCTTTCCTATCTTCATCGCTTGGGGTGTCTAGAAGGTTCAGAATAAACATATCTTTGAAAGCAGAGATCTCTGACATCCTGCCTCATATTATGGGTTTCTTCTCTGTATGTCAAGCCTTTGAATCCTCCTCGTAGTCACTCCTTATGCTTCCCTCATAGTCGTCTATCTATAAATGTAGGTTTCTTTGATGATGCATATCATTTAGGTGTATCTGGAGGGGGTGCCATCAGTTTCCTCCCTAGAAATGGGTCTTATCATATTTGGTTGAATATTGGTTCAGAGTCTAATACCAAGGCAGAGGTTTCTGTAGTTTGGGCCCTTTTATATATTGAAACATCATTGAACATTATCTCCTGTCAGATTTATGGAGATTCCAAGTGTGTGATGGACTGGATAATGGAGAAGGGGAATTTTAAGGTTCTTTCCCTCAAGCACTAGATGTAACATATTTAAATTCTTAAGGGTCTCTTTCATAATCTACTATTCTAGCATTTTTTGAGGGAATGTAACCAACATGTGGACTATATGTCCAAAAAATATCTACAGGTGGAGGAAGGCCACTTTTTATTTGAAGAACCAGGAGGCTTACAATTATTGAGAAGGGGATATGTTCATATCCCCAGTGATCTTCAGTTGGCTCACTTCTTTTGATATGTCAAGAAATTCTATCCTTTTTGTCATCTTATGAATAAAATATTTTTGTTTGAACTAGTTATTCTTGTTTGTAACTAGGATTTTAATGTTCCATACTATCCGGGTTTTTATCTTTTTTAATAATTTTATCCATGTTCTACAAAGTTTATAGATGTTCTTTTCATGTCCATTTTTGGTCCCTGTTAGTTAATTTTGTGATGGATGTTGTTGTTGGCATTGGTGATGTGCATACCTTTGAGGTTTTTTGGGTCATATATATGTAAATGTACTCCTCTTTCTTAATGAAAAGGATGATTTATCTTCTCTAGAAAATATTACCTTATAAAAGGGTTGGTGTTTAGGAGTTACGAGACTCAGCAATTTTCAGTTACGAGTCAGACTAACCCATATTCCTGTACTCTATTTTCCTACATGAAAAAGTGATAAACAGAGGAAATGAAGATTTTTTTGAATATTTCCACCATTGATACAACCCATATGCAGTTCTAGGCAGGCAGGTAGAAACCATGTTTCTACCCCAAAATATCAACCATATGAAAAGGATGATCGAGTACATGGAGGCAAGGCTTAACCCTACCCTCCTCCTTCAGGGTTCCTAATATTTCTCAACAAAATATGGCAGTGAAAGTTTGCTACCTGTGAACAATGAATGAAACCAATATCTAGTGGTAACAACAACCTCCAAACACGTTAGAAGGCAGTGAAGTTACAGGGCTGACCTGGTCATGACAAGGGTCTCTAAGATGCGTTTGGTGTGGTGAGACCCCCACAACACGTGGATATATTTCCTTAACAGAGGCTGATCATGATGCTAGCTTGGTTCAAGGTTCATATACTTACTCTATTTGTTCTGCTGCTACGTATGCATATATATGCTCTTAGGTATACTACTAGATATACTACTGGAACTAGAACTGCTAGTGTTGCTTCAAAAAAAATTAGTGAATTAGCAATAACATAGTAGTGAGCTTGAGTGGACCCTCAGGGGGACTCTACACCAGCTAGGATCTGTCCAAGTTAGATATCAAGCACACTTTCACAACCGAACACTGGATACTCTACACCAGATAGGATCTGTCCAAGTTAGATATCAAGCACACTTTCACAACCCAACACTGGATATTCATTGTGTTTGGAAGGAAATAAACTTTAAAAAGATTGCAGATCTATTTGATTGAGAAATCTTCGGAACAACATGCAGATTTAATTACACTACAACACATTCCTTGCTGAAAAATGATCCTTTAAATAGAATGCAGATCTATCTTATTCCCCACTATTTTCACCATCTTCGCATACACTATCAACAACTCGCAAAACAACAAGGAGATCAATACTTTTCATTTCCAGAGAAATACCACCTACCACATTATCAATAGTTTCAAAAGGGAATCAGTTTCTTTATACCACAGATGGCAAAGTTCCTTTAAGGGGTACTCCTTTGGGGATCCTATTATTAGACTTTTTGGGTGGTCCATTTATTGGAAACACCAAATGAACTCTATCAAACTTGCAATCTGTGCCTCCTCCTTGTAGAGTTATATAATGTGTTGTAGAACCTTTCTCATAATTCAACCTAGCTAGTTGTCTGCCACTGCATTTTTACCTCAAGATATCACTTCTTTGGAAATGGCTCTAAGGTTTGCATAAAATTATGAACCCATAGTTAAATAGGAACCTCCTATATCTCCTAATGACTTCACAGTAATACATGTATCCCATTGGGTTGGAAGTACCACCGAATTGTAGGGGCTATTTGATAGAACTGGATTCCAAAATGTCATTACCTAGTGGAGCCCCAATTTCTGGTAGGCCTTTATCATTAAGTACCTCTATCATATCATGCCATGAGTGAAACTTGATTTGATGTGCTTACCCACCATTACATGGGGGCCTTTTCCAAATTCATATACATTGTTGCAACCCTTTGCTCAGGCACAATCTACTCCACCACTTGTTCCAAAGATTCTTTCATGGTGTCAGTTGTGCCATTAAACTCAATATCTTCTTAAGCTCTGCCCTAATCCACCTAACTATTTTCAACATCATGCAATGCCAAAAAAAAATTACAGTCTATTCAAGAGTGATTAAAATCTATATTTATCTTTTTCCATAGATCAGACACTGACACACAAGACAGAGTTCCGAGTCATCATTGTGCTCATACAAAATAAAAATTCAACCTTTCTTACACAAAGGCATAAAAAGAGTTGAAATATGGGCATTTGTTTGGAATTCACTCTATGTGCCACTGTACCCAGTTAGTTTTATTGTTATGTTTATATGGTTTTACTTATAACACTTAAAAGGAGGATGAGAATGGAAAGAGTAAAGGAGTAGAGAAACATCTTCCTCTGTGATAACAACAGCTATGGTGGAATGGTAAACGCTCCTCGCATATTCACACCTTGGAAACCTTATCTCGAAATGAACCTAGTCCTCACTTGCATTAGAGCAAATCCATTTGAACCTTGTTGGGCCTTGAAAGAGAGATCAAATTTCTCCAAACACCTTGTAAACAAATATTCTTGTAAATTTTTTATATTTTTTAATAAAAAACAGCTGAAAGGTAAGATGGGCCCCATATAGTTGACTCAGTAATAAAATTTAATTATTTTTAAATTAGATTTTTTTCATACAAAACATGTCTGCTTGAACAGAACATACTGAAAAGGAAGATAACCCGATAACCCCATATAGTTGACTTAGTAATTAAAATTTTAGGTTTATATGGTATCAAATTCCTCATCAAATTTCTTTCCACATCATCCAGTGGTAAAAAATATATCGAAGAATTCAATATATTTTAATACACAATATATATTTTTTAATTTTTTTACATAAAATTTTATGTTTATCATATCAAATATTTTATATTTATAAGAAAGATTAAGTTTCTAAGAGTTTAATATCTTTTAATATGTAGCATATATTTTTAATAGACAATATATTAAAGGGAAAAATAATAAGATAACTTTTTTGTAAGTTAGTAAAGTTTCAATATATTACTAAATAAACATACAATACAAAAATAGTAGCTGGTTTACCAAACCAGTTGTAGAAGAAGATTCTCTTTGTCACACATTTAACCAGACATGCCATTAGATTTTTCTGTCTTTACTTTCCCTTATATAGTTCAAAAAAGTTCCCCTTCCCACTACTACTATATGTAGGTCTGCCTATCTGAATAGCTATATAGCTCTGATCTTCAAACCTAAACTTGACAACATAACTACAATACTACCTATATAACATAACACAAAACTAAACAAAAGATTGGTCGATGCCATGATCAACTAACACAATATTATTTGCTTGGAGTTGTTATCGTCGTTGGCCCCATTGTTGGGTCCTCCACAAGGGTTGTCGCTGGAGCCTCTAGGGTTGCCAGTGGACAGCCGCCTGCAGCGCAAGCCTCTCGAACTTGATACTTCCTCAAGCGGGCGAAATCTCCTATCTCTACACCCATCGATATATCCACATTATCGATATAATTTAGATAGATTGAGAACATTTTGTTAAGATCCCCAATTCTGCCAACATGCAATTTCTCTATGTTAACCAAACCCTTGAGAGCCTCTTCAATTCCTTTTAGGCGTTGGTCTATATATTTTAACTCGATTTCTGTCTCGAGTTGCCTCTTTTTCCTCTACTCTGCTGCCTTTGCTTGTAGCTTTTCCACTAGAGTCTTGACATGCCAAGCAGTCTCCAAGGTCTTTTGGTACACAATCATCTATGTTTTGGACTTCCCTGTTTTGATGATCCAATCTCCTTCCTCCTCTATTCTACCATCAAAGATAGCCCTACAATGTCTTCGAACCTCACTCTCCCAGATTTCCACTATATCCTTCCCTTTTGTGTGACTGTTTAGCAACAACCTCCGCTGCTTCCTCCATGCATGTCTGTTTGCAAAACTCAAAGCCCTGAGCATCCGTGGGAACTACCTCTTGGCCTACTAGCATCACTTTAGCTCTTACTCATTGCACTCCCTGATAATTGAATTTCCCTCATAGAAATTACTATCACCAACTAACAATTACACCACCTTTCAGTGTTTTGCCTTATGTCGATGAAGCTTGCTCCCTAGCTATGATTTAAAGATGACACCCTAGATGAGACTTGCCTCGCCGATATTTGAGTACTTTCCCTCTCAATTTTTAGTAACTCTGACCTGCTAGCGATGTTCTTGTTCATTCGTGTGTACTTGTGGACGTCCTTCCTCTCATTTTCCCTTGCCAGCAGTTTGTTCAAAATCATAATCACCCTGACCTTGCTCTTGTATGTTTCCCCTCTTGATTTCATACCTTCCCACTCCTCTTGCCACATCTCCTATTAATGAGACGATCACACTAACAATCTATTATGGGGGAAATCCTCCCCTTCCCATGATTAACCATCACTCTATCCTTGTATTGCAGACACATACCCCTTCTCGTTTCCTAAGTATGTCCATAATGAAGGATTATTTGTTCGTATGAACAGGTAGATCATTGTCCTGATTCGGGCCCACCCCTTCTCTATCAACCTACCTTAATGGCGTGGAGTGATCTCTCTCTGCCAACCTTTGGCTTTCCTCCTTTAGCTAGCCCTCCGAAAACTTGCACATCACGTAGGTGAGCAAATGGACATTATCTACCCCTTTATTTTCCACCCTATCCACCAACACATTTGAAAACCACTAAACTAAGGTGAATTCCATGGTTTTCAACACCTCCAGATGTTTTTGAATGCGTTGGATTAATGGAGGCAAGTGCCAGTTCCATGTTACTTTACTTATTTGTGTGCCACATTGTAACTTACGTGTCACTTGAATGATAAGAGGTGTGGTTCCTACTAGGTCTGGTTCCATGGGAGTTTGCATGGGCTTACAACCATTCATATGGGATTTCTCAATAAGTGTCTTGGCATATTTTCTTTTATATACAAATATCCGGTGATGTTTTTGTCACACCTCCAAACCAAGACACTAATGCAATAGACCAAGATCGGTCATGTCAAAGGACCTTTTCAAATCTTGCCAAAATTCTCTTCTCATAACTGCCTGTGATTACTAAGTCATCGACATACACAACGATGATCACAATATCCCCCCTTGATCTTTGCAGTAGAGGTTAGGATCATAAGGGCTTCTCTTTCAGCCGTGCTGTGCAAAATGCTCATCAATTTGTATAGAAAGTTCCCACAATATATTTTGTTTAAGCAAAATATAATGCTTAATATTTTGCAAAATAGATACAAATGGATTACTGCGATGTAGTAATATCTCCGAAAGAATATCTAAAAGCATATTTTCAAGATATTTACACCATGCAGAGGTAAAAAAACAGGGCATATATGTTTAAATCCCTCCCATCAAAGTACCTTGAGGTCCCTCTAATGGTGCAAGCCTAGAAGAACTCCAATTAGGAAAAAATTGTATCAAACCTTGAGGATAGGGTGAAACAATGGAATGTCAAAGCCCTAAACCTGGGTGGTCATCTGATTCTAACAAACACAATGCTACAAGCTATTCCAAGGTATATGTTATCTATCCTCCCTTCTCCCAAAAGATCTGGGACATCCAAAGGAACTTCTTGTGGCGAGGGGTAGAGGTGAAACGAAAATGGGCGCTAGTGGCCTTAAATAGAGTGCAAACCAAAAGATGCAGGTGGGCTAGGTCTTCAAGATCCAGAGGTAACCAACAAAGAAAATGGAGCAAAATTATGGTGGAGATGGTTAAAAGGGGGGTCATAACCTTGGGAAAGGCTTTTGAAATCAAAATATGCACCTAATTTCCATACAAAAAAGTTAGTTTGGTTATCAAGTTCCACTCAGGGGTTGGCAATTTGGAATTTAGCATGGAATAAAAGAGGTATAATGCAAAAACACTATTCTGGGAAATCAGGAATGGAAAGGAGGCCCTATTTTGGGATGATGCGTGGTAGAAACAAGCTAAGTTATGCAGGGAGGAATGACATCCCTTCAAACTAAGCACAAAAATATAAGAGTATAGAGAATTCTACCAATTCTAGGATCAAGGACTAGAAAATAACAAATCGAGGTGATGGAATTTTAATATCTTTCAACGGCCAACCCAGAATGACTTAGCTATTCAGTATCTAACAGAGGAACTAAGAAAATTAAGAATTATGTTCAATAATGAACAAGACCAACTCAAATGGGGGAAAAAAGAAGATGTGGAGTTCAATCTCAAGGAAGTCAAAGCTTATCTTAGTGAGGGATATACTGGTACAAATGATCCATCGTGGAGAAAACTGGATGGTGCCACATTGGCCATAAATTTAAATTTTCATGTCATTGATTTTACACCAGAAGGTCCTAACTCAGGACAAAGTTATAAAGAGAGGATTTATAGGTTCCTCTTCGTGTTTCCTCTCCAAAAACACAAAAGAGAGGCTTAATCATTTACTCAACACCTGTAACTATATGGAGGCACTATGGGACTAATTAGCCTCAATATTTAGATAAAGAAACCAAAGTCGAGAGAGCATACAAGAAACAATAAAGAAATGGCGGGTGCATTATACAAAAAACGAGGTGGTGAACCTTACCTGAAATTTCATTCGAGGTTTCATCCTTTGGGAAATTTTGAAGGAGAACAATAGATGAATATTCTCTTATAATAAGCTTCCTGTTGACAACCTAGTGGAAGGAAAAATGTGTCAGGTAAAGGAAACATTAATTAGTACGGGAAATCAACCATTAGAGGAACAACCACCCCCCCAAGGAAACACAAATTTTGAAGTGATGAGGCTTCATGTTTTTCACCCTGTTTTCCCCAAATAAATATATTCTAGCAGGAAGAATTATTCATTACTTTCCCCTCTTACAAGCAAACACTCGACAAAAAAAGGATTTCACACCTTGGAGTTTTTTTGTAGGATAAAGGGAAAGGTGAGTGGGTATCCTGCAGTAGCTGCATTGGTCTTATTAGCATTACGTCACTTTTCATATGGGTCTTCACAACAAATAATCACCATTACACTTTATTGATTTGTTTTAAAAATAAACATAACACCCAATAGATTTCTTTTGGGATGCAATGTTGTTGTTGGTAGTATGATTGTATTTGTGCCACATGTAAAGCTAATATGCGTTAAATTTCTTTCACCTTGCAATATTTTTATTGGAAATGTGTTTGTGTTTGGGCTAGAAACTATGCTAGATTTCTTTTGCTTTGCAATAGTGTTGTTGTCAATTTGGTTGTTTATGATAAAAGGAAATCTAGCAAGTGTTAGATTTCCATCACTTTGGCAATGTTATTGGAAATGTTGTGCTTGTGTTTGGGCTAGAAGTTGTGTTAGATTTCTTTTGCTATGCAATGTTGTTGTTTTCAATTTGGTTGTTTATTATAGAAGGAAATATATCACGTGTTAGATCTCTTTCACCTTGGTAATGTGCTTTTGTTTGTGTTAGAAGGAAATATAGCATGCACTAGATTTCTTCTGACATAAAATGTTGTTATTGGTAGTATGCTTGTATTTATGCTACATGTAAAGCTAGCATGCGTTAAATTTATTTTACCTTGCGACATTGTTGTTGGAAATGTGATTGTGTTTGTGATAGAAGTTGTTGGATTTTGTTGGCTTTTGTTTGCCCTACAATGTTATTGTTGCCAATGTGCTTTTGTTTGTACTAGAAGTAAATCAATCGTATCCTAGATATCTTCTACACTGCAATGTTATTTTTGGCAATGTGATTGTGTTTGTGCTACAATAAACTCTAGAATGTGTAAGATTTCTTTTACTTTGAAATGTTTTTGTGAGTAATATGCTTCTATTTACGTTAGAAGAAAATTTAGCATGTGGTGGATTTCCTTCGCCTTAGAATATTGTTATTGGCAATGTGTTTTTGTTTGTGCTAGAAGGAAATCTTGCATGTGCTAGATTTATTTGACCATGTAATGTTGCTTCTAGCAATATGCTTATGTTTGTAGTAGAAGGAATGATATTGATTGTTAGCTTTCATTTGAGGAAACAATGTTTCATTACATACAACATGACAACCATAATATTTTTATTTTTGCATTTATATTACTTTTTCGGAAGTTGTGTGTTTTTGGGGAAATATAAAGTCACACTTTACACGGTTCATTCTTTTAATTACAAGTTACGATGTAATTGTTGTTACAGAATTGATGCAAGCTACAATGGAAAATATAATTTTGGCAAAAGGGGACTATGTTGATCTCCTTATTAATGATCAAGTCATTGGGCTAGCAAGGGTTGAATCTGCAGAGTCTGGAACTTATTATGTTGGAAAAAAGGTTAATGTTGGTTATGTTGCAATTTTGATAATTGATCTCATTCAACCACATTTGATTGATGATGACGTTAATGAAGGGGACATACATCCATGGAAGATTGTGGATTTGAGACACCACATAGGTAAATCAAAATATTGAAGCATGTGTTATATATTTTTGATACTATAATAAATGTTATTTTTTTGAGTAAATACTAACATTATTTACATTTGTTTATAGGTACAAATTTTTCTTCTACATTTTCTATCCGAGACAAGGTAAATCTTCTACAACATGGAGTGAAGGTGGGCGAGGGCTCCATATTCAATACAGAGCTTGGGCATAAAGTGCATGGAAAGATGGTAAAGAAAGGATGCATAGTGGTTAAAATTGAAAAGGTGTTAAAACATAATGTTCCTCTACCACATCCAACAGGGTTTGAGCATACACTTGGGGGTGCATTAGAATCTTATGAAATTTGGCCAGAATCAGATTTGGAGCCTCACTGTCATGATCGTGCCATAAATATTGCCCAAGATAGGGTTAAATTCATATGTGCAAAGGTTTCTCTTACACATGAATGCATGGGAACAAGCATGTGCATTGCCAAAGAAATGCTAGTTCATGTCCGTGAGGATGACATTGTTGAGGGTGAAACACTAGGTGAAATGGATTTTGGTGTTTTTCTAGAAGAGATAGATGGAAATTGTGAGATATGTAAAATTGGAGATAAGTCTATACATTGTTTGGTTAGATGGCCAATAAATAAGTTGGTGGACAACAAAGGTGTGATATTAAGGGTCAAGGAAAAGTTCAAGTAACCAACCAAAGAAATGGTGATATGGGATGTTATAGAGGACACAAATCCCTTAAACAAATGGGATGGGTACCTTTGTAATGAAAAAGATAGAAACTCAATTGATATGAATGTAACAAGGCCATATAAAAGGATTAAACGAGTTATGGCTACAAAAAAAATTGCAAAATGTCAAACAAAAATAGATGAAGAGAAAGAAATTCGACTTTTGGCAGCAGATGTATGTTGTAGAAAAGATTGTCTTCAACATGTCGATAGGAAGGCCATTGTAGGTGCTAGAAGGGGTATGAGACAAATAAATACAAATGGTATTAGAGAATTTGTCCTGAATTCACTCATGTCAAACACAGTGATGTCAAGCGGCCATGGCCATGGCCATGGCCTACCACCTATTGCTAGAAATGTAAAGGACATGAGATTTAATGGGAATATTATTTGTAAGAAAGCATGGTATAAGATACATAAAATTCCTCAAAGCACATTCTATAACTATCAACATTATTTCCAACATGGACAGATCAAAGCTATTCATGGTAACACCAACACATGCAAAGCACGAGCTCACACAGTGGCAACTATAGAAATATTGCACAAAATTGTAATGGATAATTCAGATTTTTCACCAAATCAAACACGTCAAGTTGAAGAAGATGGAACATCTTCTCCTTTAAGACTGCTTCCTTCGACTTACACACAAAATTCTTTGTTAAAAGAGATCAATGAGGCTCTTCAAAAGCTCAATTACCCATCAATATCACAACCAACAATGAGCAAGCTCTGGAATACTAAGTTTCGAGATGTGGCATTTTCAAAGAACACCAACTTCAGTAAATGCAGTGAATGTATTGTGTTGAAAGCACAAATGAAGTCAGCAACTACAAAAGAGTTGGAAGAAAAGGCACGAGGTAGGTTGACAAAACATAACAAGATTGTTATGTGTGGAAGATATTGCTACTATGCCCATAGAATTATGTCAGAGCGGTTTCCAAAGGAGTATTTGAGCATTATCCATGATAAAATGGACAAAACAAAGACATCAATCCCAAGGCTACGTGTCAAATCAAAATCTGTTGTAGGAACAAATTTGGGTTTATCATTGACAGGTATGCTTACACATGGGCATAAGGCGGGAGGTTTTGGTCATTTCTCCTTACCATTTGTCCATATGGGATCACAAGTTACTATTACATCCCTTGCAAAGTGCTTAAGGGACCTTGAAGACCCACAAATGGATATGTATGGTGATCTATTTTATGAAAGTGGAATTTCTAGAAACCCACTTACAAATGCATTACTTGACACCTCTATTTACCCAAAATGTCAAGGGTACAAGGATGATTTTATATCTCATGGAAGTTCAAAAAGTCAAAATGTTGATTTTAAACCTCTTCCTCCACATTTGTTGTTACAGTTGGACAATGCAGCAAGTGATAATAAGAATCGCTATCTTTTCATGTTTCTATCACTTTTAACTGCACTTGGTGTCTTCATCACTATTGAGTTTGGGTTCTTGCCTGTGGGGCACACCCATGAAGACATAGATGGAACCTATGGAAGAATGTCTTCCAACCTAAAAAGTAAAGATATTTATTCTTTACCTGAAATGATGGATACATATCGCATAATTGAAGAAAATAGAGTGTTTCCACCTACACTTATTGACAAGGTCTATGACTTCAAAAGTTTCCTTAGTGGATACATTAAGGAGGGAAAAAATGCACTAGTTGGACATCTTAATGTTCAATACTTCCAATTTCTTATACTCAATGATGTTCCAGTACTAAGGTATAAAGAATCAATTAGAGACTCTGAGTGGTCAGAACCAGTTGAGTTATGGAATATAGATGATGAAGGTCGACCTATAATTCCCATAGGGAAGCCATCTTTCTTAGCTTCCAAATAGAATGATGTCTATTTAAAAGAACTAAAGGAAGGGATAACATCATACATAAAAATGTGGAAAGACACTATTGGGAATGAGGATTCACCAATTGTTATAGAGGAATGGAAAAATAAAGTGGTGTATTGGGAAAAAGTTCTTGATACATTAGATGGAATCTATAATGATCATAGAATAATAGATGGAAATGATTCATCTTCTGAGGCTTTCTGGCCCAAGACAAGGCACATTGTTGATGTTGATCGTAATGCACTCCAAGTTATCTTAAGTATTATGGATGGAGATTTTGATAATGCGATATAAGAACCAATATATGTTGGACCCAAATGCAACAAGCCAAAGCCAACATTCAATCCGATGACTGATGTTGAGAAAGGAAAGATGTTGCTAGTTAGATCAGGAAATGAGGATGCAGGTGAGATGATTTGGATGGAAAAATCCATCTCAAATATCTTTAGGGATAATGAAAGTGAGAATCTTCATGTAAAGGTTGATTGGTGGAAGCCTATGTCAGGGAAATACAATGGAAAATTTTTAGAGCAATATTGGGTACGAAATCCTGATGACAAAGAACTTGGCTCTATTCCAATTAATACCATAGTGTGGGCATGGATGCCAAAGAAAGAACATTGCAAGAAGACCAAGATAAATAAATATGGTGTAGAAGCCATTCTTGATCTACTTGAGCGATTATCTTAAGAGTAGGTTTATATGATACATAAATGTAATTTTTTTTGGAGGATCTATTAATATACATTCAGACACATTTTCCCATATTTGTTGTATAAATATTCTCTTCATATTTTTTTTGAAGGAGTTTTATATTATTTAATAGTTCAATGTAATCATGTGTTATACAAATTACATGACAATGCCATAAAATATTTAAGTTTTCAAAGCTTTATTTGACCAGCATGACTTCTCACCATATCAAATATGCGTAATAAAATTCAATAATGCACCTAAAAACATCTTCTAAACTTGTTATATTAAAACAACAGTGGGGTACCTAATTAGTATTATATTTAATATAAACCATTTAAACACTTAATGAATAAATGCTAGATGCTTGATATAATGTTTGAGGTGAGTTTTCCTTAATTTTCCTTATTATAATTGATATAATCAAATTCCCTATTTTGTTGCATGTTAATTTATAAAAAAAAATTTTGATCATTGAACAACACAACTAGAATTATAAAATATTTCTACTTATAGATTTTGAAGTGGTGCCAACATTATACTAGTATAATTAATTTGTACTCAACTTAGGAAAAGTAGTTAGTGTCAATTTAAAATGGTCAATAATAGTAAGAAAAACAATATTAATATATTGTTAAATAACTTTATAGGTAAGATTGTTTTTACACAATCTAGTATTCATGGTCATATTTAATACATAAATATAAATGTTAATGGTAATAGAAATAATGTAAGGAATTTAAGTTTTAGATGAATGTTAATATGTTCTTTTCAATATAGTATCCTTAAACATTACAGGGATAAAAACTAAACATGTGTAATAAATATCTTAATCATTTTTCTCTCTTTCTTGTTGTATTTGAAAATAATCAAATTGTACTACTTTGTTACTATTCTAATTCATGATTGATTTTGATCATTAAAATGATTAGTAATTGAGACGAGAGGCTCATTTTACAGCCCAATATGGGGGGATGTGTAAGTTTGTCTATCCGTCTGTGCCCGTTTAAAATAAAAATTATGTTCTAAATAGAAAAATATAAAAAAGAATATTTTGTAAAGTAATTAGAAGTAAAAATGTGTGAATCAGAGGTTTAAATCTTATAATTTTCAAAAGTAACTATTGAAGATTTATGTTAACTAATTTATGTCAATATCAACTTCATATATATCTATATATATATATAAAAAAATCTTATGGTTAAAATTATTATTTGTTCGTATATATACTCTATTTAGCATTCAAAAATATAGTTTCAACAATTAAAAATAACACATTGTATCTTTCACTCTAAATGTGTTTGCACTTGAAATTTGATCCCTACATCTGCACTTAAAATGGATCTATGATGGTATATATTGGACACATTACTATGATCATTTGTCATTGAATAACTTTATACTTAATATATAGCTTGCATATTAATATATTATTCATTAAGTAAGCCTCAACCAACTTCGTTTCTTACATAAAAGTACAAATAATAAATAAAAATAAATTATATTCAACATTTAATTTGATCCTAAAAAAATATTTTCTCCTTAACTCTAAAATGGTGCAAACTTTTTACAATAGTATGTAATGATGATGGTGATAATAATGATTATCATCCACTAAGACCAAATATGGTATATAAGAAGGTAAAAAGATATTACTAAAAGTTATTTTGAATTTTAAATTGTGACAACATTGTTTTAGTAATAATCGTAAATCAACATATACATGATATTTACTATATCGGATTATCGGTTAATAATAGTTACACACACATCATTATTTTCATAAAATAACCTTAACAAACTTATCTTTTTAATATAAACCATAAAAATATTAAAATAGACAATGTAAGGAATCCAATATTAATATGTGAAATATTTCCTTTTTCAAGTTTATATAAATTTGTTTTATAAAGTTTATCATGATAATTTTTACACAAAAAATGGTGAATATCTATATAAAAATTAGTGAACTAAGTGGCTTTCTAATTCCTCATTTCGAAAAAATATAATCTAGTTAAAGTTCTAAATAATGGTATATATTGGACACATTACCAAAAATTTCATTTGTCATTAAATAACTTTATACTTAATATATATCTTGCATATTAATCTGTTATTCATAAAGCGAGCCTCAATCAACTTCTTTATTAACATAAGTGTACAACTAATAAATAAAAATAAATTATGCTACTACTCACATTCAACATTTAATTTGATCATAAATTTATTTTTCTCCTCAACTCTAAAATGATGCAAACTTTCTACAATAGTATGTAATTATGATGGTGATAATGATGATTATCATCCACTAAGACCAACTATGGTAAATAAGGAGATAAAAGGATATTATTAAAAGTTATTTCGAATTTTATTGTTATGCTGAAAAAGCATTAAAAGAAGTGTTTCAATATCATCATAATTTTGTTTAGTTAAACAATCAAAAAGGTTGGTACCGTCACAAATATATTGAATTTAATTCTAATACGAGTATAAACTCGATGCTTTGAGGGTTTTTTAATCTTCAACCATAATATAACTAGTGTTGCAAAGGTGATAGACTTTTAAATTGTGCCAACATTGCCTTAGTAATAATCATGACTTTTCACATACATGATATTTACTATATCAGATTATAATTAAATGGATTAACAATAGTAACATATGCATCATTATTTTCATAAAATAACCTTAACAAACTTATTTTTTACTATAAACCATAAAAAATATTAAAATAGATAATGTAAGGAATCCAAGATTAAAATGTGAAATATTTTTTTTAGCAAGTTTATATAAATTTGTTTTATAAAGTTTATCATGATAATTTTTACACAAAAATGGTGAATATCTACATTAAAATTAGTGGATTAAGTGACTTTCTAATTCCTCATTTTGAAAAAACTTAATTTAGTTAAAGTTCTAAATTCTAGATCCACTGAATACTTCCATATTTAATGAAATATGTGTTACAAGCTTTAACTTACATAAATGACTTAAACAACAATCATAATCTAAAGGAATTAAGCAACAATCTTTAACTCAGAAATGGTTGGAATAGCAAACCAAGAATGGAACAACAAACTAAAGTAAGTCTACAAAATATTGAACAGCAACTGTATCGAAGGTAAACACATAGCAAACTAAATCAAATGTTAAGACACAACGAAGTTATAATGAAGGAATCAGTAATCTGAGTCTTTAGCATAATAAATATTAACCACTGTGATAAAGAAATAGTAATTGCGGTTACAATGGAACGACATTCCAAATCAACAACAGTCACGCTCAGAGGTAAACCGTAGCTAAATAAACAACAATACCGATTTGTAAATGCACAACACCGTTACTCTATAAATGAACAGTAACGTTAATCTGTGAAGGAACAACAATGTTACACAGTAATGCCAATCTGTAAGGGAACAACAATGTGATACTATTTTAGAATGGACAGCATAACATTTCAATGACAGAAGGCAACCTTACTATTCAAATATGAATGAAATATGATAGAGCTAGTACATGAAATGATAAGGAACAACAGATTATTCAATGAAGCAATTAAAAGAAATCAAACCACACACGACTTTGAATTGGAAATAATAGTACAGGAAGAAAGTGATCCAGTAGGGCTAGGCCTTAGCCTCTAGGGATGCACTGCTACGGTTATGCCAGAGTCAAAGACGGAACATCAAAAAAGTTTATATGTGATCATGAAAACAGAGTTACAGTAATCACTCTTTAGAGAGAGTCAATGATCAAAGTTTAGTTTATAGTAGTAGATTCTATAAAACAACAATAGTCTGCCCTTGGGCTAGCAATGTTGTCCCTTTATATAGCGGCCAGGCGGAAATATCAAAGATACCAATATTCTTAAGGTAGTGATCCCTCAAGATCAAAGGATCCTAAGGGATTCACCATATCATTATCCTTCAGTTATGTCTTCGTCCTCTTGCGCTAATTTGGTATTTCTTCTTCCTTTTCCTAGCTTATCTGCTCCGATCTAGATTGCCTCATCTGGATGTGGTTCCTTGTCAAAGGGACAGTAGTTGGTTTCATCTTGTCTTGTCCTTTGAAACGACGATATTCCATTTTCTTCATTTTTTCATAGAAAAAGGTAATAATTAGTTATTCCACGTTACTCACAAATCTCTTAAACTTTATCATAATCCTTCATCATATGCCCGTTTCATAATGTAAAGAAGCTATGAATTAAAGGAAAAGATAACGAAATAAGTGGCAATCACATACCTTTTGTAATGCTCAACAAATCCCATGAGTCTATACCTGACCATTCACAAGTCGAGGAAACAGTTGAGCCGATTTCACCTTTAGTTAATCGTAACTTTCACATAGAGAGTGAGTATGATACCGCTCATGTTCTTTTTGTTTCCTCGGATTTCAATGAGCTTGGAGGCAACCCTCCTGTTCCATCAACATAGGAGGAAAATCTGTCAGTTCTCATAAGTCAACAGGGTAATTCTCCCATTCTTACGATACCCCCTCCAAGTAGTTTAGTGACTTCCTTTGATCGGAATCGACTAGCAAGATGTTGTCTTACATCTTATGTGCCTTTCCAAATCATAGTACAGGTTTATAATATGATTGTATCTGGCACTATTATAGATGAAGGTGCATCTGTGAGTATCATTTCCTCCACTACTTCGCAGGCACTAGGTTCACAACCACTTATCTTTGTTACCTAGAATCTGTTAGCTTTTAACAGAGGAACAAGTCAACCATTAGGGATTTGTCCTCAATTTCCTATTATTGTTTCAATACTCTTTCGAGTGGTGTGTTTCCTGCATGAACGCAAAATTTTCACCCTTGACCAGCTTTCATTTCCTGACCGAAATATTGCTTACAGTCAACGATCTTCCCTTAATTGTCCTTTTGTCCCGATGGTATATTCCCTGCCATGGGTCAATTATGTGGCAACCCGTTCCATGCCTACATCAATTGACAATAAATTCTGTGATGTTGTGCATTATGTGCTAGGGGAATTGGAACCAGATCTCTCTAATGGATTCCTTGCTACGTATCCCTTGCAGACCATTGTTGTCCCATCCGATGAGAACCTCTTGGAAGTCATGACCTCTTATGGGTCGTGATCAAGGAATCATGAGGATAATTCTTGGTCTTGTGTCAACCTCCTTAAACGATGAAACAAAGGGTATGAGCATAGTTCCTTGTCTTTTGTCAAGATCATTAGAAAATGAAACAAGGGATCTGAGTAGAGTTCCTTGTCTTTTGTCAAGCTCATTAAAAAGTGAAAAAAGGTCCCCTAGAGCAAATTTCCAATTTGAGTCTTTGATTATATCTCGTAAAATCCTAGTCGAGTCTTTCACTTTATCTCATAAATGAACCTTCATTCCATCCACCTGATAGTGACGAGTAGTCTACTTAGGTGGATGTAATGAAGCTTAGGGGACATGCACATAGAATTGAGCCATCATGCCGGGGGCATGCAAACCAATCTCACGCATAGCTTTTTCATGGTTCAAGCTTGTGTAAAAATGAACGCTTCTGTAAAAATGAAACTGAATCCAATCATAGTTTTTTGTTTCAATCTTGTGTAAACATGAAACTAAATCCAAGCATAGTTACCTATGGTTCAAGCTTGTGTAAAAATGAACCCATCTCCATTTTAACCCTCATTGTTTCCATTCTATCAGCCTCTTCGATCAAATGAGCCTTGGCTTTTATCCTTCAATCGTCACTATCTACCTGGTCGATCATACGCTTTCACTTGGATGTTTTACCCTTTTTGAGGAACAATTCCAATGAGTGGTTTTATTAGCCAACCTCTTGACCATTACATGTTTTATGTAGTTCGATCATTGCTAGAACCAACTGCTACCCTATACTGTTACCGAGAAAAGTGTCTATTTAGAACTGCTCTATCCCACTAAGGTGTGACAGCTGCCTTAGAAACAAACAGAGAAAAACTGCTTTTGTATTTCCTTTATGAACTATACATAGAGAGGAATAGAAAGAACCAACCTGTTTCTTGCGTTAATCCTTTGATCCAATCCCTCTCTTCTTTGACAGCTTCCAGCTACCTGCTCCCTTACTTGCCCAGCTTCACCAAGTACCTGTAAGATCACAGAAGAAGAACATTATACAAAGACATGGATCTATATTCATAAACAACTTAGGATCAGATTTAAGTTAACCATACAAATGTAACAAGCATCAATGATACAAAAGCATGGAGGAAAAACTCAAATAGTTTTTATTGATAAACAAGAAAAGATCCAGGAGGAGTTACAACCGATGGTTCCTGACCCAGCATCAACCTCCCAGCAAAGAAGCCCCTCTTCACCTCCAACAAAGCATAGATCACCCAATACTCTGATGTTTGTCTCAAAACCAACAACAATTCCTTACAATGTGCAAAATTCCAACATCTAGATCTCTGGGATGAGGGATCCATATATAGATATGTGTAAGGAGGATGAGTCAGCTTGTGATTTGATTAGTGCCTTCTCTCTGTCAGTTCTCACTTCCACTTGGAGACTGAAGGCCTCTTACTCATCCTTGGTCGAATTCAGTGAGGCAAGTGTCATAGGAGAAGATTCTGGAAGCTTCCATTGTCTCTCCACCTCGCGGAATGACATTGCCATTTGTCATTTCTCGCCCAACGCACCCTCACAGTGTATTTAGGTGCATTGGAACGCACCTAGCCAGTGTATTTAGGTGCAATGCAACGCACCTAGCAAGTGGAGTAGCTGAAATGATCCTGTTTTGACTTATTCTAAGCAGTTCCTGGTGGAGAACTTCTGAGAGAAGCTGTAATCTGTTGACCTTGTTCCTTTAGTGGTTAGAACAACACTTTTAGGGACTTAGGAGCCCTTGGTTTATGGAAATTTCATCCTTGGAGTTGTAAGGCACAAAAATGTCTATAACAGTTGCCCCCTAAAGTATGAGGCCGTTAACCTTTTGGTGTCAAGTGAAATGCTTTATTATGAGGATCCGAAGTTCTTTCAATGCTGGGAGGAGACCTGTAATAAGATACAATACAATACATTATCTTCATACTGTTTTTCATGATCTAGCTGAAGCTGGCATTCCCATGCTCAGCTTTATAAATTCATTTTCATGTACATAGGACAGATAATCGTCTGATTGTAGACTGATGATTCTGATAGAGCCATCATCCTTTTGGTAGGATGATTATCTGTGCCGCAATGTTGTACATTTAATGTCTTTATTTCCCTCGATATATATCGCAGCCCGGATGGATGAAACTAGATCCGGGGTCTTCAATCTCATCCGATCTTCACTCAAAGTACAAGCCGATCCATGTGAGAAATGTTCTGAAGTCGAACATGGAAAGACATTGCTTGATTACCAGTCAATGATGTAAATTGTTAACAAGCGCGAGAGGAATCACCGATAATGATAATGATCCTCAACGTACTGCAGTACAATTCATGTGGTGTGAATAAAGGACTTGGCGTCGAACACCACGCAAAATCTTTCGGTCGAAGGTCATTGATGTAAACCTGTCGCTGGAAGTGAGAAACTTGCCATTGAGGCATGCAAGCTTCAAAGTACTGAATGGGGTGTTCCTAGACCAACTTCTTGGATAATGAGCTGATGTCGACAAGAAGTGATCCGTCACAGGAGGGCCTTAATGAATCCCACATCAATGACACAGAACGGAGCAAATGATTTTGATGGAGTTGAAAACGATCTGATGATATATGGTTCAGGGTGGCGGTCATGAAAGAATGTAGTATAATGTATGGTAGTGGGTGAGACACAGGTGGCTTCTCTGGATGACTTCTCTTGAACATGTCGGCAACACTGATGTGATGGATTGGTAGCATTAACCCCAAATGTGGATGGTATGGTGTGACCATGGCGATGTGACCGGTGAATGAAACAACCCAGCCCGACTCGGACATGGAGTGGAAGTGTCATGTTCAAGAGCGACTTGCTACCAATAAAGATTCTTTGAGTTTTCTTCCCAATTTTTCCCCAGTCATTGCTGACCAATACCTCTTTATTTTTGTCAAGCTTGAGGAGGATAACATATGCTTGTTCTATAATTTTCCCATCGCTATGTTTTAACGAGCCTAGCGATAGTGAAACTCGTTCTCGTCTAAAGACAAGTTTGTCGCTATTAATCTTTATAACGAGTTTAACGACAAAGATAACTCGGTCCTTTTGATTTTTTGAGAGTCTGAAAAGGTACATAAAGGTAACTCCAAAATTCCTTTTTCGTCATCTAATCCCTTAAGTCCGAAAAAGTATAAAACAATACAGAAGGGATGAATTTTCGATAGTTTTAACGAGCCGAACAAAACAAGCGCTCGATCTTTTTGTGCAATAATCCCTCAGGTCCAAAAAGATTAAAATCTAGATGAGGGATAGCACTTCCTGTCCCTTTAACGAGCTGGAAGGCCAAGGACTCGGCAATCTTTTCATATTTTACGAGTCAGTTGAAAAGAGCTTAAAGAAGACTCGTCTTTTGAGGAACGAGTGATAAAACGGGTAGCAGCTGATTCCAGGTAAGGTTTGGAATTTTCTAATCATGGCAGTGTCACAAGGATGGCTAGTGAAATCACTCTTCGCAGTTGTTCCTCAAAACGGGTAAACAATCAAATGGAGGTGAATGATCGGCCAATGAAAAACTGGAGGTGATGAAGCAAACATGACCAAGGCTTTAATGGCTGAAGTACTACATTCACGGTGGTTATTTACCAGGGAATAGTTAACTTTTTAATGAGCTTAAACGCGGGTGGAAACATTTGCTCATGTCTTATGTTTATTTTTTAACGAGCTTGAACTATGTGTTAAAACTGCTCGATTAATCCAGTCGTATGATAAGAATGTCTCATATAAAATGGCAATTTTTAGGGTTTTGCCCCACATCCTTTCTTTATGCAAGTTAGGAAATGACCAATACAAAAAATAGATAAATGATCACTCTTTGCTTGCACTCCAAAAGGTTTGCATGCCCACAGGTATAAAACAGAGTTTCAAGGTTACCTCTACTTCTCTCCGCCAAAACATTTGCTTTACCGAGAGAGGCCTACCTCTTACAGGTTACCCAAAGATTGTTCTATTCACTGCGCAAACAAAACACTTCTTTGGCAATGTCTATCGAAAGAAACAAAGGTGAGCGGATGGTATAGTGTGACCATCCCTGACATAACTTTGACAAGAGGATCTTGTTCCAGTCCAACTCCCTCTTCCAATCACGGACGGGAGTACGGAGGTCATATTCTCTCACAGAAACCTACCTTATACCCAAAGTTTTCCTGCCGAAGCAGACCAGGATGCATGTCCCCTGGGTTTCAGTCATATCCCTCCAAATTACTCGCATTCATCGGGAGGACGAACTGGAGATTGAGACATTTCTTGCGTGAAAAGACCATTCAGGGATGGTATATGACTAATTGCTATGCGTGATCTGGGAAATGAAAGTTGGTCTACGAGCTTGACCACTCTTCCTTCATGTGGAAAACACATTACTCTAAAGAGTGAGGAGACAATTGCTCCCATGCAATAAATATAGTCTCGTCCAAGGAGTAGATTGTAATCGAGGGGTCCTTGAACTACCATTACGTTCATGCGAACTGTTTTCCTTCTCAATGTTATGGGCACATCAGGAAGGATCCCTAAAGGTTGACTGGTTCCTTTATCAAAGCCTGTTAGATTTCTCATCTCAGGCAAAAGCGATGGTGAACCAAACTCTTTCCAAGCAGTTGAGGAAAGGATACTCACAGAAGCCCCTTCATCTATGATGGTACCAGCCATAACCATTCTATATATTTGCACAATAATTCGGAATGGTACACTAGCTGGTAAACGGGGTCTGCCTAGTTGATTCCAGTCGAAGGAGACAACTAGGTTGCTTGGAGGTGGGACCGAATAGACGGCCGGGTACGACTCTGTCGAACTTCCTTCCTGCGGTAAAGGAACGGGTAAATTGCCCCCATGTTCGTTGGAGTCTGTGCTTATGAAAAGAATTTGGACGGTGTCATCCTTGTTCTCTTCGGTGATTGTATCATCTGAAGATGGAACTTCTGAAGGCAAAACCAGGTCAACTGCCGCTTCGACCTTTTGACTTTCATCTGGTGTGGATTCAGATGGTTCATCTTCAATGACAGATGCTTCGGCTGACCACCTCAGCAGGTCAGCCGGATTTTCGACTAGTGACGAACTCGGCAAGAGTTTTTTATATCCAGGTGGAAGTCGTAACGGTGAAACCGGATGATCATCCAAAACTCTTTTAGCTTTGTCTAAGAAGGGACAACGGTGGATGACATGATCGCCTTCGCACAGTTTACAAGGAAATCTACATTTCCCTTTTTGTCCTGGGGCTTCACTTTCACTAGTTGATGGTGTGCTTTCAACATGATCATCAGAGGTTGACGACACTGGGTTGTGCAAACGAGGAGACTAGTCCCTTAACATCCGAGGGATGCAAGGACAATCTCTGTGAAAGTGGTCTCCTTTGCAAATGACACATGGCAATTTAGGCCTGGTCGGTGCAGTGTGTGGATTTTCGTTAGACGACACTCGTTTTCCCCCATTCGCCTTTGGCTCCTTCTTCTTCTTCTCTTTCTTCTTCTCTTTCTTCTTCTTTTCCTTCTTCTCCTTAGGAACTTGACTTTTGGCTTTACCAGCCCCATCAAGTGAAGAGGAAGGAGGAGAGGAAGAATTAGAGGAAGTAGAAGGCTGGTGGGCAACTCTGGACTCGTCTAATTGCTGATTCGATTGTTCAGGAATAGTGGTGTTCTGAACGACAGAGGTTGAGAAGAGCCATACAGGCAAACCAATTGTCAGCCCTGGAAGCGATAATGTAGCCATATGGGGCGCACCAACATCTCCCCAAGATGAGAAGGGACTAGGATTTCCTTCAAGGGGAATTCCTTGGTTGGTAGACTCCATTTTCTCAACCCAAGATCAACGTAGGAAAGGGTAATGAATGTTCCGTTTAAAATAAATTTTATACGCTTTGACACAACTTGTTTTTTCAGTTTTTAAGAGTTGAGAAAAAACAAAAGATGACTCTAGTCTCCTTCGATTTTTAATGAGCCTGAAGTGACAAGTGCTCAGATGGACCTTTTCCGTTAAGGAGTCTGAAAAGGAACGAAAGGGATTGCTCTGGAGATCTAGGGAGAGGGAGTACCAAACCAATCGCAAAACTGCAGAATACTTTTTATGGTACGGCAGTCAATCTTCCCGAATGCTATGTTCAGTGCATTGTGATCGATAGGGCGGCAGACACGGCTTCCTATGGATAAAGGATTTAAGCCTATAGGGGTCTCCCAAAATATACTCGATGGTACGTGGGAGCACAAGTCCGTACTCGCACTTATCGTCTCAAAGTGGAGGAATCACCCAACCATCAGTGAGGACAACAGTTACCAGGTTTTACGACGCCGGAATACGTCTCTAGCCTAGACCTCTAAATGTTGTGCGTTAAGTTCCAAAGCATTGTTAGATTCATTGAATTTATTTTAAGTTGATCTTGCTTATGAATTTTTCCTTTTGGGTTCACCACGAGATGTAGATGTAATCCCTAAAATGCAATCTAAAGATGATAAACAAACTTTTATCTCTTTTGTGCAATGAAAATCCTAGCTACTAGAGGAAAAGAAAGACACAATCTTTTCACAAAGAGCAAAGAGCACACTGTAAATGCACTTTCCTAAATCAAGCCAAATAGACTATCTATATGCAAATGCACATGCATGTATTTGATTTCGAATTTCTTAGTATTGATGCTAAAAAGAAAGCTGATGTACAAATCTGAATTTCTTTTCAAGCAACAAATATAAACAAGTTCTTTTTCGAAATCAAAAACAGAGATGATTACGACACCTTGCGATTTTGAAATGAACACTTGTACTTGACACTAGAAAATCAAAAATTCAGACCAAAGGCAATAGTAAAATTATAATCGACCATCAATAGCAATCAACTTTCTCCTATGATCGAAATTGACACTTGTGACAGATCCAAATCAAAGGACGACAGTATGACTATTCTACTTTTGCAATGGAAAATTGTAAACCACTCAACAAACACACAAAAACATCTACAGTTCTTTTGTACAAAGGAGGTGGAATAACAGCAAGGAAAAGGGGTTTTAAACAGACATATACTGATCACAGGCAGCAAAATTCAGAGATAGAACTGGAGAGAATGAAGCACAAGAACCTGAGCTGCACAGGGCTAGTCTGATCAGCGCACCTGTAACACAGAGAAACTGCATTGCAGCACAGGTTGCCCTTTTGGGAAGTGCGCTGAAATTCAGCATCTCTTAACAGTACCTGCGCTGGGCCAGAAACGAGAATCTGTCCGGGTTCTAGGTCACAGTTTGCAGTTCAGTCTTTGGTTTTTTGCCGAGTAAAAGCAATCAGTAATGCACAATCAGGGGTAGATCCAAGGAGGGTCTAAGAGCTATCACAAGGGCAATCAGATAGTTTGTGAATCAGCTGTTCAAATCATAAACAGATCCAGTGAATGGATTGAAGCAGCAGATGTCTACTTTGCATTTGTTATGGCAAATGCAGTTCGAATGCTACTTATAAGTTTATGAAACAAACAACAAAGAGATACACAAACAAACTAATTAGACATTCCCCAGCGGAGTCGCCATTTTGTTACCGGGAAAAGTGTCTATTTAGAACTGCTCTATCCCACTAAGGTGTGACAGCTGCCTTAGAAACAAACAGAGAAAAACTGCTTTTGTATTTCCTTTATGAACTATACATAGAGAGGAATAGAAAGAACCAACCTGTGTCTTGCGCTAATCCTTTGATCCAATCCCTCTCTTCTTTGACAGCTTCCAGCTACCTGCTCCCTTACTTGCCTAGCTTCACCAAGTACCTGTAAGATCACATAATAAGAACACTATACAAAGACATGGATCTATATTCATAAACAACTTAGGATCAGATTTAAGTTAACCATACAAATGTAACAAGCATGAATGATACAAAACCATGGAGGAAAAACTCAAATAGTTTTTATTGATAAACAAGAAAAGATCCAGGAGGAGTTACAACCAACGGTTCCTGACCCAGCATCAACCTCCCAGCAAAGAATCCCCTCTTCACCTCCAACAAAGCATAGATCACCCAATACTCTGATGTTTGTCTCAAAACCAACAGCAATTCCTTACAATGTGCAAAATTCCAGCCTCTGGATCTCTGGGATGAGGGATCCATATATAGATATGTGTAAGGAGGATGAGTCAGCTTGTGATTTGATTAGTGTCTCCTCTCTGTCAGTTCTCGCTTCCACTTGGAGACTGAAGGCCCCTTACTCATCCTTGGTCGAATTCAGTGAGGCAAGTGTCACAGGAGAAGATTTTGGAAGCTTCCATTGTCTTTCCACCTCGCGGAATGACACTGCCATTTGTCATTTCTCACCCAATGCACCATCACAGTGTATTTAGGTGCATTGCAACACACCTAGCCAGTGTATTTAGGTGCAATGCAATGCACCTAGCCAGTGGAGCAGCTGAAATGATCCTGTTTTGACTTATTCTGAGCAGTTTCTGGTGGAGAACTTCTGGGAGAAGCTGTAATCTGTTGACCTTGTTCCTTTAGGGGTTAGAACAAAACTTTTAGGGACTTAGGAGCCCTTGGTTTAGGGACATTTCATGCTTGGAGTTGTAAGGCACAAAAATGTCTATAACATATACCACCCATTCCTCCAAGACGAGTCACCTTTAAGATCCTTGAAAACTCATAAAAAATGAAAATATCGTCAAGTGTTTTCCTTTTTTGACTCGTTAAAAGAAAATAAAAATAGTGGCTCTGCTTTCAAGCTCTTTTCTAACTCTTTAAACATCAAAATATTTTCAAGCGCTTGTCCTTTTCAGCTCATAAATGTATTGGAAACAAAATCTACTCAGTATAAGTTTAACCATTTTTCACACTGAGATAGATTACTTACGAAAAAGGAATACGTTGATCAAACATGGTCAGTAGGTTCTCTCTTGTATTATTTTATGCTTTTTCATACTTGAGAGACAAATTTAAGAAAAAGAACTTGTGGATTTTTCTTTTTGTCCCTTTTCAAACTCTCTAAACATGAAAAGGACCAAGTTCTCATTGTCGTTAAACTCGTTAAGGCATAAAATAGCGACAAACTTGTCCATCATGACAAGACCAAGTTTCACCTTCACTAGACTCGTTAAAACATCACATAGTGATGGATTCACCCAAAGGGTGGAATTATACTTCAAGCATATGTTATCCTCCTCAAGATTGTAAAAAAAAATAAGGAGGTACTGGTCGACAATGACTGGGAAAAATGGGAAAAGGGATAAATCACTTTATGGTAGAAAGTCACTCTTGAACATGCCACTTTCACTTCAACTTTGTCACTATTTGGGTTGCGTTATCTGCTTCTTGGTTATCATACTTATGGTCTATCACACCATCAATCACTTTCGTTTTGGGTCAATGTTGCCAATTTATTCAATGTCGCCAACATGTTCAAGAGAATTCACTCAGTAAAATTCATCCTTTGCAATACTCGTAAAACTTCATTTTCATGACTTCCATTCCTAAACATTGTGTCGTCAGTCACATTTTATCTTCAAAATCATTACATCACAGGCCTTCAACTAAAAGACATTTTATGGTGTTCGACATCAAAGCATCTATTCACACCATGCAGATTGTATTGTAGTACCTTGAGAATCATTATCATTATAATCAGATGGTGTCTTCCCATGTTTGACATCAGATCACATTTTCACATGCTTAGACTTGTTGGGTTGCGTTATATTCTTTCCACAACTAGCACACGTAGTTAACCAGGGGGTTAGAGTGGGGGCAGAGGCCCCCTTAATTGTGCTAATTGTGTAGCGGTCCATGGTATTGGATGCTTCGACATGTATAAATATGTATTATAACATTGAAAGGAACATAATGAAAAATCAAGATGGTAGTCTCGGTTTTGGGATCCAGGGGAAAATTTCTGTGTATATGTGTTTTATGTGTTATGCTCTCGCATTGTTTATTTTCTGTGTTTTAGAATTCGTATGCAAGTAATTTCTGTATAGAGTTAAAACCTACATTTGGTATCAGAGCAGTTTTGGCTTCAAGGGGACGCCTTTGTTGCTGAGGGGTTTCACTCGGGCCTGTGGTAGAACCTATTCAGTGGGAGATCTGTGAGATCAATTCTGGTGGTGAAAGAAGATGGTGAGCAGTGGGAAGATAGAGATCAAGAAATCTAATGGTCAGAGTTTTGAGTTGTGGAAACTCAAGATGGAGGATCTATTGGTGTATAAAGATCAGTGGATCATGGTAGATCTAGGTATTAAACCAATGGGAGTGTCCGATGAAGAATGGAAGAAGTTGCATCGAAAGGCAAAGAGCACAATACGATTGTGTGTTTTAGATTTAGTATTGTTGAATGTATCAGGGGAAGCTACGTTGAAGGCATTGTGGACAAGTTAGCGACTTTGTAGCAATCTAAGTCTATGGTGAATAAACTGTTCCTGCAAAAAAAGTTGTATAACTTGAAGATGAAGGATGGAGACTCGATGTGAGAACATATAAACACATTTAATACTATGGTAAGTTAGTTAGCATCTATTGATGTTAAAATTTTAGATGAAGATAAGTGCATTAGTTTGTTGTGTTCTCTACCAGATCCATGGGATTGTCTCGTTATTGCAATAGGTAGCAATGCAATTGCCTTGCAGTTTCATGAAATAGTCTCATCCTTGCTAACGGAGGAGATGAGACAGAAAATATGGAGAGATAGAATGGTGATGCCTTTTTTGTATGAGGATGATCGCAGAACAGAAACAGAAATAAGTCATCGAGTGGGAGATCTAAATCTAAAGGGAGATCTAAATCTTTAGGAAACCTTGTAAAGGTGGTGTGCTGGAAATGCGGAAAGGAAGGGCACTACAAAAGGGACTGTAAAACTAAAGCTCCTGACAAAGGAAAGGAAGCTAATGATGCTCCTTTTGCAGAGGAGAAAACCACCTCAAATGAAGGTGGGGATGTGTACTTGGCTTCCTCAAGTACACATGTAGATCATGAGGCATGGTTCATTGACTCAGGTGCATCCTTTCACTTCACTCCCCACTTAGAGTGGTTCTACGCATATGAGAAATACGATGGTGGTGATGTCTGCTTAGGGGATGATAGGAAGGCTAGAATCATTGGTCATGGAAAAATAAAGTTGAAGTTGCAAGGTGGAAGGGTTAGAACAGTTCCGGGTGTTCTGCATATTCCGACATTGGCCAGAAATTTGATTTTTGTAAGCAAGCTGGATGATGCAGGTGTAAAAATAGTTTTCGAGAAGGATACCTACAAAATGGTTTGGGGAGCACTAGTATTGATGTGAGGAGTTTGAATTTGAACTTTTTACAAGCTACAAGGTAGCACTATTATTGATGGGTGCAACAGTTCTGTGGTTCCTGAAAGTGGAGCAGAAAATCTAGTGGTCTCTGGAGAGAAGACCATGTTGTGGCATCAAAGGCTTGGACATATTGGAGAGAAGGGCCTTCGAATACTTCATGGTAAAGGTATGGTAGAAGGTATGAGTAATAGCTCTGTGGATTTTGATTTTTGTGAAAATTGTGTATATGGGAAGAAGAATCGGGTGAGTTTCCCCTTTAGTAGTAAGAGGGTGAAACAGATATTAGAACTTGTGCACAATGATGTGTTTAGACCTATGAAGGTTCCATCACTGGGTAATTCTGTGTATTATGCATCATTTATAGATGACTTCTCAAGGAATACATGGATATATTTCCTTAAGAAGAAATCTAAAGCCTTTGATAGGTTTAAATAATTTAAGGCTTTCGAGGAAAATCAGAGAGAGAAGAAGATAAAGGTGTTGAGGACAGATAATTGCGGAGAGTTTTGCAACAAGGAATTTGAAGAATTCTGTCAGAACTGTGGTATAGCATGATAGAACACTACTCCATATACACCTCAGCAAAATGGAGTTGCAGAAAGAATGAATAAGACGTTGATGGAAAGGGCAAGAAGCATGCTCAGTGGTGCTAGGTTAGGACAGGAATTCTGGGCAGAGGTGGTGGATATTGCATGTTACCTAGTCAATAGGTCACCTTCATCAGCATTGGAGGATAAGACTCCACAAGAGGTATGGACTGGTAAGAAACCCTCTCTTTCAGATCTAAGGATATTTGGATGTGATGCATATGTACATGCTCCAAAGGAGAAACGAACCAAGATGGATAATAAATATGAAAAGTGCATGATTCTTTATTGGGTATAAGGATGGTTTAAAGGGTTATAAGCTTTGGAACCCTATCACATGGAAGGTTGTGTACAACCAAGATGTGGTGTTCATAGAGGTAAAAGATGTTATTAAACATGAAGTCCAACCAAAGGTGTTGGGTTGTGTTATATTCTTTCCACATAGTTAATAGGGGGTTTGAAGGGCACCCGTCACCCCACTTTATGGGGTCCGGGGCAGCGCCCCGGAAAATTTTGGTTTTGGACCATATGTTAGGTTGGGCGGACCCACCTATGGTTTTGTGCATGATTTTCGCACATCTTCTTTGGACGCGATGGTTTTCGGTCCATGGTATTGGATGCTTCGACATGTATAAATATGTATTGTAACATTGAAAGGAACAAAATGAAAAATCAAGCTGGTAGTCCCAGTTTTGGGATCCAGGGAAAAATCTTTGTGCATATATATTTTATGGGTTATGTTCTCGCATTGTTTATTTTCTTTGTTTAATAATTCGTATGCAGGTAATTTCTATACAGGGTTAAAACCTACATTTGGTATCAGAGCTGTTTTGGCTTGAAGGGGACGCCTTTGTTGCTGAGGGGTTTTGCTCGGGCCTGTGGTAGACCCTGTTCAGTGGGAGATCTGCGAGATCGATTTTGGTGGTGAAAGAAGATGATGAGCAGTGGAAAGATAGAGATTGAGAAGTTCAATGGTCAGAATTTTGAGTTGTGGAAACTCAAGATGGAGGATCTGTTGGTGGATAAATATCAGTGGATCGCGGTAGATCCGGGTACTAAACCATCGGGAGTGACCGATGAAGAATGGAAGAAGTTGGATCGGAAGGCAAAGAGCACAATATCATTGTGTGTGTCGGATTCAGTATTGCTGAATGTATCAGGGGAAGCTACGACAAAGGCTTTGTGGGTCAAGTTAGGGACTTTGTACCAATCTAAGTCTCTGGTGAATAAACTATTCCTGCGGAAAAAGCTGTATAACTTGAGGATGAAAGATGGAGACTTGGTGACAGAGCATCTGAATGCGTTTAATACTGTGGTAAGTTAGTTATTATCTGTTGATATTAAAATTTCAGATCAAGATAAGTGCATCAGTCTGTTGTGTTCTCTACTAGATTCGTGGGATAGTCTATTTATTGCAATAGGTAGCAATGCAACTGCTTTGCAGTTTGATGAAATAGACTCAGCCTTGCTGACGGAGGAGATGAGACGAAAAAATATGGACAACCAGAATGGTGATGCCTTGTCTGTACGAGGACAGTCCCAGAACAGAAACAAAAATAAGTCATCGAGTGGGAGATCTAAATCTAGAGGGAGATCTAAATCTCCAGGAAAACCTACAAAGGTGGTGTGCTGGAAATGCGGAAAGGAAGGGCACTTCAGAAGGGATTGTAAATCTAAAGCTCCTGATAAAGGAAATGGATCTGATGATGCTCCTTCTGCAGAGGCAAAAACCACCTCAGATGAAGGTGGGGATGTGTACTTGGCTTCTTTAAGTACACATGTAGATCATGAGGCATGGTTGATTGACTTAGGTGCATCCTTTCACTTCACTCCCCATAGAGAGTGGTTCTGCAAGTATGAGAAATACGATGGTGGTGATTTCTTCTTAGGAGATTGTAGGAAGGCTAGAATCATTGGTTGGGGAAAAGTAAAGTTGAAGTTGCAAGGTGGAAGGGTTAGAACACTTCTGGGTGTTCTACATATTCCTGCATTGGCTAGAAATCTGATTTCTGTAAGCAAGTTGGATGATGCAGGTGTAAAGACGGTGTTTGAGAAAGATACCTGCAAGATGGTTCGAGGAGCACTGATATTAATGCGGGGAGTTCGGATTGGAACTCTGTACAAGCTGCAAGGTAGCACTGTTGTTGATGGGTGCAATAGTTCTATGGTTCCTGAAAATGGAGTAGAGAATCTAGTGGTCTCTGTAGAGAAGACCATGTTGTGGCATCAAAGGCTTGGACATATTGGAGAGAAGGGCCTTCGAATACTTCATGGTAAATGTATGGTACAAGGTATGAATAATAGCTCTCTGGATTTTGATTTCTGTGAAAATTGTGTATATGGGAAGTAGAATCGGGTGAGTTTCCCCTCTGGTGGTAAGAGGACGAAACAGATATTAGAGCTTGTGCACAGTGATGTGTTTGGACCTGTGAAGGTTCCAACACTGGGTAAGTCTATGTACTATGTATCATTCATAGATGACTTCTCAAGGAATACATGGATATATTTTTTTAAGAAGAAATCTGAAGTCTTTGATAGGTTTAAAGAATTTAAGGCTCTGGTGGAAAATCAGACAGAGAAGAAGATAAAGGTGCTGAGGACAGATAATGGTGGAGAATTTTGCAACAAGGAATTTGAAGAATTTTGTAAGAAGTGTGGTATAGCATGGCAGAAGACTACTCCATATACACCTCAGCAAAATGGAGTCGCAGAAAGAATGAACAAGACGTTGATGGAAAGGGCAAGAAGCATGCTCAATGGTGCCGGGTTAGGACATGAATTCTGGGCAGAGGCAGTGGATACTGCATGTTACCTGATCAACAGATCACCTTCATCAGCGTTGGAGGATAAGACTCCACAGGAAGTATGGACTGGTAAGAAATCCTCTCTTTCACATCTAAGGGTATTTGGATGTGATGCATATGTACATGTTCCAAAGGAGAAACAAACCAAGTTGGATAGTAAATCTGAAAAGTGCATCTTTATTGGGTATAAGGATGGTTTAAAGGGTTATAAGCTTTGGAACCTAGTCACACGGAAGGTTGTGTACAGCCGAGATGTGTTGTTCAGAGAGGTAAAAGATGTTATTCAACATGAAGTCCAACCAAAGGAACCTGAGAAGATATAGTTTGAGCCAAAGGAGGAAGAATCAGACTCTGCAGCAGAGGAGGAATCAGAAGATGAAGAGCCACAAACTCCGGCTGTGAGAAGATCAGTTCGAGAAAGAAGGCAGCCAAAAAGGTATAGTCCATCTGCTTTCAGTTCAAATTTTGCTTTGTCTGTTACTGATAATGATCCCAGAACTGTGAAGGAAGCAGTGGATTCAGAGGATGGAAAACTCTGGAAAGAGGCCATGGTCGATGAAATGGCATCTTTGCACAAAAATGAGGCTTGGGATCTGGTGGAGTTGCCGGCTGGAAGGAAACCCATTGGCAGCAAATGGGTGTTCAAGAAGAAGACAAATGCAGAAGGAAAGGTGGAGAAATACAAAGCTCGGTTGGTAGCAAAAGGTTATTCCCAGGTGCCGGGAATTGATTTTGGTGATATTTTTTCTCCTGTTGCCAAGGTAACTTCTATTAGATTACTTTTATCTATTGCTGCTACTTTTGATTTGGAGGTAGAACAGATGGATGTGAAGACAGCATTTCTTCACGGGGATTTGGAAGAGGAAATCTACATGAAGCAACCTGAAGGCTTTGCGGTGAAGGGTAAGAAAGAACTGGTATGCAAGTTAAAGAAGTCTTTGTATGGGTTAAAACAGTCACCAAGGATGTGGTATCAGAAATTTGATACATTTATACGGGGACTTGGCTTCACCAGAAGCAAAGCAGATCATTGTGTGTATTTTAAATTAATTGGTGACCGTATTATTTATCTGGTCTTGTATGTGGATGATATGTTGCTGGTTGGAAATGACAAAGAAATTATCCAGGATTTGAAGACCCAATTGTCCTCCAAATTCGACATCAAAGATCTTGGTGCTGCAAACTATATTTTGGGCATGGAAATTAAAAGAGATCGGTCAAAGAGGAAGCTCTGGTTAAACCAGAGGAAGTATGGTGAGACAATACTCCAGAGGTTTAATATGCAGGATAGTAAACCGGTGAAGGTTCCTATTCCTGTAGGTGTTAGGTTATCTGCTGAACAGTGTCCCAAGACACAAGAAGAGGAAGAGGACATGTCCCGTGTTCCATATGCAAGTGCAGTGGGTAGCTTGATGTATGCAATGGTCTGTACTAGACCAGACATTGCACATGCAGTGGGAGTATTGCGCAGGTTTATGTCAAAACCTGGGAAGGAGCACTGGACAACAGTGAAGCGGGTTTTCAGGTATTTGCGTGGCACTAGTGATTATGGTTTATGCTGCCAAGGAAGACCACGATTGGACAGAGTGTTGGATATTCATGGCTTTGTTGATACAGACTGGGCTGGAGATCTGGATCAGAGAAGATGTACAAGTGGGTATGTGTTTAACCTATTTGGAGGTGCAGTCAGTTGGATGAGTAAGAAACAATCTGTAGTGGCACTATCAACTACAGAGGCAGAATAAATGGCAGCCACTGATGCAAGCAAGGAAGCAGTTTGGTTGCAGAGATTGTGTTCAAGTATGGGGTTAGTACAGGGAGCTATAAGAATAGACTGTGACAACCAAAGTGCAATTTTCTTGGCAAAGAACCCTGCTTATGATTCAAAGACAAAGCACATTGATGTTCAATATCACTTTGTGAGGGATATGATAGAAGACAGAAATGTGTTGCTGGTAAAGGTGGACACTTTGAAGAATACTGCAGATGCATTGAAAAAATCTGTGAGCTTTGAGAAGTTCTCTTGGTGTAGAGAAGCAATGGGAATCTCAGGGCTGAAAAAATGACTAAGCTCTCCTGTGGCCCCCTGTGGAAAGAAAACAACAAGTGGGAGATTGTTGGGTTGTGTTATATTCTTTCCACGTAGTTAATAGGGGGTTTTAAGGGCACTTTAACCCCACTTTATGGGGTCCGGGGCAGCGCCCCAGAAAATTTTGGTTTTGGACCATATGTTAGGTTGGGCGGACCCACCTATGGTTTTGTGCATGATTTTCGCACATGTTTTTTGGACGCGATGGTTTTCAGTCCATGGTATTGGATGCTTCGGCATGTATAAATATGTATTGTAACATTGAAAGGAACAAAATGAAAAATCAAGCTGGTAGTCCCAGTTTTGGGATCCAGGGAAAAATATTTGTGCATATGTGTTTTATGGGTTATGCTCTCGCATTGTTTATTTTCTTTGTTTAAGAATTCGTATGCAGGTAATTTCTGTACAGGGTTAAAACCTACAAAAGGAACATGAGAAGATAGAGTTTGAGATTGAGAAAGAATTGGACTCTACAGCAGAGGAGGAATCAGAAGATGAAGAGCCACAAACTCTCGGTGTGAGAAGATTAGCTGGAGAAAGAAGGTAGCCAGAAAGGTATAATCCATCTACTTTCTGTTCAAATTTTGCTTTATCTATTACTGACGATGATCCTAGAACTATGAAGGAAGCATTAGATTTAGAGAATGGAAACCTCTGGAAAGAGGCCATGGTTGATGAAATGGCATCTTTGCACAAAAATGAGGCTTGGGATCTAGTGGAGTTGCCCACTTGAAGGAAACCCATTGGAAGCAAATGGGCGTTCAAGAAGAAGAAAAATGCAGAAGGAAAGGTGGAGCAATACAAAGCTCGGTTGGTAGAAAAAGGTTATTCCCAGGAGCTAGGAATTGATTTTGGTGATATTTTTTCTCCTGTTTCCAAGGTAACTTCTATTAGATTACTTTTATCTGTTGTTGTTGCTTTTGATTTTGAGGTAGAACAAATGGATGTGAAGACAAAATTTCTTCACGAGGATCTGGAAGAGGAAATATACATGAACCAACCTGAAGGCTTTACGGTGAAGGGTAAGAAAGAACTGGTATGCAAGTTAAAGAAGTCTCTGTATGGGTTAAAATAGTCACCAAGGATGTGGTACCAGAAGTTTGATACATTTATATGGGGACTTGGCTTCACCAAAAGCAAAGAAAATCACTGTGTGTATTTTAAATTAATTGGTGACTGTGTTATTTATCTGGTCTTGTATGTGGATGGTATGTTGGTGGTTGGAAATGACAAAGAAATTATCCATGATTTGAAGACCCAATTGTCCTTCAATTTCGACATGAAAGATCTTGGTGCTGCAAACTATATTTTGGGCATGGAAAGAGATTGATCAATTAGGTAGCTCTGGTTAAACCAGAGGAAGTATGTCGAGACAATACTGCAGAGGTTTAATATGCAGGATAGTAAACCAGTGAAGGTTCCTATCCTTTATGTGTGAGGTTATCTTTTGAATAGTGTCCCAAGACACAAGAAGAGGAATAGGACATGTCCCATGTTCCATATGCAAGTGCCATCGGTAGCCTGATGTATGTAATGGTCTGCACTAGACCAGACATTACACATGTTGTGGGAGTATTGAGCAAGTTTATGGCCAAACCAGGGAAGAGGCACTGGACATTAGTGAAGCGGGTTTTCAAGTATTTACGTGGCACTAGTGATTATGGTTTTTGCTACCAAGGAAGACCAATATTGGACAAAATGTTGGATATTCATGGCTTTGTTGATGCAAACTGGGCTGGGGATCTGGATCAGAGAAGATCTACAAGTGGGTATGTGTTAACCTATTTGGAGGTGTAGTTAGTTGGATGAATAAGAAACAATCTGTAGTGGCACTATCAACTACAGAGGCAGAATACATGGCATCCACTCATGCAAGCAAGGAAGAAGTTTGGTTGCAGAGATTGTGTTCAAGTATGGGGTTAGTACAAGGAGCTATAAGGATAGATTGTGATAGCCAAAGTGCAATTTTCTTGGCAAAGAACCCCATATATCATTCAAAGACAAAGCACATTGATGTCAGTATCACTTTGTGAGGGATATGATAGAAGACAAAAAGGTGTTGCTGGTAAAGGTGGACACTTTGAAGAATACTACAGATGCATTGACAAAATATGTGAGCTCTGAGAATTTCTCTTGGTGTAGAGAGACAATGGGCATTTCAGGGCTGGAAAAATGATTAAGCTCTATTGTGGCCCCCTGTGGAAAGAAAACAACAAGTGGGAGAATGTTGGGTTGTGTTATATTCTTTCCACGACTAGCCCATGTAGTTAACCGGGGGGTTAGAGGTAGGGCAAAGCCTCCCTTCGTTGCACCCATTTCGTAGTGGGGGCGGCAGGGGGGCGGTCACAGGGGGTTTGAGGCATATCCGTAACCCCACTTTATGGGGTCCGGGGTAGCGCCCTAGAAAATTTTGGTTTTGGACCCTATGTTAGGATGGGTGGACCCACCTATGGTTTTGTCCATGATTTTCGCACATGTTTTTGGATGCGATGGTTTTTCGGTCCATGGTATTGGACGCGATTGTTTTTCGGTCCATTGTATTGGATGCTTCGGCATGTATAAATATGTATTATAACATTGAAAGGAACATAATGAAAAATCAAGCTGGTAGTCCCAGTTTTGGGATCCAGGAGAAAATCTCTATGTATATGTGTTTTATGTGTTATGCTCTCGCATTCTTTATTTTCTGTGTTTTAGAATTCGTATGCAGGTAATTTATGTATAGGGTTAAAACCTACAAGACTCATAATTGAGAAAACGATTGGACAAAATACAAGACCTTGGATCTAGTTTTCTCCATCCAAGTCGTGATTTCAGGAGTGTAATAAATCATTTGTACGATGGCTTTACACAGATGGTCATATTATCATGGATCTATATCTGTAGATGACTATCTGATTTATGTACATGTAATGAAAATTTTATATGCTAAAAAATTCAAAAATATCATGATTTTATCTATTGTAATTGATGCAGGTCATCGTCTACATTAGATCCTCCTCATCACATCATAAAGCATATCGCTCAACATTATCATTTTTGACTTTATGCATTAGGGGGCAGCTGTTACAGGTCTATTTGGGCACATCACTCCCAATGATCAAATCAATGTAAACAAGGTCTATCAAACCCTAATTCAGTGGTTACATGCCCTAGACATGCCACTTCATTTAGTGCTTTCATCCATTAAAGTTTCCTAGTTTGAAACCTTGCTAAAATGCCTCCTTGGGACACCAACATAGCCTTGTTTAGGGGAAACTTCTCTGCATAGAAGGTAGGCCAATTTAGACCTACATTACATAGCACTTAGTCCCACTTAAGCCTTCGTTGGGTGAGGATGAGCGAAATTGGCATAGGATTCTCAGAATCTTCCTTGATTATAGAGCATTCTAGAAGGAACCTGGCTCCTATCCTATCAAGATGAAATCCACTTGTGATAGCCTCGGATGATCTAATCCTCTATCCTCTCATCCCTTTGAACATGGAAACTAATCATCCAATTATGGAAAACCATTCAATGCCATAATGACAAAACCACTTTCATTCATTTATAGATTGGCCCCATCATAGAGCCAATGGGGCTTGGATATTATAAAGAAATATTGTTGGTTTAGAGACTTGCAATCATTGTCAAGTAATTTTATGCTCCTGGATTGATGTTTCTATTGGTTTGATGAGGGTTTGGACTAAGCTGGATGAGTGACACAAGATCAAACCATACTGGGTGTAACTTCTCCTTCTATCAATCAATAAAGTTGTTTGTTCCTTTTCTAATACTTTTGTCTATATCTATGATGAATGTACGTTCAAATGTTGTCGATTCCATTTGTTTACAATAAATAGATCATATGCTTTGATTGTTGTTTTCTTTTGTTTATGTTGGGAAGTACCAATTGAGCAAATTCAATTTAGGCAAGAGCGACGGGAGCAACTTAAAGGAGATCAATGGAAGCGAAGGATCACAAGTAGGTTCCTTTATCTCATTTGTTTATTGTAGGAAAAGGTTAAACATCTGTACTTCAGTTGTTCTAAGTGTAGCTACCCACTTAGCGAAGATATACTTATCTATAGGTATAAATTTCGTATAACACACTCGACCTCTTTCTTGAAAATCTTAGATCATACCTTTGGTGTAGTTATGCTTGCATGAAATCTGTAAACTATTTACAGTAATCACCTATGTCATCCTCATTTGTTGTTACCTCTCTATCATGACTTGTCTCCTGGTGGGCCATATTTTCATGTTCTTCTTCATATAAAGAGGAATAGAATTTTCCCTGTTTGTCATGTGTATCTAATGATTGTTCATCAAGATCATCTTCTAAATATAGAGGATAAGGAATTTGATCAACTTGATCTTTTCTTTCCCTTTGAAGTATCTGCAATGGTGGCCCTCTGTGTTGTGGGTTATAACCTCAGTTGTTACCTTGAGCATTCTATTTTGGGAAACTCTTGTTCTCCATCTCTAGTTTCACCACCTTATGCGATAAACTCATGATTTTATCCATTTGTTCCCACTTTGGATCTGGTGATTCTTTAGCTTGACCAGAGGAGGACGTTTCTTCTTTCCCCCTTTTCTTCTCAGCAGGTTCATCCTTACCTCTTGACTTCCATGCCAAGGTGAAATTTACTTCTACCTCAAGAGCATCAACTTGAAGTTGATCCAAAGTGTGAGACTTCCTTTCTCTTAAAGTAAAACCAAAGTTAGATTCAATGGCTCCCATGAATACTACGCGAGCATTAACTTGAGGAGGATTTATCTCACTAGGCAAGTTATTATATTGGTTATTGAACCTTTTTATGAATTATGGAATATCCTCTTTTGGCTTCTTCTTTATAGAATTGAACTCTATGAGGACAGCTCATGTTTTCTCTTTTCACCCTAGTTTTGTGTGAAAGTTTTTTGAGTTCCTCCGAAGTAGTGATGGAGGCATTAGGTAGCGCTTTAAACCATTTTTTGGATTCTCCATCAAGGGATTGTACAAAGAGTCTGAGGACCACATCCAATTGCTCTACATTTAGATTCTCAGCAAAATCACAAAAGGTTTCAATGTGTGTCTCTACAGCATTTTCATCCTCCCCATCGAACCTAGGAAAAAGCTTTAGGTAGTCCTGAGGCATCGGTTGGGAGCTAGATGAGGAAGGTTCAAAGAATGATGAGAGAGTATCATTGGTAGTATGATTTGTCTCCTTCCAGTCTCTCTTGAAAATTAATTTCTCTGGGTCAAATATAGATGGGGTTTTCTACTGAGAGGTATGTGAGTGATTGTGAGGCTTTCTAAAAGCTAGGATGATAAATGATAATGGGATTTGTGGAGTCTCCAAGGTAACGAGGATGCAAATTATCAAAACGTATTTTCTTGACTACACAAAGAGTACTTAATTTTTTGTATCCTAGGGGAAAATTCATTCAATAAGATCCTTGACAATGACGCCAAAAGATGTTCTTGCTTCCAGAGACAACCTCAATTGGTTATAGGACCAGTGCCTCGAACACCTAGATTTTGTATGTATCATATGATTCTTATGAAACTGAAGACATCACATATATTTTGGTATATATATATATATATATATATAAATAATAATAATAATAATAAACAACATGGGTTGGTTCGTTCATCTAAAGGCGTAATCCATGTATTTCTGGTACTTCTTTAGATATACAACTCACATAAATATATGTGTAAACTAGTGGAGGCCTAGTAGTTCAAGGACCTACAGTTTAATAATCTTTGGCAGAGTGATGAGAGAGGATAAGGAGATAGAGTAACTCATCACATAGAGTTTGAAGCATCATGAATTCTACACTTATCTCATAGAGCTTGAAGTCTCCATAATTCTACACTTATCTAAGATAAAGGTAGACATAATGGATGAAAGAGGATGTGTGTGATGATTCATGGAGAGAAATTTTAAAGACATAATATCAAAGATCCATATAGGTACATGCATTAACAAGTCAATACAAATGAATATGTAAGAAGATATGAAACATTTCCAGCAGGTACGATTACATGAATTTAGAGAGGAAACATTAACACAATGGAATTTAACAGAGGGATAACATACTGTAGTACTCAAAGGATGAACCATCACCATTTCCCTAATATTCTGAAAGATGCATATCATAAAGTCATACAGTCTTGAAAATAACATGTAGCTCTTTCTTTTGGATTCTGAACCTTTACGAAGTTTTTCTTCCCACTATTTATCTAGAGAGGGGAAGCGTTGAACAGTAATTACAACAAAATATCTCAGTCGAGCCTCAACTATCGGATCGACTAGCTGTCTTAGCCTGGGATGGATCGGTGGCCCAAATATGACTATAAGAGATTAATTGCTTCAATAAATGGTGAAACATTATAGGATAACAAAACGATTCAACCATCAGATAAAAACACCAACAAAATATCTCCATGCCCATCCATGGGATCACCTTTGCTTTGAATTGTTGCTTGACCATGGTCTAGCCTCTTATGTCACTCAGCTAATTCCCATCTCTTTTGTCTTTATAGCTCAAATTATTCGCTCTTCAAAGCTCGAAGTGGTCAACTATCATTTTAATACCATAGTACAAAAGTAGAGGTTTCCTAGGCAGTACTTCATCTCCCCCCTACATGGAGTTCCATGCTGGATCATCAAGTCCTCCCATTCTTCCATGTATTTATTACCCCTCTCAGTGTCGACCCTGATTTCATGTCCCAAGGGGCCTTACACGATCAACCCATATTGAATTTTAAATTTTGCATCGCCTCTCTTAAATGCTGCAGTTATCAACCCATCATTCCTTTAATGTTCTGCATTACCTCGTCAAGGAGCTATCGCATCAATATTTCCCATCAGAAGTCTTTCCGGGATGGGGAATTCTGGTCCACTTTAGCCCCTTTTGGTTCATGTGACTAGGGGCTATGACCAGGCACTTAGTCCTCGGGCGCTAGGACATTTCGACTCTCCTACAGCGGTCCATTTCCTTTGATACATGGAATACTGCATATCGGTGATTTCTGATGTTCACCTTTGGTGCGTCTGCCCTAACATTGTGATCTATAAACACCAACTGCGACTTGGCCCACTTGGAAAAGGATAAGGAAGGGTTCACACCCTCTATAGCTTGCGACCACCAAACGTCAATTTGGATCACCACGGATATCACAATTGGTGATTTCATAACATCTCCTTTGTTTGCACCCTTTGATACTTCCCCTCGCCAATATGCGGGATTGTCTGTTGTACTTAGCTCTTAGTTCTTTGCTATCCTTGTGACCACTGGCTAGCCCCCTTGTCAGAGGTCCTTTCTCAGTGGATCACAATTACTTTTTTAAGCTTGATGTAATAACATGCCTCAACCTGCAAATTATAATTTCTGATCTCTGATACGACGTCATCCTCTACCGCATGGCACATCCTGAGTGGTGACACGTGTCACCTGGATATGCCCTCTTTGGACCCTTGAAAATTCCATATCTTCATACCACGTGTCCTCTATACTACCACGTTATGCTGATGTCAGCGTCACCATGTTTTTCTGGGATCCGATAATATTTTTCCACATGGCCTCCTTGAGGAAGGCAAAAGGTGCCCACCTACCCCTGGTTTTGCATTGATTTCCTTTGTTAGATGCTTGTGGACCGTTCCCAGAGATTCCTACTATTGACTTAAATCCTGACACTTTTAACCACAATTAAAACTTTTGAAGGGTGTCATTTGTTTTATCACCTAGTGTGATGCGTCGATCTTGCACTGTTGCGATCACCGACATCCCATGTCACTGGAACATTAGATATTTGTGATCATCAATATGCGAGATCAGTGGAACAACTAATTTTCCTCGCTGCTTGACCTACCGATGAACTACGATGCACCGATATGACATGTTCCATGTATACCCCAATCGTTGATATGTTGATATGCGCTAGTCGAGCTGGGCTACATGAAGCATAGATTGCCTCATTGCCTAATTCAACGATTTGTGATATGCTCTCAGATCTTTGATCTGCAATAAGCCGATATCGGAAATCGATGATTTCTGATTGCTGATGAGCTCTCCTTCTTCTTTCTTTAGGAACCTATGATTTGCGAGATCCAGTATTAAACTTAAACATTTTCCTTTGCTTTCTAATTTTGAAGGGTAATTTTCAACCTTCATTTTCTTATCATTCTAAAGTCCATTTGGGGAGTTCCATATATTGTTGGAAATCTAGTTCCATGCATTATCCATTGGATGGTGTTTGATTTATCCTTGAGTGATTCTATGGCTTGGACGCTAGCTCGAAACATATCTATTCTTTTTTCCTCTTTGCACAACTGGAAATCTCTTTTCAAAAGGTGACAGCATGTATCATGCTAAATTTTATTAGCCTATGTATATGGTTAGGGTTATGACATTAAGGTATGAGTTTGACTATGTCATCTATTTGATGTTTGAGTGTTTTATTATGTCATCTAGTTGATTTATTTAACGTGGTATGTTTCCAAGTTGGTTGAATGTTTGATGAATTTCATAATATGATTATGTGTATGTAAGATTACTCCTCGAGGGAATGATCTTATTTTAAGATGGTTTTACTCACACATATGTGTTGAGACAGCTGATATGTACTTGACTGTAACATTATGTATTATGACTGACGAATGTGAGTTGACTATGAATTATGACATGATTGTTAGCCTTCTTAAAGATTGATTTCAAATTAGTAGATATGTTGCCTTGATCCTTGGAACATGTGGTCGACATGTGTGAGTAGCTGTAGGGAAACATGCTTGGTGCAACAAGGTAAGGTAATTGGTGTAATCTTATGTTCACTTATGCACTGAAATTTATGTGTTATGGCAGTACGATATAGAGAATCACATAGACAATAAATTTCCATCAAATCTTGAAGAAGGCTTAGGTTGAGATTTACCTTGGAAGCACTGAGAATGCATGGGGATTGAATCATGGTGTCTGTTGAGAGTCTTGTGCTTTTAGTACCTTGTCATTTTCTTATGCTTGATTTGCAGTTTCTTTATATTGAGTGCATGATCATGCCACTTTGTTTTCAGTGTCATATTGTTATTTGTTTTCACGATTTTATTCTTTTTTGTTTCTTGTTCTTTCCTTTTGTGTTTTGAGGGCCTTGGGAATTAGTTGGGAAAGAAGAAAGTTTATGGAACTCTCAGAGAGATGTGTGGAACCCAACAACTAATGAAAGAATCAGATAAAGTTGGTGCATGTGTAAGGGTGGCTAAAGGTAAGAGTATGATGGTTGTCTAAGTTGGTGGGGTGCATAAGTGTAAATGGATGCTAGCAAGAAAATCGTGAGAAAGGTAATATAAAAGGTAAAGTGAATGGTGTGAGGCATTTGATTCCTTGGCTATGTTGGGAATGGTTGTTCTTAATGTTTTGCATGTTGTGCATCGATAAAGGGAGTTCTCTTGACCTTGGCCTTATGATATTTGGTAATTATGTTGTGATCATGTTTATGGTAATGTTTATATATATGAATGTATATATGTATGTATGTATGTCGTACTCTCACAAGATCATGAGTGTTTTATGTTGATGTTTATATGTGTCTGTGTATATATATATGTATGTATGTATGTATGTATGTATGTATGTATGTATGTATGCTTAATGTTGTTTGACAGGGTCACTAGGAATCATTCTTATGGAGGGATGATTGGTTACGTAGGTGAATGACATAAAGAGGTTCATGTTTTATGATGAATCAACTGGGAGAGTAGTCCTAACAGATCTACGAGGTTAATATCATATCGTTATGAGTTGAAATTATGCAATTATATTATGTCTATGTTATGGACAAGATATATCGAGGGATACATCAGCAAAATGAAAGTAGTTATCATCTACGGCATGCTAGGACAAGCATGGATAAGACACTGGAATGAATGTTGCTTGGTAGAGAGAGTGTGTTACTACTATTGTGCATACATTGTATATGTTGTACATGTTGCATCTGTGATGTTGTGCACATTTGGTGTTGTGTATAGATAGTCTATGTACATGTTGTTCATGCAATGTTATGTACAAGGTGGTACAGATAATGTTGTCAGAATATTTCATACGTAGTGCTAGGTAGAGATGGTTCTATTTACATGTTGGATATGTGGTGTTGTGTACATATTGTATTGTGAGCATGATGGATATGCATTGTTGTGTGCATATGGTGTTGTGCTCATGTTGTATATGTAGCGTTGTGTACATATGGTGCTATGTACATGTTGTATATACAATGCTATGTACATAAGGTGTTGTGTGCATGTTGTGCATGTGGTGTTATGTACATATCGTGTTGTGTGCGTGATTGTACATGTGGTTTTTTGTGCATGTGGTGTTGTGTACATGTTGTACATGTGGTGCTATGTGCAGGTGGTGTTGTCTACATGACGTGCATGTGGCATTTTGTACATGTCATGCATGTGGTCTTATGTACGTATGGTATTGTGTACACATTGTATAGGTGTTGTGGTGTACATGTGGTGTTGTGTACACGTTGTGCAGGTGGTGTCATGTACATGTGATGTTGTGCGCACTTTGTGCAGTTGGTGTTGTGTACAAGTGGTATTGTGTACATGTTGTACATATGGTACTAATGTACATGTGGTACTGTGTGCATGTCGTACATGCTATGTTGTTGGCGTGCGATACTATGAATGTGCATTGTATAGTCATGCTATTGTGGCATGTGTATTCATTGTGTTTTACTTTTTGTACATATATGTGTTGTGTCGTACAACAGAAGTAGGTGTATGTATTTGTTGTGTTGCGTCATACACTGGATATAGGAGTATGTATTGTGTTGTGTTGTACAATGGGTGTAGGTGTATGTGTTGTATGTATAGTGTAGGTGCATGTATTGCATATCGTTGTATTTCGTGTGTGGTTATATGTGAATGATTTACATTGTGTATGTGTACATGGTTGAAGAGAAGGAACTAGGTGTTTATTGGGTGTGGCAACCTATATGGTGTGCATATGGAATGAAGACGAAGGTAGAATCTAAGGATTGATTAAAAGATATGTATCAGTATTTTATTTCAGTTTTATTATGCATGTGATTTGTGATTCTGGTCTATGATGATTACATGTGATATATTATTTTGGTTTATGATGGTTTCATGTGATTGATGATTTTGATTATGATGGTTGTGTTTTGAGTGAACCTGATGTGATATGCTTACAGATGATGATTTGGTCAGATGCTAGTTTGACTTGTTGTGACAGGAAGTGAAGCAAAATTGCAAGTATACCGTATCGATGGGTCAACAATGAGGTAGGACTTGAAGTTATTTCAATTTATTTTGAATCTAATGGAAATTATGTGCTTAGTACAGGAAAGCATGAAATGCCTAGTTAGGTGGTCAAAACTGATGACAAGCATTAGCAACAACAACTAAAGGAATTGGAATGGTCAACATTATGATGGTAAATCATTCAGGAGTAGGGTGATTGTGGGACACTGGTACCCAATAGTGCCCATTGAATTCCATAAGCATGTTATGATTGGTATGATGGTTTGAGCTAGGGATATGACTTGGTTTCTAGACCTTCTGATGTTAGGAAACCTTGCAGAGGATGGAATGCTGAGGATGGGGGTGCCAACTGAACTTGGAAGGTGTGTGACTACATGGAAGGGGGTGACCAGATTGCCCGAGGGTGTGTGTAGCAGAGAAGGGAAGGTCGGGGATGGAATTCTTTTTGTTCATTACCATTTCCAAATGGAATTAGATGCATATTTTGAGTGTGCCCTAGAACAATGAGCTAGTAACATTTCAATAAGAGGAAAACTAGCGTAGGATTGTAGCGTTGGACATTGGATGTAGCTTTGACTTTGACACTGGATTCTAGAATTCCTAGGAAGGAGGTGAATCTTGGTACTACTTTTGAGGGTGGAGGTGTGATCCTTGGATCGACTTGTTGATTGATATAGACATCGTATCTTTTTATTTGTTGGTAAAGCAAATGTGTATATGTGTATATTATTTTCAATATTGTATCATGTTGGTTTATAAACCTCCACAAATCATATGGTTATTTGTTGGTTAAAGAAACTATGCTTAAGTATATGTGGTTGTTATTGTAAATACCATAATGAGTTGTGTTATAAAGCTCTAGTAAAAAGTATGATTGCCATGTTTTAGCAGTGGCCATTGTAAAGACTGCAACAACATGTGTTATAAAGCTCCATGGGCAGTATGTTTTTTTTTCAGTAGTCTTGTTGGTTATAAGTGGCATTGAACACCGAGGACAGTGTTCCCCCAAGGGGGAGTGTTCTATAACAACCCTGGTTAAAACCATGTAAAAACATATAAGACCAAGGTGATGGCACACATATTACAAGGTGAATGGTGGGAAAAACATCTTAGTGGGTGTTCATTTTGGTTTATTATGGCGAAGGAAATTGGAAAATGCAATGGTAAAGGCTTTGGAAAGACAATGAGACATTATTTCACATTTTATTTATGAAAATAATATAAATTAGGAGAAAAGAAAGTTGAAAGCTCACAGGTTTCATGTGAGGAGAAAAATGAAGAAAATTAATGGAAATTGAATAAAATAGAGGCCTCGTTGATAAAAAGGCTTCTGATGATCAATGGGAAGGTTGGGTGTATGTAGCTTTTTGTTAGTTCAGTTTTGGAGCTCTCATTCTATTATCCCTCTCTCATACTCTGGGAAGCTTAGAGTTTTCTTAGAGAACTCTTGGAGAGTGTGGCATACTTGGATGCTTGGAGAAAGAAGGAAAAGGAAGAACAATAAAGTGCAATAGTACATCAGGATCAACAAATACAATGGGTTCTGCTTGCATATACTGAGTTATATGTATGCTTTCCTCACTAGTTTTGGTATGCATGGAATGTGCATGTGGTTTATTGGTCATAATATGTCATTGGCATAGAGGATTGCTAGATTAACAGTGGATTTTCCTAGACTTTCAATTTCCATGATATCAATGGTGTTGTGGGTTCATTTCTTTATTTTTCTAGTTGGTTCTCATGTTTCCTTTAGCTTGGGTTGAGTTACTAGTTCCTAGAAGCCTTGGTTGGAAAAACACCATGGAAGCCTTGTAATATCTTGGGTTGAGTTACTACTCTTGGAAGCCCTGGATGGACAAATAATCTCAAAGCCCTTGGTGGGAGTTACTAGTCCTGGAAGCCCTATTTAAACAAATGCTTTGGAAGCCCAGTGATAGTTGTGGGTTGAGTTACTAGTCCTAGAACCCTTGGTTGGAAAAAATTCTCTGGAGCCCTAGAAGTCTTGGTTAGAGACCAATCTGGTGATGGTTTGTGATGTCTGACAATGAGGTGGACTCACTATTTCATAGGTTGAGGTGGTTTGGCCTCTAGAAGCCTCGGTTCGGTTTTGATTGATTGTTCCATGAGATCCCACATTCATGCTTGGAATATGGCACAAGGGTGACTGGCTAAAGAGACATTTGGCTCATCCATGGCTATGGTTGGCTGGAATGTGGATGTCTTAGACTTGGTTTCATTTTTCTTGTGGTAATAAAATCTCTTTTCTATTGCATTAATGGGTAAATATGCTTATTGTTATGTGGCTTATATGGTTTTTCTATGCTTAGCATCTATGATGCTTATATGTTGGTTATGAATGAGTTTTATGATTATCATGTTGTTTAGATCATATCATGTTTGAATAAACAATGTATCTATGGTCTAATAGATGAAATTTCAACTAATGTGTTGAGGAATCTAAGCTTCTTATTGATTCTCAGATAAGCATGAGACCCCTATGCTCAATTATGCTTTTAAGACATGTACCCTTTATGTTTGTGACATGTTTGACGAAATTACCATCATCACTAGTAGGGGTCCAGTCTAGTCCTTGTTGATGTTTTTGCAAATGTATCCTTTTTCCACTATGAAATTTCATTTTTGAACCTTTCATTGAGTTCTGGGCATTGAATTGGGCTCTAGACCTAAAAAAGTGGCAAAAATCAAGGAGTTGTAGGCATATCACCGTGGAAAAAGGTTTCCTGAAGCTCCCTTTCCCTTGCTATGGGAGCTTCTAGAGCCTCTGAAATGCACCCTTGTCCATATCAAGGGAGATTCCATGGGTTTGATACACTAAAAATTCAGTTGGTCTTAGGGGATAGTTACCTCAGTGGTTGGGATGGCTGCTAGGAGTTCTATTGCCGGTATAGAAGGTCTATGTGATGTGTTCTATTAGTTCCAATTTCTTAACTGACACATAGGGAGTCAAATCATATCATTGTAACTTATTTTCACATGTTTACCCTAGTTTTCCGGTTACTTGGGTAGATATGGGAGGAAGGTGTTACATTTTTCATGGATAATAATCCCTCATTTGTTGTTCCAGTAATGCTTGTGTTCATTATATTGGTGACAACATTGACCTGAATTTAAACAGGAAAGAAAAGAAACTACAAATATAACCATAAATATAGAGATGTAATAGAAATATACTTCATTTCATTAATATCAGATACTAAAATATGCTTACAAACAAAATGGAAATAAGACTAGCTTGGGTGATGGTAGCTTATGTCTGAGAAGACATGTGGTATCTACATGCCACTGAATTGTGTTATAATGAGGCTTGAGGGCCTATTTATTATTTAGAAACACTCGAAAACCTGAAATATCCAAAAACCTAACCCTAAGAGATGAAACACCAAACTATGGGCCCCATTAGGGTAAATTGGTACATCAACTTCCCGGGGTCATAAGTTTGGCATACGATCTCTGTTTGACGCACACGATACGTCGTTAGAAATATCTGTCCAAGAAGTACGACTTTTGACAATGAATATGAAGTTCAAAACACAAATTTTCCACTGGTTATTTTCCAAAAAAACTTTGTTTAGAGCCTTAAAACGAGTCGAGAAGCTGAGGACCCGAAAAACTACCAAAAATAGTGAACTATGCTACAATTAAGGAAACTAAAAAATTGAAAGAAACAATGGTAGGGATCCAAGTGGAATAGGTAGGTGTCCACCAATATCCACCTAGATCAAACATGTGGTTGGAATTGACATCAAACCTAGGAGACAATCAACCACTTGAAGTTGGCATTGATATCAACATGCTTGGATGGGATTTCACTGATGTTATGGTGATGATTTCATCATGATTATAGACACTTGTTGAAGTTTTATGAGGTGTGTACAAGTCTTGGAGGTGCTTGAGGAAGTGGTGTTACGTTGGAAACAAGATACGGGCAAAGAAAGTTACATTTTCCCTAAGTTAGATTAACTTCGTTGCGATAATAACTAACAAATGGCAAGGATTTCAAAAACCTCCCTAGGAGCCCACAGTATCCCTACAATGATCATCTCTAGGATGCAATTCAATCCTGGCGATGATGCTTGTAGGTGAAAATTCTCGATTTGTGCGCACACAAAATTTACCATGAGCATATTCTGGGGTATTTTCCTAAGGTTTTTGAGGGTTTAGAGTCGACTTGAATTGATACACATTTTATAGCAATGGACAAAAAAAAAAAATCTAGAAACCAAAGCGTAGCCCAGAAATTTCCTCCTATAGGAGCTACAAAATAATTTTATATTGCTAAAAAAAATTGTATGTGCTACAAAATAATTTCGTAGTTCTCCTTAAGACTTTGTTTTTCAAATTTTAGGAAGGTGAAACAAATCAACCCTTTGCAAAACCGATTCTTCAAAATCTTGACTTATCTACCGACTCGGGGAATTTTCCCCCTCACCTTTCCTTGTCAATGATTACACTCTCTCTCCAAACTAATGGTCCACATTCCAATCAAAAGGGTGTGACAACATTTAAAACAGTGATGCTTTGTTTCATTTCTTAGCTCAATATACACCTAGGACAATGCTGATTCTAAAAGGCCAAAGTACTGGTACAATATCGGTTTCCAAGCTTAAATTATTAAATAACTCAGAGAATCCACAAGTTATATCAATTGACATACACATAAATAAATACAACGCAATGTCTAATTTTGAAAGGCATATAACATTTCAAAAAATATTCGTAACACATTCAGAATCTTAAATAAATTCATGCACAATTTGATTGGAACCAGAGGAGAGAAAAATAAGACATACTTATGAATAATATACACTTGCAAAACCTTTCCTTCATTCACTTCAAACAAGCATACTCAGAGGCAAGATAAGAGTGCTCCTCCTCCCATTCAAAGACCCTTTTATTCACAAACTTGAGAAAATGGTTTGATTCCCCTTCTCTCCCAAATGAGGGAAGTCAAAACGAAAATTATGTGATCTATTCATTACAATAAAAAATAACTCCTAAGTTCTAAACTCTTTTACTCATTCAGGAATAATTCAATCCTACACCTAAATTAAATATTCAGAAATCTAATAAAACAACAAATCATTTCCCATAATTAACATGTGGTGAGTCCACCACATTGTTAATCTCTACTCAATCTCTTCATCTCTCCAGCGTGGTCTAATGCACCTACATCAGACTCCCCAACAAAGAAAAATTCACGAGCTCCTACTCATAAGGTCCTTTACAAAGAAACCTTCTTTCTGTAGAGCTACAACACTCATCCATTGGGCAGTCCTTCCACTTCACAAAAAATTCCACATACCCTTTTTCGCTTATGTATTTTACAACTTTGATGTGCGAAATTATTTCAGGCTCTAGACCCTCTACCATATGAATTTTCTTCATTCAATTTTTCTCACTGACTTCTCCACTTGCCTCATTTGTTGTGGATGCACCTTCATCACTAGCTTGATCTGGATACAAATCATCGACATTAAGAATAGGTGAGATCCCTGTGCACATTGGTAACTTCAATTCATAAGAATTCGCAAAAAAATTCCTCAATATTGTGCAAGGTCCTATTTTCTTCATTTTGATTATTATATTCCCATCTTGGGAATCTCTCCTTTCTTAGGAAGGATAATACCATGTCCCCTACCTCGAATTTTACCTCTCTTCCTCTTAAATTTGCTCTTTCTTTGTATGTGTACATGATATCTTGTAGCTTTTGTTTTATCTCATCATGTCAATCACTCATTGTTGCTGCAAAATCTTCCCCATCAACACTCCTCTGCTGAAGTTTTCCCAAATCTCTTAGTTCAAAAACTCCTCTAGTATGCATTCCATACAAGATCTGAAATAGATTCTTCCCCATGCTCCTATCTGAAAAATCATTGTATACAAACTCAGCTTGAGCTAACACACGATCCTACTACCTCAGATGTTCACCCACAAAGATCCTCATTATGTTTCTGAGACTCATGTTCACAACTTCAATTTTCCCATTAGACTGTGGATGATAGGTTGCATTAATGTTCAATTTTTTCCATGCCTCTTCCACATGGTCCTCCAAAAATGGTCTATGAACCCAGTGTTCCTATCAAATATTATTCTCTTTGGAAAGCCATGAAATTAGAAAATTCCATTGAAAAACAAATGAGCCACATTTGTAGCAGAACTAGTCTTACAACATGGGATAAAATGAGCCATCTTTGTAAAATTGTCCACAACTACAAGTATGGAGTCATTACCATGATGTGTCCTTGGTAAACCTAAAAGAAACTCCATATTCATTGAGTCCAATGGTCTACTGTGAATGAGATAAGGAGTATATGGTCTAACATTTTGACTCCTCCCTTTCACATATTGACATGCTCTGAATTTTCTCACATATTTCTACACATCTTCCCTCAACTTTCGCTAGAAATAAAAATCGTCTAGCTGCCCAAGTGTGTTTTCCGCACCAAAATGCCTTGCCAATTCTCCATTGTGCTTTTCTTGTATCTAATTCTGTCACATTGAGAAACAAGGAATACATAATTGACTATTCTTGAACAATAAACCATCCTACAACATAAACTCCTTCTATGGGATTTTATCTCTGCTCATGGGGTTTTTGCATGCTTCAAAGGCCTCTCAAAAGTTAGCATCATTCTCATTCTAGTCCTTCAAATAATCAAAGCCCAAAATCTGTACATGGCACTCTTGCATGATCAAACTCCTCCTACTCAAAGCATCGACTACCTTGTTTGCTTGCCCACTCACATGTTTTAGAATAAAGGTGAAACTCTATAGGAGTTCCACTCGCTTTCAATGCCTATGGTTCAACTTGTGTTGTTGCATTATATACTAAAACAGATAATTGTCAGAGAACAAAACAAACTCCACGGGCATCAAATAGCGTCTCCAATGAACCACCACATAGATTCCTTGTCATTGGAGGAGTATTTCTCTTTTGAATCATTCAACTTCTCAATGAAATATCTAAAAGGTTTAACTTCTTGTCTCAATACTTCTCCAATTGTTTTTATTGGCATCACATATGACTTGGAAAATCTTATTGAAGTTAGGTAGTTTCAACACATGTTTCTTGGTGATCTACCTCATCAAGAGTTGAAAACTTTTCTCTGTTGCTGTTATCCAACAAAATGGTTGTCTATGTCTCTTGATTTTCTCAATGATGGGTGTAAATATACCACTAAAGTTCTTAATGAACTTCTGATAGAATCTATCTAAGTTGTGAATGCTTCTAACTTTGAAAATTGTATTGCATGAAGGCTAACTTACAATCGCATCTATTTTCTCTGGATCCATTTTGAGTGCATCCTTTGAAATGACAAAGCCTAAATATACAAAATGGGGCCTCATGAAATTGAATTTCTTTAGATTAATGAATAGTTTCCCTTACTACAACCTTTTTATAACATACATTACATGCCTAAGGTGTTATTCATGTTCTTCCTTTGTTTGGCTAAAAGTCAAAATATCATCCAAATAAATAATAACAAATGTACAGATGAAGTCCTCCAAGACCTCATTCATCAACCACATGAGATTATTTTCTGCATTTCTCAGTCCAAATGGCACAATCAACCATTGATATAGTCCACCATTGGTATTGAATGTTTTACCTCACTAGTCTCCTTCTCTAATCCAGATTTGATGGTAACCACTTTAAAAATTAACATTTGAAAAGTAGGCTTGTCCACTCAAATAGTTCATCATGTCATCCATCCATGGTAATGAGAATATGTATCTAATTTATGCACATCCTACATTATCCAAATTTATTTGGACTAAGTACCATAGGGATAATGCATGGACTCAATCTCTTCCTTGTCAATCATTTTTCCAATAGTCCTTGAACCTGTCTCCTTACTTCCTCATTCTCCTTGGAATTGCTGACAGTGATGGATACTGCCAACATACAAGGGATCTCCTCAATATGAGGTCCTAATTAGACCTCACACTATTAGGTGTAGGAGTCCCATCCTGAATATGGCCTGACTATTGTTTACTTAAATATATGCCTTGGCTTTAGCTGTTAGCACAAGAGAGAAGTGGACATGTGCTTTTGAATGAGCAAGAAACTGTGCCTTGTGACTATTCAATTGTAGATGTATCAAGGTTATTTCATTGTGTATAGGGGATAAAGTGATCCTCTAAGAGAGAAGTAATAGTACTATACAAATGGAGACACAGACAAATGAGAATGATTTATCTAACATCAAGAAAAATAGTTCACATAGATGCAATGATCGTTATAAACATTACAACACATTTACAATACGTTAAGTAACAAAGTCACTAAAATAGTTCAATTACTCTAGTACATGTGAAAGAAAACATGAACCATAAACATTCAAAGAGAAGCCTTAGAAACATTGACAATCCATGTGTGAAAATTTGTTGGTATGAAAGGCTTTGATATTAAGCAAAAGTTTCAAGATAAATAAATACAATGAACATCACTAGCTCCAATAGTGTAGCATAAGATACACTACTTCCTCCCAAAGGTACTAACTATGTCTCTCTAATACCTTGTGGGAGAAGCCAAGGTTAAGAGTCATTTACATAAGTAATGAGGATCCTTTTATAACTTGAGGCATGACCTTTCAAATGGCCATTACTCTTTACTTTCCAAATTCTAATGACCTTTGGACTTCCAAATGACTTTTGGAATTACATATGACTCTTGATATTACATTTCTTTTGGACTTCCATGACTCTTTTGTTCATACATGACGCTTGGACTTACACTTATTTGTCTTTACAATGATTACATCATTACATCATAAGTTTGACATCATCATAAGATGAAGAGTTGACATGTCACTATCATTGATGATTGGGACTAATAGTGACTGATGACATGGAATTTATTTGGTTCTCACATGGTTTCCACTCGTATGTTCATTCTCCATGCAACTTCTGATCATTGATTTATTCATCCTCCAAAGGGTCTTTGATCTAATAGAGTCTTTAGGGTGATTTGATCATCAATATTTAAATGTTTTGTTTGTCCTTTGATGCTTCGTTTGTTTTTTTCTTTTCTCGATCTTCCCCATGCATGGTTACCATGTTGTTCCAAGAATACATATATCATCAATCGCTCATTACAAGAAAACATTGACCTAAATATATCTTATTCTAGAATGTTTTATCCAAATTTTATGTTCTTGCCTTATTAGTGCGCCTGAAAGGAACAAGGAGATATTTTGGGTGAAATTTCACACTTCGAAAGGATGAAGGGCTGAAATATGAAGGCTTCAGGGCTTTGACATGTGCTAATACGCTCAAGAGAAAGAGATAGTCAAGGCAACGCACATGGCAAGCATCCAAAGGATGAAGGAGAAGGCTTTGTGATTCCCAAGTGTGTTGTGAACTCAAAGGAGATAAGGATGACATAGGGTACATTCCAGAATGCTAAAGGATGAGGCTTTGGGTGTTTGGGGTGTGCTCATGTGCTCAAGCTTCTGGAGAGAGCATGGCACAAGTTCGAAGGCTAAATAATGAATCTTCATGCCTTTGAAGTGTGCTCATGTGATTAAATAGTTAGTAGGGTGCATGGCGCATTGTGTAAGTCTAAAAAGTGGAGCTTAAGTCCTTTGAGGTGCACTCATGCATGTAAGGAGGGTGCAAACCTTCGGATTGAACAAGTGCACGCAATATAAGACTTGGTTTCTAGAGGGCATAGTTTAGAACAACGAAGGGCAAAGGGCATAAAAAATGCGATTTACGCTCTTGGAGGGTGCATGGAACACTTTCAAACAATAAACAATTCCTTGTCAAGGCTTTATAGTGTGGTAATGTGCACTTGGCTTTAATGGGTTCACTTTGAAAACAAAAATTGTCTAAGTTTAGGAGATAGGAAAAGGGGCGAACACGATGAGTTTAGACATAAAATGGAGTGCAACACAAACCAAATCATCTAGAAAAAAACATATAAACTTGAACAATAATAAGTAAACATGAAAAGTCCACTTTATAAACATTCCTCAATCACAATGGGTGATGTATGTGCAACTGCAACCAAAAAGTGTCATTTTACATCAAAAATGTTGTTATGAACATGAAATGTACTAAAGATGTTCTCATCATTGTGATGACATCTGAGCACACTTAGGAACGCTTGAAACATATAGGACAACATGAAACAAAACTTGATGACCAAGGTCACTCTTGACGTGATGATAAAGTAGGCTCCAAAATTTGAATGTAGTTAAATTTTGGAGGGTGTTATAGTAGTAGCAACACTTAGAAACACATTGGGCGAGCTTAAACATATCTGTTTAAGAATAAATTTCACATAAAGGGTCAAACCTTCATAAATTATTTATTCACCATTTGGATTTCCTTGACATCCCCCTTTTCACTCTATTAAATAGTTAATTCCTCACTTTCTTCTACTTGTTTGAACACACAAAAATACACTATATCACAATATTTTTGATCCAAGAAAGTGTAATTTGAATGGAAAGTTTATAATATTCAGAGTATGAGTTTTCATCTCTAGCCATGCTCCACTACCAGTAGACTTGGAAAGTAGCCCAACAGAGTCACTTCATGAGCACAAATGTTGCTCTATTTCTAGTACGCCTGGATAGTACCAATGCAAAGTTGATTGCTTCACCTCCCTGTGTAGGAAGCCTTTCTCTTATTTCATCCTTTATTTATTTATTTACAAATACTATGCATTGGCACTTATTATTTTGGACGGGTGAAAGAGGGATCCCAACTTATTGAGAGTAGTGGAGTTTCCCCCTTCAAAGAAGTATTTTAAGACGTTTGATATAGGTTTTCTTGCTTAAGACTTTTCCCTCATCCTTTCTCTACAAGTTTGAAAAAGTGTTAGCACATAAGTAGATTTACACCAAGTTGAGTAGTTTCAATACTAGCATAGGTGCGGATCTAATAGATTCCCCCAAGGTTTCTCCTTTTAGACATATCATATTTTCTATATGGGTTTATCTCAATCTATGGAATTTTCCCAAACATAGAGAGAGAACAAACAAAAAATCAAGTGTTATGGTTGTCACACTTCTCTTTTATTCCACAATAAATTCCTTTAGAGCCATGCACTTTTACCTAAGTTCTTATTCATGTACACTGACCAAGACACAAAAAGACAATACATGAATAACATAACACACATATGACTAGCACTACTGAAAAAAGAAAAGTAACAAGACAAACTATACACGAAGCACAACTTGTAGATGTTACTGAAAATAATGCTTCAAATCTCGGCCTTTTATGGGAAGGGGTCAATCCTCCCATCCAATGATTTCAGCTTGAAGGTATTATGAACGATATTTTCTTCACTAGTAAATGAGCCAATCCACAAACATTCGCACCTCATGTGTTTTCCTTTCACTTCATGGGGTTTATCCCACTTGAGTACTAGGTCACCCACATCGATTCTCTTTTCCCCTGTGGATTTCTTATCAAACCAATGCTTTACATGGTTTTGGTGAACAACAAATATCTCTTTTGCTTTGAGATTTTCTTCCTCGAGTTTGAGTAAAGTCTTTATCCTACTCTAAACCAGAAGGAAAGGTATACATTGAGACTCCTGGGAGAGTTGCAAGGCTATAATATATAGGTTCGGGGGAAAGTTATCTTCTTTAGCAGTGTGCATTACCCTGACACTAATGTTTAAAATGCCCTTTCGTCATGCAATTTTTTATGTATTTCTCTTTAGTTTGTCCCTTACAAAACTGGGGATTTTACTCAATTCTTGTCAACTTTCAGGATCCCAAATCGGAATAATATTTGTGGATAATTATTTAGTCATTATTTCCTTCATATCATGACCAAAAAATATCTCTAGAATATGATTCTCCATACCCAAAGTGAAGAAGTTGTAAACTAGATAACTTATTTAATTAGTATCTTCGTAACCTAGGAAGGGTCGATATCCCAAGGAATTTTTTTGGATATGAGATAGTTCAGAAATAAATCCATAAGGAATTTCAAGAATTTTACCAATATTACCTTCCATTTGAGTACCAAATATTGTAGAGGGTTAGATGCGAGCGATAATATGTCCTACTTCAACATGATCATTTGTGATGATTATCTCATCACAAAAATATTTAATTTTCTCTTTGAACCATTCTGCATCATGTTTACAATACGTACATGTACAGCTCACACAAATTCCCATCTCTCTATCAAGTATCTTAGTGATTGGAGTAGCATGAGTTGCATCACTAAAACCAACTATCTCTTTCCCAGTCAAATTTTGACAATCGATAGATCTTGAGAACTAAGAAACTTGGGAAATGAATCAAGTTTGTCCATCGATATAGGATTCATAATCAGCCATTTTGCTCAATAAAATAGGACTTACACAGTCAACCCATAATGGATTGGTTAAAGTGTTATGCGAGTTACTTTTCTTAGAGAATATGGTTTTCTTGATTATGCAGATAAGATTTTTGTTTCTTGATTTAGCCAAACCATTTCCTTATGGGTAATAATTAGATGCATACTTTAATACAATCCAATTTTCTAATGCAATTTCGTAAAGTTTCAATGATCAAAATTAAATTACATTATTAAAGAAAAGTGATATTGGAATGCTAAACCTACTTATAATATTATGTCACAAAACATGGATGACTTCCTGGTCATTTACTTGTATCAAGAGAATTACTTCTGACCACGAAGTGAAGTAGTTTGTTTCTATCATAATATATTTGTTTTTCTTGGACAAGTGAGGAAATATTTCTACGATAACATCCAGGCCCCACCCTTGGAAAGGTTCCTCAACTACTACTGGTAACAGTAGGGAAATTGACCTCTAATCATGATCAACACATCTTTGACAAGCTAGGAACTTTTGAACATAAGCATGAGCATCTTTAAATAGTTTGGTCCAATAATAACCTGCCCTCATGACTTTGTGTGATGTTGTGTCGCTCACATAGTGGCCACCTACCGGTCCATAATGTAAATATCTGACTACCTTTTTTATAGCTTGTGGCTCAAGGCACCTTATCAGGACACCATTATGGTGCTTTCTAAAAAGAACTCCATGATCTAGCTGGTAGGATAGAGCCTTTAAATGAATTTCCCTATTTTTTTTATTCGATAAGTGCATGGGCAAGGTTTCATGCTCTAGATATTTTCATATGTTGAAACACCATGGTGCTATACACATGGATTGAGGAACACATTTAACATTGTACATTTCTATCTCCTACTCCCAAACTAAAATATCTTACTTGGGATAATCTCATGCTTCGACTACTAGCTTACAAAAGGCCATGAAACTTTATGGTATGAATTGGTTTGAACTTCAAATGGTATTCTTGTAGGAAGGTCATCCAATTTTCCCTCTTCTCACCCTCCTCCTATTGCACAAAGATTGTTATTATCGCTCGATGAGGCACATATATGATCATGTGAGCTTTTAAAAGGTAGGGCCTAAAATATTTAACTTCCTTGTATACAACATATTTTTGTTTTTAAATGCGAGGATAATTTATTTTTGACCCTTGTAGGTCAGTGCTCATCAAAAAGATAGGTCGCTCACTTCCTTTAGTATCCTTTTGAGTCAATACGACCAAAATAAATGAACGAAAAGAAAACGTATAAGGCAGGAAATATTTTCCATAATCAGGGTTAAATAATGCAAGTGCATTTGCACTAACCTGCTTGATTTGAGTGAAAGTGTCTTTCTCCTATTTTTCCCATTTATATGTTGCATATTTCTTATCCATCCCTTTTATAGGGTTAACTATATGAGCATGATCAGAGATGAATTTTCTCAAGAAAATGATCTTTCCGAAGAAATACTGCATAAGCTTATTATTTATTGGGAATGATATTTTTGTAATGGATTTAACCCTCTCAACAAAAATTTTAATTCTTCTCTTTGAAATGATGTGCCCTAAGAAAGTCCCTTCTGACAAAATAAAGATGATTTTCTTGGGATTGAGAGAAATACCATACTTTCAACACTACTCAAATATTTTTTTTAGATGATGTACACGATTTGATATTTTATTGGAAAATATAGTAACATCATCCAAATAAACCACTACACTCTGACTAATAAATCCTTCGAAAGTGATGTCCATTTCTCTTTGATGTGTAGTCCCAATGTTGATAAGCCGAAATGGGCTTCTCTCGAAAGGAAATTCTCCCCATTTGGTCCTCAAGGTAGCTTTTAATCGATCTTTTTCCGCTACTAGCACTTGATTATAACCATAAAAACCATCTTGTAGTGACAACATCTTAGTCCCAAATAGCATCTAGAGGGTGTATTCCATGGATGGCACTAGATAATTATCTTTAGCAGATGCTCGGTTCAGTTTGTAGAATTCTACGCATAACCTTATTTCAGTAGAATGCTTTCTGACTAGGACCAAATTTGAAGCACAAGTCGAGTGTTTAACTTTAAAAATGATTGAGGAATCTAATAGCATTTTTAAATAATTTTGGATGATAATCTCTAACGTTGGATGGTGTTATAGACATTTTTTGGCACTGCAACCCTAATCATACATGTCCATAAACCAAGGGTTCCTAAGTCCCTAAAAGTGTTGTTTCATACCCTAAAGGAACAAGGTCAGCTGATTACATCATCTCCCAGAAGTTCTCCATAGGAAACTGCTCAAAACTGGTCAAAATTGGACCATGCAGGTTGTTGAGTGCTAAGGGTGCGATGCATCCCACCTGCCCAGTGTAAAGGGTCAGATGCATACTGAAAATCCCTTCTGTATGGTGCGATGGGCGAGAGTGGACAAATGGTAGAGACAATTTGTGTGGTGGATGATCATAGAATCTTCCAGAAACTTCTCCTATAACACTTGCCTCTCTGAATTCACCTAGGGATGAGTAGGAGATCATCAATCTCCAAGTGGAATCAAGAACTATCAGAGAGAGGACACTAATCAAAATCCCAGAAGCTGACTCACCCCCCTGCAATAATCTATATATGGATCCCTCATCCCAGAGATCCATAGGCTTGAATTTTGTATCTTGTAAGGAAGTGTTGTTGGTTTCTTGGTGCAACATCATAGTGTTGGGTGATATAAGCTTTTCATGAGGCGAAGAAGGGCTTTCATGTTGGGAGGATGATGCTAGGTCATAACAAATGGTTGTAATCCTCTTTTCTATTCTTGATATTAATAAAGCTATTCAAGTTTTCCTCCAAATTCTTGTATGTTTGATGATATATGCATTTGTGTGGTCAATATATATCTATTCCTATATTGTTTATGATTGTAGATCTCTGTTCTTCGATAGTATTATGCTTCTTTGATTCCACAGATGCACTTTGAAGCTGGGTAGATGAAGGAAAAGTGGGAAGGATCTATCAGAAGGGAGAGGAACCAAGCAAGGAAGCAAGCGCAAGATTGAAGTTGGTGTCCTTTGTTCCCCTCTTATCTACTTCTCATAACAGAAAATGAAAGTAGTTTTAGTTTGTTTGTTTCTAAGATAGCTACCAGTCTTAGTGGGACTAGCAGCTCCGTGTGGACACTAGATTTCCCAGTAACAAAATGGTGACTCCACTCGGGAGCGAATAGATTGTTTGCTTGTCTATATTTGTTTGCTTTATAAACTTACAGACGGAGCCTGAAGTTAGTCCAGCTAGCCTTCAAACTGAATTTTCTATGCAAGTGCGAAGTAGATCAATGCGGCTTCAGTCTATCTGCAGGTTTGTTTATAAACTGAACAATCGATTTGAAAACCTTCTAATTGCCCTAGTGGTGGTTGTAGTAACCTCATTAGATCAACCTCTGTGATTTATATTTACTAAACATCACTTGCTCCGCCTAAATCCCTGAACTAAGCTGCAAACTGTGACTCGGAACCAAGTTGAAGTCTCGTCCTTGGACCATCGTACTTTATCCTCTTGGGAACCTGGATGCATCGCACCTCCCGTGTGCAGTAGGTGTGTTGCATCGCACTTTCCCTCTGTTGCAGGTGCGCTGATCAGACAAGACCTCTTCTGCTCTCATATTTTGGTTTCTGTGTTCACTCTCTTCAGCTTTATTCAGGAGTTTTGTTGTCTGTGATTAGTATACCACTATGGAAACCCTCTTCCTTTCCATCACTCCACCTCCATTATGCAAATAACTGTGAATGTTTTTATGTATTGTGCGCCATTTTCAGTTCTTTTTTACAAAGAAGTAGCATAATCAAGCTGTCATCTTTTGATTTGAAAGTGTCACAAGTGTCGTTCTCGGTCAAAGAAAATAATTCTATTGTTCTTGATGGTCGATTATACAGTTACTCTTATATTTGATTTGAATTAGTAGTTTTTCAAGTGTCGAAAGCATTTTTCAATTCAAAATAGCAAAGTGTCATCATTATCTTCCTTTCGTTTTTGAAGAGAAATTTTTTAGTACTGTCGCTTTGAAAAGATAATTCAGATTTGTACTTAGCATTCTTCTTGTCATTCGCACATTAAGAAAGCTGAAAACAAATACATGCATGTGCATTTTCATTTAGACTACTTGTTGGTTTGATTTAGGACAGTGCATCTAGTGTGTGCTCTTTGCTCCATGTTAAAAGAATATCATACCTCTTTCTTTAGTAGCCAGGATTTTCATTGCAAAAAGAAGATTAAACGATTGTTTATCATATTAGATTGCATTTTAGGAATTGTACATATAAATCATGTGGTGAACCTGAAAGGAAAATTTCTTAAAAAAGATCAACTGTAAAATAAATTTAATGAACATAAAAACGCTTTGGAACCTAACTCACAACATTTAGAAGTCTAGGCTAGAGACGTATTTTGGCGTTGTAAAGCCTGGTAACTATCGCTTTCATTGTTGGTTGGGTGATCCCTCCTCTTTGAGACGAAAAGTTCTAGTATGGACTTGTGCTCCCACGTACCATCAAGTATATATTGACAGACCACAATAGGCTATATCCTTTATCCACAGGAAGCCGTGTCTATCGTCCTATCGATTGCAATGCACTGAACATAGCATTCAAGAAGATTGACTGTCGTACCATAAAAAGTATTCTGTAGTTTTGCAATTGGTTTGGTAATCCCTCTATTTAGATTTCCAGAGTAGTCTCTTTCATTCCTTTTCAGACTCCTTAAAGGAAAAGGTCCATTTGAGCACTTGTCACTTCAGGCTCATTAAAAATCGAAGGTGACTAGAGTCATCTTTTGTTTTTTCTCAACTCTTAAAAATTGAAAAAACAAGTTGTGTCAAAGCGTCTAAAATTTATTTTAATTGGAATACTATCACCATTCCTGTGTTGGTCTTAGGTTGAGAAAAATGGAGTTCACCAACCAAGGATTTCCCCTTGGAGGAAATCCTAGTCCTTTCTCCTCTTGGGGAGATGTTGGTGAACCTCATATGGCCACATTGTCACTTCCAGGATTGACAATTGGCTTGCCAATATGGCTCTTCTCGACCTCCGTCATTCAGAACACCATGATTCCTGAACAATCGAGTCAACAACTAGATGATACTAAAGTTACCCCCCAACCTTCTATGTCGTTCGATTCTCCCTCTCCTCCTTCCTCTTCACTTGATAAAGCTGGTAAAGCCAAAAGTGAAGTAACTAAGAAGGAGAAGAAGTGGAAGGAGAAGAAAGAGAAGAAGAAGAAGGAGCCAAAGGCGAAAAGGGGTAATCGGGCATCGTCTAGTGAAAATCCGCACACTAAACCATCCAAGCCTAAATCTCCATGTGTCATTTGCAAAGGAGATGACTATCATCGATATTGTCCTTGCATTCCTTGGATCTTAAGGGACTGGTCTCCTCATTTGCACAATCCAGTGTCATCAACCTCTGAAGATCATGTTGAGAGTACACCATCAACTAGTGAAGGCGAAGCATTTGGACAGAAAAGGAAATGTAAATTTCCTTGAAAGCAAAGCATTTGGACAAAAAAGGAAATGTAAATTTCCTTTTAAACTATATGAAGGTGATCACGTCATCCACTGTTGTCCCTTCCTAGATGAAGCTAAAAGAGTTTTGGATAACCGTCCTGCTTCACTGCTACAACTTCCTCTTGGATACAAGAAGCTCTTGCCGAGTCCATCACTAGTTGAAAACCCAACTAACATGCCATTGTGGATGGTAAAAGCATCTATCATTGAGGATAAACCCGCTGAATCCATACGAGACGAAAGTCAAAAGTTTGAGGCGGCAGTCAATCCGGTCTTGTCTCCGGAAGGTCCATCTTTAGATGATACAATCACCGAAGAGAATGAGAACGACACCGTTCAAATTCTTTTCATAAACACAGACTCCAATGAACATGGGGGCAATCAACCCATTCCTTTAGCACAGGAAGGAAGTTCGTCAGAGTCATATCTGGCCATCTATTCAGTCCCACCTCCAAGCAACCTAGTCATTTCCTTCGACTGGAATCTACTAGGTAGACCCTGTTTACCAGCTAATGTACCATTCTGAATCATTGTACAAGCTTACAAAATGATCATGGTTGGCACCATCATAGATGAAGGGGCTTCTGTGACTATCCTTTCCCCAATTTCTTGGGAAGCGCTTGGTCTGCATGAAGGCCGAGTGGTCCAGCGCGTAGACCAGATTTTGTTCCCCGGTTCACACATAGCTAATAGTCAAATGCCATTTCTAAATGGTCTTTTCATGTAAGGAATGTCTCATCAATCTCCTATCCGTCCACCTGAAGAGCGCGAGTGATTCAGGGGGACATGACTGAAACCCAGGGGGCATACACTCTAGTCTGTTTCGGCAGGAAAGCCTTGGGTATAGGGTAAGTTTCCGCGAAGGATTTAAGACTAGTCTTACACCCGTCCATATAGGAAGAGGGAGTTAGACTGGAATAAGATTCTTTTGTTAAGGTTAGGTGATTGGAGCCTTTGTCCAGATGGACTAAGCCGAGGAAGTGTTTCTATCTACTCTGTGGATGGAAACTATCTTGCGAGCATGAGAACTTCTAAATGGTAACCTGGTAACTTTACTTCACTATACCTGGAGGCATGCAAACCTTTTGCCTGAAAGTGAAGAGCGACCATTTATTTTCTTAGTTTGTAGTTTCTCAAACCCTTTAAACTCGTAGGATTGGTCGTTCCTATCTTGCATAATGAAAGGATCCGGAGCAAAGTTTCGAATGGTGCAAACTCCCTAAAAATTGAACCTATCGATGAGACATCCTTATTATATGACTGGCACGAGTAGTTTTTTATGCGAAGTTCAAGCTCGTTAAAAATTAAACCTTAGCAATGAGCAAACGTTCCCCCAGAGTTTAAGCTCATTAAAAAATGAACCAATCCCCGGTAAATAACCATTGTGAATGCATTATCAACTCTTGAGCCCTGGTCGTGTTCTTACTATCACCTCCACTCTGTTTAATCTGATCATTCACCTCCATCTGATTGTTTACCCCTTTTGAGGAACTACTGCAAAGAGTGATCCTGTTAGCCATCCTTGTGACACTGCCATCATTGGAAAATTCCAAACCTTACCTAGAATCAGTTGCTACCTGAAATTATCACTCGTTCCTCAAAAAACGAGTCTCCTTTAAGCTCTTTTCATCTGACTCATAAAATATGAAAAGATTGCCGAGCAATAGGCCTCTCCAACTCATTAAAGCTACCGATGGTGCTATCCCTCCTCTAGATCTTAATCCTTTTGGACCTGAGGGATTATTACACAAAAAGATCGAGAGCTTGTTTTGTTCGGCTCGTTAAAATTACCGAAAATTCATCCCTTTTGTAATATTTTATACTTTTTTGGACTTAAGGGATTATATGAGGAAAAAGTATTATCAGAGTTTCCTTTACGTCTCTTTCAGACTCTCTAGAACTGAAAAGGACTGAGTTATCTTTGTCTTTAAACTCGTTAAAACCAAATAGCGACAAACTTGTCCATATAGACAATAACGAGTTTCACTGTCGCTAGGCTCGTTAAAACATAGCGACGGGTTTGCCTAAAGGAAAAATTATAGAACAAGCATATGTTATCCTCCTCAAGCTTGAAAAAAATAAAGAGGTACTGGTCAGCAATGACTGGGGAAAATTTGGGAAGAAAACTTGAAGAAACTTTATTGGTAGCAAGTCGCTCTTGAACATGACACTTTCACTCCACGTCTAAGTCGGGTTGGGTTATTCCCTTCACCGGTCATATCACCATTGGTCCATCGCACCATCCATATTTAGGGTTAACGCTACCAATCCATGTCAGTGTCACTGGTATGTTCAAGAGAAGTTGCTCAGAGAATTCACCTGTGTCTCATCCACTGCAATACATTCACGCTCCATTCTTTCATGACCGCCACCCTGAACCCTGTATGATCAGATCGTTTTCACCTCCAAAATCATTTACTCCATTTTGTGTCGTAGATGTGGGATTCATTAAGGCCCTCCTATGACAGGCTGCCTCTTGTTGACATCAACTCATTATCCAAGAAGTCGACCTAGGAACAACCCTTTCAGTATTTTGAAGCTTGCATGCCTCAATGGCAAGTTTCTCACTTTCAGTGACAGGTTTAAATCAATGGCCTTCGACCGAAAGATTTTGTGTGGTGTTTGATAGCAAGTCCCTTTTTCACATCACATGAATTGTATTATAGTACCTTGAGGGTCATCATCATTATCGGTGATTCCTCTCACGCCTGTTAACAGCTTGCATCATTGGCTGGTAATCAGGCAATGTCTTTCCATATTCGACTCCAGAACATCTTTCACATGGATCGACTTATACTTCGAGTGAAGATTGGATGAGTTTGAAGACTGCAGATCTAGTTTCGTCCATTCGGGCTATAATATATTCAAGAAAATAAAGACATCAAATGTACATCATTGTTGTACAGATGATCATCTGAATCAAAGGATGATGACTCTATTAGAATCATCAGTCTACCACATAGATGGTTGTCTGTCTTATGTACATGAAGATGAATTTATAAAGCTGAGCATGGGAATGTACGCCTCAGCTAGATCACAAAAAATATTATGAAGATAATGTATTGTATTGTATCTTATTACAGGTCACCTTCCAGCTCGAAAAAACTTCGGATCCTCATGATAAAGCATTTCACCCGACATCAAAAGATTAACGACCTCATGCTTTAGGGGGCAACTATTATAAACATATTTGGGCACTGCAACCCTAATCATACATGTCCATAAACCAAGGGTTCCTAAGTCCCTAAAAGTGTTGTTTCATACCCTAAAGGAACAAGGTCAGCTGATTACATCATCTCCTAGAAGTTCTCCATAGGAAACTGCTCAGAACTGGTCAAAACTGGACCATACAGGTTGCTCAGTGCTAAGGGTGCGATGCATCCCTCCTGCCGAGTGTAAAGGGTGTGATGCATACTAAAAAGCCCTTCTGTAGGGTGCAATGGGTGAGAGTGGACAAATAATAGAGACAGTTTGCGAAGTGGATGATCATAGAATCTTCCAGAAACTTCTCCTATGACACTTGCCTCTCTGAATTCACCCAGGGATGAGTAGGAGATCATCAATCTCCAAGTGGAATCAAGAACTATCAAAGAGAAGACACTAATCAAAATCCCAGAAGCTGACTCACCCCCCTGCAATCATCTATATATGGATCCCTCATCCCAGAGATCCACAGGCTGGAATTTTGTATCTTGTAAGGCAGTGTTGTTGGTTTCTTGGTGCAACATCATAGTGTTGGGTGATCTAAGCTTTTCATGAGGTGAAGAAGGGCTTTCATGCTGCGAGGATGACGCTGGGTCAAAACAATTGATTGTAATCCTCTTTGCTATTCTTGATATTAATAAATCTATTCAAGTTTTCCTCCACATTCTTGTATGTTTGATGATATACGCACTTGTGTGGTCAATATATATCTGGTCCTATATTGTTTATGATTGTAGATCTCTTGTCTGTAAATGGCATGAAAATATATTCTTTTTATTACATAGGTCTATAAGTATGAAACCAAATCAAGATCCATCCAACGTCTTTGAATCATCAAAATATAAAGACCAACTAGGTTTCTTCATTTAGTATTTCTACAATTAATATGTACATCTGCATTACAAGATTCATTTGCGCTAGTTGGAGAAGAAGGAAGGAACTCTAGTTGTGTATCTGGTGGCACATGTGATGGTTATGCTTGATAACACACATGGTTGGTTTCAAGGAAATAATTTACAAATATTAGATCGAAAATGCAATAGGTTCATTGTGGCCCTCAAGTGGAGTTACATTGTGTTTCATATATGACTCACTTTTCACTCTAATATAGTTATTTCTTCCCATATACAAAAGCCATAAATGTGACGCGTTTGTAGCAAAAAATCCCTGCAATTTATGAGACCAGTCTTTGCATAGGACTACACCATAGTCTTCTCGGATGTCCACAATTAAAATATTTTTACATTTTTGAACTCATTGATAAGATGATAATCGAATAAGAACATTCTTGAGTTCACCAATATCTTAGACATGAGACTTGTCCAACTGAATGATTTTTGCATGAATTTTGTCCCATTTAGCATTTATTTTCTTAGCAATAGATAATGGCATTACATTCACATATAGCACATAGCAAGGATTTCAAAAACCTCTCTAGGAGCCCAAGCTATCCCTACAATGATCATATATGGGATCTAATTCAATCCTGGCGATGATGCTTGTAGGTGAAAATTCTTGTTTTGTGTGCACACATAATTTACCACGAGCTTATTCTGGGGTATTTTCCTAGGGTTTTTAAGGGTTTAGAGCCAACTTGAGTTGGTAGACATTTGATAGCAATGGATAGGACAAAAGGAACCTTAGAAACCAAAGGGTAGCCCATAAATTTCTTCCTATAAGAGCTACAAAATAATTTTGTAGTGCTAAAACAAAATTGTAAATGGTACAAAATAATTTCATGGTGCTCCTTAAAACTTTGTTTTTCGAATTTTAGGAAGGTGAAACAAATCAACCCTTTGCAAAATCGATTCTTAAAAATATTGACTCATCTACCAACTAGGGTAATTTTCCCCCTCGCCTTTCCTTGACAAGGATTACACTCTCATTCCGAAGTAATGCTCCACATTCCAATCAAAAGGGCATGACAACATTCAAAACAATGATGATCTGTTTCAATTCTTAGCTCAATATACACCTAGGACAATGTCGATTCTAAAATGCCCAATTATTGGTACAATCTCAGTTTCCAAGCTTAAATTATTAAGTAACTCAAAGAATCCACAGGTTATAGAAATTGACATACACATAAATAAATACAACACAATGTCTAATTTAGAAAGGCATATAACATTTCATAAAATATTCCCAACACATTCAGAATATTAAATGAATGCATGCACAATTTGGTTGGAACCAGAGGAGAGAAAAAGAACATATATTTATGAATAATATACAGTTGCAAAACCTTTCCTTCATTCGCTTCAAACATACATACTCAGAGGTAAGATAAGAGTGCTCCTCCTCTCATTCAAAGTCCCTTTTGTTCACAAACTTGAGAAAATGTTTCAATTTCCCTTCTCTCCAAAATGAGGGAAGTCAAAATGAAAATTATGTGAGTTATTCATTACAATCAAAAATAACTCGTAAATTCTAAACTCTTTGACTTATTCAGGAATAATTCAATCCTACACCTAAATTAAATATTCGGAAATCTAATAAAACAACAAATAATTTCCTAGAATTAACATGTGGTGAGTCCACCACATTGTTAAGCTCTACTCAATCTCTTTATCTCTCGAGTGTGGTCTACTGCACCTGCATCAGACTCCCCAAGAAGGAAAAATTCATGAGCTCCTACTCATAAGGTCCTCTACAAAGCAACCTTCTTTCTGTAGAGCTACAACACTCATCCATGTAGAATCATCCATTGGGCAGTAATTCCACTTCACAAAAAACTCCACATAATCTTTTCCGCTTGTGTACTTCACAAATTTGATGTACCAAATTATTTTAGCCTCTAAACTCTCTATCATATGGATTTTCTTCATTCATCTCTGCTCACTGACTTCTCCACTTGCCTCATTTGTTGTAGATGCACCTTCATCACTAGCTTGATATGGATACAAATCATCCACATTAAAAACAGGCGAGATACCTGTGCACATAGGTAACTCCAATTCATAAGCATTTGAAAACAAATTCCTCCGTATCCTACAAGGTCCTATTTTCTTCATTTTCATTTTATTATATTCCCGTCTTGGGAATCTCTCCTTTCTCAGGTGGGATAAGACCATGTCCCCTACCTCAAAGTTTACCTCTCTTCTTCTTAAATTTGCTCTTTTTTTGTACGTGTACATGCTATCCTGTATCTTTTGTTTATCTCATCATATGAATCACTCGTTGCTACTACAAAATCTTCCCCATCAACACTCCTCTGCTGAAGTTTGCCCAAATCTCTTAGTTCACAAACTCCTATAGGATGCATTGCATAGAAGATTTGAAACATAATCTTCCTAAAAGGTGTCATTTTACATCAAAAAAGGTGTTATGACCATGAAATGTACTAAAGATGTTTTAATCAATGTGATGACATCTAAGGACACTTAGGAACTCTTGAAACATATAGGACAACATGAAACGACACTTGACGACCAAGGTGACTTTTGACATGATGATAAAGAAGGTTCCAAAATTTGAATGTAGTTAAATTATGGAGGGTGTTATAGTAGTAACAACACTTGGAAACACATTGGGAGAGCTTCAAATTATTTATTTAAGAATAAATTTCACTTAAAGGGTCAAGCATTCAGAAAGTATTGGTTCACCATTTGGATTTCCTTAACATCCCCCTTTTAACTCTCTTATATAGATAATGCCTTAATTTCTTCTACTTGGTTGAACACACAAAAATACACCATATCACAATTGTTTTGATCCAAGAAAGTGTAATGTGAATGGAAATTTTATAACATTCAGAGTATGATTTTTCATTTCCGGTCATGTTCCACTGCCATTAGGCTTGGAACATATCCCAATGGAGTCACTTCATGAGCAAAAATGTTTCTTTTCTACTAGTAGGCATAGATAGTACCATGACGAAGTCACCTGCTTCACCTCCCTGTGCAGGAAGCCTTTCTCTTATTTCACCCTTTATTTATTTATTTAATAAGACTATGCATTGGAAATTATTATTTTGGATGGGTAAAAGAGGGATCCCAACTTATTGGGAACAGTGGAGGTTTCCCCTTCAAAGAGGTATTTTAAGACATGTGATATAGGTTTGCTCACTTAATATTTTTCCTTCATCCTTTGTCTACTAGTTTGAAAAAGCATTACCACACAAGTAGATTTACACCGAGTTGAGTAGTTTTGATGCTAGCATAGGTGCAGATCTAATAGGTTGCCCCAAGATTTATCCTTTTAGACATATCATATTTTCTATCTGGGCTTATCTCAACCTATGAAATTTTCCAAAACAAAGAGAGAGAACAAACAAAAAGTCAAGCGTTATGGTTGTGACACTTATCTTTTATTCCACAACAAATTCCTTTAGAGCCATGCACTTTTACATAGGTTCTTATTCATGTAGGATGACCAAGACACAAAAATACAATACATGAATAACATAACACACATATGACTAGCACTGCTGAAAAAAGAAAAGAAATAGGACAAACTATACAAGAAGCAGAACATGTATATGTTACTAAAAATAATGCTTCAAATCTCGGCCATTTATGGAAAGGGGATCAATCCTCCCATCTAACGATTTTAGCTTGAAGGTATTATGAATGAGATTTTCTTCACTGGTAAATGAGCCAATCCACAAACATTGGAACTTCATGTGTTTTCCTTTCACTTCATGGTGTTTATCCCACTTTAGTACTAGGTCACCCACATCGAGTCTCCTTTCCCCTCTGGATTTCTTATCAAATCAATGCTTTAGATGTTTTTGGTGAACAACAAATAGCTCTTTTCCTTTGAGCCTTTCTTCCTCGAGTTTGAGTAAAGTCTCTATCCTACTCTGAACTAGAAGGAAAGGTATACATTGGGAATCTTGGGAGAGTTGCAAGACTGGATGATATGGTTCGGGGGAAAGATGTCTTCTTTAGCAGCGTGCATTTTCTCAACTCTAACATTTAAAATGCCCTTTCACCATGCAATTTTTTACATATTTCTATTTAATTTGTCCCTTACAAAATAGGGGATTTTACTCAATTATTATCAACTTTCATGATCCAAAAGTGGACTAATATATGTGGATAATTATTTAGTCATTATTTCCTTCATATCATGACAAGAAAATATCTCTAGACTATGGTTCACCATACCCAAAGTGAGTAAGTTGTAAACTAGATTAGTTATTTTATTAGTATCTTCGTAACCAAGGATGGGTTGATATCCCAAGGACCTTTTTAGGATATCAGATAGTCAAAAATAAATCCACTGTGAATTTCAAGAAGTTTACCCATATTACGTTCTATTTGAGTACCAAATATTGAATAGGGTTAGATGTGAGTGATAATATCTCCTACTTCACCATGATCATCTATGATGCTTATCTCATCACAAAAATATTTAATTTTCTCTTTAACGATTTTTCTTCATGTTTAGAATACGTACATGTACAAATCACATGAATTCCCATATCTCTAGGAAGTATCTTAGTGATTGAAGCAACATGAGTTGCATCACTAAAAATGACTATTTCTTTCCACGTAAAATTTTGACAATCGATAGATCTTTAGAACCAAGCAACTTGGGAAACGAATCAAGTTTTTCCATCGATATAGGATTCGTAATCAAACCTTTTGCTTGATAAAAAAGGAGTTACACAGTCAACCAATAATGGATTGGTTAAAGCGTTATGTGAGTTACTTTGTTGAGAGAAGATGGTTTTCTTGATTATGTAGATAAGATATTTGTTTCTTGATTTAGCCAAACTATTTCCCTATAGGTATTAATCAGATGCATGATTTAATACAACCCCATTTTCTAAAGCAAGTTCGTAAAGTTTCAATGACCAGAATTAAATTAAATTATCAAAGACAAGTGATATTGGAATGCTAAACCTAATTATAATATTATGTCACAAAAAGTGCATGACTTTCTCTCGTTCTAACCCTTCACCAAAAATTTTAATGCATCCTCTGAAGGCAATGTTATAGACATTTTTGTGCCTTACATCTATAAGCATGAAATGTCCATAAACCAAGGGATCCTAAGTCCCTAAAAGTGTTGTTCCAGCTCCTAAAGAAACAAGGTCAACAAATTACAGCTTCTCCCAGAAGTTCTCCACCAGAAACTGCTCAAAACTAGTCAAAACAGGATCATTTCAAGTGCTCCACTAGTTGGCTGCGTTGCAAAGCACCCAAATACACTGGCTAGGTGCGTTGCAACACACTTGAATGCACTACCAGGGTGCGTTGAGCGGGAAATGACAAGTGGTAGAGTCATTCAACGAGGTGGAGGGACAATGGAAGCTTCCAGAATCTTCTCCAATGACACTTGCCTCACTGAATTCGACCAGTGATGAGTAAGAGGCTCTCAGTCTCCAAGTGGAAGCAAGAACTGACAGAGAGAAGCCACTAATCAATTCATGAGTTGACTCATCCTCTTTGCATACATCTATATATGGATCCCTCACCAAGAGATCCAGAGGCTGGAATTTTGTACATTGCAAAGAATTGTTGTTGGTTTTGTGATAGATATCAGAGTATTGGGTGATTTATGCTTTGTTGGAGGTGAAGAAGGGATTCTATGCTGGGAGGTTGATGCTGGATCAGGAATCATCGGTTGTAACTCCTCCTGGATCTTCTTGTTTTATCAATAAAACTACTTGAGTTTCTCCTACATGCTTGTATATATGATGTGTGTTATATTTGTATGTTTAGCTTAAATCTGATCCTAAGCTTTTTATGAACATAAATCCATGTCTTTGTGTAGTTTCTCTCTTCTGTGAACTTGCAGGAACTTGGTGACGCTGGGCAAGTGAGGGAGCAGATCGTTGGAAGCTGGCAAAGAGAAGAGAGATTGGATCGAACAACTAGCGCAAGACACAGGTCGGTTCATCTTAATCATCTTCGTTTATAGTTTATAAAGGAGAATACAAGAGTAGTTTTCCCTGTTTGTTTTTGAGGTCTCTGTCACAACCCAGTGGGATACGGTCGTTCTGAAAAGACACTTTTCCTGAAAACAAAATGGCGACTCCGCTGGGGATCGTGTCTAGTTAGTTTATTTGTGTTTCTATTGTTGTTCATCTCATAAACTTAGGAGTAGCGAATCGAACTGCATTTGCCATTTACAAATGCAAAGTAGACATCTGCTACTCTAGTCCATTCACTTGGCCTGTTTATGATCTGAACAGTTGACTCGCAAATGATCTGATTACCCTCTGTGATAGTTCTTAAACCTCTTGTAAGTCAACCCTCTGATTGTACACAATTGATTGCTTTTACCCGGCCAAAAACCATAGATTAAACTGCAAACCGTGACCCAGAACCCGGAGACAATTCTCGTTTCTGCTTCAGCGCAGGCTCTGTGAAGAGACTCTGCATTTCAACGTAGTTCCTGAGAGGGCTACCTGCGTTGCAATTCAGTTTCTCTGTTTAGCAGGTGCGTTGATCAGCCTAGCCCTGCCTAGCTGAGGTTCTTTGCTCACTTTTTCCAGTTTTGCCTCTGATTTTTGCAGCCTGTGATCAGTTTGTTTGTCTGTTTAAAAGCCCCTTTTCTTTGCCTTAATTCCGCCTCAGTTGTATAAAAGAAACTGTATTTGTTTTTGTGTGTTTGTTACGTCATTTACAGTTTCCCATTGCAAAAGTAAACTAGTCATACTGTCGCCCTTAGATCTAGATCTGTCGTAAGTGTCGTTTTGATCTTAGGAGAGAGTATATTTGCTGTTGACAGTTGATTACGCTTTTACTTTTGCCTTTGGCTTGAATTTGTGAATTTCTAGTGTCGAAACAAGTGTTTACTTCAAAATCATAAAGTGTCGTAATCGTCTCTACCTTTTGATTTCGAAAAGAAGCTTGTTTGTGTTTTTCACTTGAAATCGAATTCAAATTTATACAACAACTTTCTTTTTAGGCATCAATATTAAGAAAGTGAAAAACAAATACATGCACAAGTGCATTTGCATATTGACAGTTTGTATGGCTTGATTTAGGAAAAGTGCATTTACAGTGTGCTCTTTGCTCTTTGAGAAAAGATTGTGTCTTTCTTTTCCCCTTGTAGCTAGGATTTTCATTGTTGAAAAGAGATAAAAGCTTGCTTATCATCTTTAGATTGCATTTTAGGAATTACATCTACATCTCATGGTGAACCCAAAAGGAAAACTTCATAAGAAAGATCAACCTACAATAAATTCAATGAACTTAACAACGCTTTGTAACTTAACGCACAACATCTAGAGGTCTAGGCTAGAGACGTATTCTGACGTCGTAAAGCCTGGTAACTGTTGTTCTCACTGATGGTTGAGTGATTCCTCCACTTTGAGACGATAAGTGCCAGTACGGACTTGTGCTCCCACGTACCATCGAGTATATATTGGGAGACCCCTATAGGCATAAAACCTTTATCCATAGGAAGCCATGTCGGCCGCCCTACTAATCGCAATGCACTGAACACAGCATTCAGGAAGATTGACCGCCGTACCCTAAAAAGTATTCTTCGGTTTTGCGATTGGTTTGGCACTCCCTCTACCTAGACCTCCAGAGTAGTCCCTTTCGTTCCTTTTCAAACTCCTTAACGAAAAAGGTCCATCTGAGCACTTGTCACTTCAGGCTCATTAAAAATCGAAGGAGACTAGAGTCATCTTTTGTTTTTTCTCGACTCTTTAAAACTGAAAAAACAAAGTTGTGTCAAAAGCGTCTAAAATTCATTTAACACGGAAACATACTTTCCCTTTTATTTTATTTGATCGAGTAATCCGCAATCGTGGAAGAAAGTCAATTGAAACCCCGTCGTTCGCGGAGGCTTACGAGTCAACCGTCTTTGTCTCCAGAAGCGAAACCAATACGGACAAAGCGGACTCGTTTAACCGGATCCAAGTCTCCAATCAAAGTTAGAACAAGTGTTCCAATGACATCAGAGATTCTGGTTACTCCAAACATTTCTGGAATCGCTGCCTCAACAGAAGAAGTTCAACAGCCACAGAAGGACAGTGATACTGATCCTAGTTTGAGAACAAGCACTTGTGTTACTGAACCAGTTCCATCCATAACCGGTTCAGAGAGTCTTACTTTTCAAACATCTGTCGCTGCCTCTTCGGCACCAGAAATATTTTACGGACCTGACGGTCTTCCCCTTCCACCTGGTCTGATTGCGATAGAGGAAATTGTAGAAGATCCGCAAGCAAGTACTCCAACACATTTTGGAGTCGGGGTCACTCTATTTCCTTTGACATCAGAAGTTAGTCTACCACCAGCGGAAGTTCCTATAGAATCGCTAGGTAATCTTTTGGATAGACTACAAATGTCTGAACAACCGTCAACATCTAGGACTGTGTCTTCTGACACAGCGATGGCAGAACTCCCTGCTGTCACTCCGACAATGTTCGCCGGCATACCATCTGTCCCGACTAGCTCACAACTGCTAGAAGGAGCCCATCCAAGGGCTATTTCGACAGTTTGGTCCGTTCCTGTTTTTTCATCCGGAATTATACCCGGAAACTCTTATGTTGAGTCTCAACAAATTGATCCATTTGGAGGTCAATTTGGGCAGTCCAGTCCCCAAGGGCAAACAATTCCCTTGAGTTCTGGATTACCACCGTATGGGGGGCAGTATGCCCTTTCATTACCACCTCCGGGAGGATATCCATACGAGAGTTCACAACAGCATTCAGGTTATACTGGAATTACCTCAAGTGGTTGGGTACCTATACTACCTCAACAACCAAGAGTTGTATATTCGATGCAACAATGCGTACCTGTGTCGAACATACCCACTACGCCAGCTATTGTGACTGTGTCGCAAGTTCAAGCACTGCCTGTTGTGTGTCAACCTCAAGTTTCTCAGGTTGTAATGCAACAGCCCATTGACCCTGCGACTCAACCACAATCGCCAACTAGTGGGGCGACACAGGCCCAGACGGGTACAATTACCCCTCACCTTGGTCAAACGGTTAGTATCGGGCAACAGCACATGGATTCACAACCATGGCTGGTGCAATACCAACAACCACAATTCCAACAAGTATACCAAGGTGATGAGCAACAGATCTTTGCAAACAGTGGATAGCCGTACATTCAAAACGGTCAAAATCAACCATTTTATAATGGTCAAGTCCACCAACCTTACCAAACATACGAGCATCAAATGCGTTATGCTGGTATGCAAAGACCAATTGCTCAGGTGATTCCATCGTATCCTGGGTATGCTTCACCTAACCTGAATCAATAGTTACCATTCGTGGCAACTTTAGAGTTACCTGATTTAAACCGGCTAACAAACAATCCAATTGCTTACGCCCCTTGGTGGCTAGCGATTCCGCACAAACTTCCATTTGATATTCCTAAATTTAATGGAAATCCGGGTGAAGATCCATCGAATCACGTGATGACATTTCATCTATGGTGTTCATCAAACACTTTAAATGATGATTCGATAAGGCTTCGCCTTTTTCAGAGGACATTAATAGGTCCAATGGCAAAATGGTACATTGAATTGCCTAGAGCTTCGTTCGACAACTTCAGCACCTTAGCCACAACCTTTTTAACCCATTTTCAATTATCGATAAGGTATGAAACGGGAACAGAACTGCTTACCAACTTTAAATAGAGGACAGCCACTCACATATCTGATCATATACATGAGTGGCGACGTCGTCGTAGGATGGTAAAAACGTACGTTCCCGATCAGCTATTAGCTGAATGGTTTATCATGTCATTACTGCCTTCCATCACGGAAGATGTGGCAAAGGGGGGAGTCGTAACAGAAGAGCAAGTGATCGCTCGTGCACAATATCTGGATTTGATTTACACCCAGTCTGGCACGCTCTACGACAAAATACCTGATGCTCCTAGACCGGAATCCTCGATTCCTCCTCCTCCTAAATCAAACAATGACTGTCATGCCGGCGATGGCGTGATTGGCATGACAGACACGAAATCGACAAGGGCCACATCCAAAAAGGCTTGTAAGGTTTCAGGTCAAAATGCAAAAGACGAACTTCTTGCTTCAGAAGTAAATGCCGTATCGACAGATAAAGGCAAAGAAACCAAACAACCAGGAAGCAAGAAGAAAGGAAAAGGGAAGAAGAAGAAACAGGATGAGCAATCTCCCAAAAAAATCTTCTTCAAACCCTCCTGGAAATAGGAAACCGTCTACAGGTTGCATGATATGCGACGAGGATCATTGGACGAGAGAATGTCCATACAAAGCTGAGCTTAAGAGATTCTTTAAAAGTTCGAAAACCTCAGCAATGTTAACCGATCCGTTTCCTAATCCAGGAACAAATCTGGTTGAAAGTGGAAATGCTTCCCCATCTCAAGTGCTAATGTTGTCAATTTCGAAACAGCAAAATGATGCTTTGATTTCGACAAGGAACAAAGATTACGAGAATCCTTAGCTGTCGAACAACAAGGATAAAGATCAACCAAGTAGTTCGACAACGACTTCGACAGAAGTTATACCACCCACCATCCCTGAATTGACAATAAAACTGCCAAAGGGAGTAGTACACAAGTCGACATTTAATCCTCGTGCTAGAGCAGCGCAACATTACAACATAGTGGAAGATTTGGTCCAATCGCCATCCGCTATGTCGACTCTTGAAGTACTACAAAACTGCCCATCCCAAAGGCAGGCTTTGTTATCAGCCATTGGTGGGATTGATCCAAAGGATTCCAATCTTGTATCCTTTGACCACAAAGGGTACGATCCTCAGTTACCAGCTCAATTAGCTTTCCTTGTTCAAGTGAAAGCCCTCAACAAAACTGTTCACCGAACGATTATTGATGAGGGGGCATCTACATCTGTCATGTCGATGAGCTGCTGGAAAACTTTAGGATCTCCAACCTTGTCGCGATCTGCGACAACCTTAAAGGCATTCGACAGAAGGACGTATACCCCATACGGTATCCTAAATAACTTGAAAGTTGAACTAGGAGGGAAAACAGTAGAAATAGATGTTGAAGTCATCAATGGGAATCTTGATTACAACATCCTACTAGGACGACCATGGATATATGCCATGGCAGCTGTTGTGACAACCTATTTTAGAAAGATTGCATTTCCCTTTCAGGGGGGGATTACAATCGTCGACCAACAAAACTTCCTCCCCAATGGTTCACAAGTTATGGGAAGCATTCCCATGATCCATGGAAGCCCCCATTCGCTTCAGAATATCAGAGTAGGCCTACTAAAAGATCCTACACTAATGGGAACTTTCGCTCTTCCACCTCCAATTGATTTGGTGGAAGTAGCGTCGATAGGAACCTGCAATATGATATCTTCCGCAAAGATCTCAGAAAACGATATCCACATGGATCATGCAATGGTTTTGCCCCCGAGCCCAATAGAAATATTATAGCAATCAATGTTTCTGGCATGGGAGGTGAACCCAAATCAACGCTCATCAAGCGTTTGGATGGATAGGTCTAGAGAATATGGTACTCCTTCAGATCCTTGGTCGCAAGTGCACGACACCGACGAAGGAATTCTCCAAGCTATGGTAGTTGAAGGAGCCCCATGGAATGATTCCCACCATCGTTCTCTTCTTCCAAATTACGAAGAAGATACTCAAAATGACCTCTACCATCCTTCAGTAATTGATTTTCTATCAAATACTGTAAATACGGTGGATTCCGAGCGAAACTTGTCCAACATTGAAGAGACTATAGCCATAAATATCTCGACCAAAACAGATGTTGTAGAGAATATTTATGTCGGCAAATGTTGTTCTCCTTCAGAACTGGAAATATATAACGCTATTTTTCGTGAATTCAGAGATGTCTTTGCCTGGTCATACAGTGAAATGCCAGGCATCGACTCGAGTATCGTTGAACATGAAATCAAGATGTATCCAGATGTTAAACCGGTACGGCAACGGCTGAGGCAAGTGCACCCCAAGAAAGCCACTACCATTAAGGCAGAAGTTGAAAAACTCTTGCATGCTGGTTTCATCTACCTGGTTCCGCTATCCGATTGGGTATCGACCATTGTCCCGGTTATGAAAAACAGGGGACAATTAGAGTGTGCGTCGATTATAGGGATGTAAATCAAGCTTGTCCAAAAGACAACTACCCTACACCCTTCATTGACCAGATAATTGATGAATGCGCCGGATGCGAAATCTTTTCATTCATGGATGGATTTTTCGGGTATAATCAAATAAATATCCGCCCACAGGACCGGTCAAAGACTGCATTCATTTGTCCGTGGGGCACATTCGCATATCGAAAATTACCCTTTGGTTTAAAGAACGCAGGGGCGACGTTTCAGAGGGCAATGAATTATGCCTTGCATGACATCAAAAACATCGTTCAACCTTATCTCGAAGACCTTCCGGCTCATTCGCGAAAGCGGACTGATCATCCGCAGCATTTAAGAGCGATATTTCTACGTTGCCGACACTACAAGATACGACTCAATCCGCACAAATGTGTATTTTGCGTCAGTTCTGGTCATTTACTTGGTTTTGTAGTCTCCAAGGATGGGATTCGTCTCGACCCTTATAAGGTCCAGGCAATCATAAATTTGCCTCCACCTTCGAATTTGCTTCAGATTCAGAAACTCCAAGGGAAAGCAAACTTTCTGAGGAGGTTCATTCCAAATTACGCCGAACTTGCTAAAGGTTATACACGTCTTTTGAGAAAAGGGGTACCCTTTAACTGGGATTAGGTCGCGCAAGCTTCCTTTGATGCTTTAAAAGATTCCCTAATGAAAGCATCATTAATGTATGCCCCTGATTATCAAAGAGACTTTAGCCTATATCTGGCTGCAGCAGATACGACCATCGCAATGGTTTTAGTTCAAGAAGTCGATGGAATAGAACATCCTATTTATTATTTAAGTAAGAACTTAAATGATACAGAAAGAAAATATTCTTATGTTGAAAAACTAGCGCTTGTAGCAGTTCAAGCGATACAAAGATTTTGACACTATGTCCTCTTTCGGAAAACTACCATTCTGTCAGATTGCAACCCCATGACTTATATATTGTTGCGACAATTTCTGGGGGGCAAATATTCAAAATGGATAGCAATCCTTCAAGAGTTTGATCTAGAATTTGTAAAATCCAAGTCAAAGAAAGCTCTAGTTTTCGCAGAATTATTATGCGATCTCCCATCGTCGTCCAACGATGAAACGTCCGAAGAATCAATCGTGGATGAAATTTTGTTTCTGATATCTACGAGAAATGAGTGGTATGGAGACATAATCATTTATCTCCAAACCCAAAAATTCAGGCCAAATACCTCCCACTCAGAACAAAAACGTATTCGATACCAAGCAAAAGACTACATGATCGTCGCTGATACACTTTACCGTCGTGGTATTGATACAGTTCTGAGGAGGTGCCTCACCCATGAGGAAGCTGAAAAAGCCCTGAATGTGTCATTCAGGCGCGTGTGGGGGGCATCAATCTGGATATGCTACAACACAAAAAATCTTAAGAGCGGGATACTTCTGGCCAACCATGTTCAAAGATTGCATAACCGCAGTCAGAAGTTGCCATGCTTGTCAAATTTTTGATAGCAAAACCAAAAGACCACCCGCACCTTTACAGCCAATAGTTGTTGTTGGGCCATTCGCCAAATGGGGCATCGATTTCATGACATGTAACCCTACCTCGACCGGGGGGCATGGGTATATTATAGTCGCAGTGGACTATTTTACCAAATGGGCCGAGGTGATGCCTACATTAGATAATACTGGTGAAACAGCTGCCCTTTTCTTTTTCAATCATGTAGTCGCTAGATTCGGCGTACCACAGGCTATAGTCACAGATCATGGATCACATTTTCACAATCACATGATGGTTGAATTAGCTGCCAAACTAGGGCTATCTCACAACAGCTCTACTCCATATTATCCGCAGGCCAACGGACAAGTTGAAGTGATCAACAAAGTCCTGAAGCGCATGCTGCAAAGGATGATCGGAGTTCACAAAAGAAGATGGCACCTAATCCTGTACTCAGCTTTGTGGGCTTACCGAACATCAGTAAGGAATGCGACCGGGTTCACACCCTTCCAACTGGTATATGGCCTGGAAGCAGTCTTACCAGTCCAGTGTGAAATCTCGTCTCTCAAACTCGCAATCGATCTCCTCCCTGGAACTTCAAAAGAAGAAGCTCGTTTCTTGGAATTAATCCAATTGGATGAAACCCGTCGTGACGCCACGTTGGCTAACGAAGCCCATAAGAAACGAGTCAAGGCGCAGTTCGACAAAAATGTCAAACCCCGTGTCTTCTCGGAAGGTGACTTGGTCCTGCTTTACGACCAAGAATCTGATAAATTGGGAGCAGGTAAATTTAACTCTTTATGGATGGGCCCCTACATTGTTAAGCGGGTGTTAGCAAAAGGAGCCTACGAGTTGATGGATTACGATGGGATTCCACTCGCGCAACCTCGTAATGGGTTGTACCTCAAGCATTACTACGCCTAGTAGTAACCAATATGCTTTTGTTATATTTTTGTTTTCGCTAAGAGTGTTTGTTTTGGTCAAGTAATCCTCCTTTTTACATTTATTGCAGATGTCAAACCTATTGGAACCATGTGTTGGATATGCCGACGGAGCAAGTCGTAGTTCACGGAACCTGTCCTCCGCAGCCTGGGCCATTTTTGATCCAAGCGGCGAGTTAGTAAGTTTCAGAGGTGTATGTATTGGTCGATCAACAAACAATATCGCTGAATACAGTGCGTTGATAGAACTTCTCTCTGATGCCATCACTCATGGTATATGCCGACTAATCGTCAGGCTAGACTCACAGCTCGTAATACTACAACTCAACGGTATATATTCCGTCCAAAACCCAGCTATTTATCGCATGTTCCTAAGGGTTAAGATTTTGGAAAGACAATTTGATATTATTCAATACCAGCATATTTCCAGAAACTTAAACACATTAACCAACTCATTAGCAAACTATGTGTTAGATAGACATTTGCAACATTTATAAAAAGAAACACATCATCAATGTTCTGCATGTGGATCACATAACTCAACCAGAATAAAACTCCGAAAATCAAAAATACAGACATAGCTATTTATGGTTTACATATAATGTTCTGTAACCAAGACAAAATCGGTCGCACGACCCAAAAACTCAAAATGCTAGGGGGCACCCTAGTCTAATGATGCTCGTGATAGCAAGTCACAGCCTGTGCGATCATGCGTAAGAGACAGGTCCATCGTCTAGGCACACCAGTAGTATGCCGCTGTAACTGCAAAGGTAGCTCATCGATCCTCACATCTGGAATACCGAGAGTAAGGCTCTCAACCTGCTCCTACACAGCTGTAAGAGTCTCGGCCACATCGAGGTCGCAAAGAATAACCCTTCCGACAGCCTCTCTTGCTGGGACAACAGCTGGTACTCTCACGCGAACTACTGGACGAACAGGACCGACATCTGCATGTACACATGAGTTTGATTAGAGTCTTGATAGAACAAAGCACAAGGACATTATAAACAAAAATAGTAAACAACAATATGGTCAGAGATTTTACCAATAGCACCCCACTGCTCGCCATCCGACAGTACCAAATCTGGATCACCCCGGAAGTCCATGCCGGCATATGGATACTCGGAATAGACCATCTCCTGACGATCAAACCACCTGAAGAAGGTATCAGAGAAAGAAATATGAGATTGACCAGCATGGCTAGACATATGGTCAACCCATCTCTGCATGTGTGGTTCAGTAGGAGAAGGTAAGTCCAGCGCAATGTACTGCGGCTGCATCAGTGGTATCTTCTCCAAGGCAAAGGCGGTCAAAATGGAACCGAACCCAAAGTTCTTCAATTTCCCGTTCTTTATCTTGTTCAACTGCTCTTTCATAACAAGAAGTACTGCGTCGCACCAGTTGAACACCTTCGGTTGGAGGCATTCCAAGGCATGCTACATATAGGATCTGTTGGCTACATGAAGAGACGCGCTACCGGCCATCCTACCAAAAGTAAATAGGATAGTACTAAGGGACCTATCAGTGACATCACGGATGATGATCTTGCCGTCTTTACTCGGCTGAGATGCTTCCCTGCAATAATGACGGACATAATCTCTCACAGAATCGCCTCCTCGGATCGAACCTGACAAAGAGATGGGGGCACCCCGCCTCGACAAGCCAGTCAAGAAATAGATGTCTACTACAGTCAAGGGGATAGATTTTCCCCTAATCTGGAAAACCTGGTTGATAGGATCCCAAGAGTCAGGCAAATACTTCAGCAAGTTAATCTGTTGTCTCATGCTAGAGATACGGAAGAACTTCAGCAAGCCACAGTTCCGCAATGCGTTCACTGTAACAGGATCATTTAGGGAAATCATGTCCTCTTCTTCATGTTCTCGTTCTCGCCATGTAAGGGTCATTTTGCTCCAATATCTCTGCAAAAACAAAGAAGAGAGGAGATTAGATCCTGATTTTGATGAGAAACAGGGAAAAATTCCATCAAAAACTGTGCAACAACTTTCCTTTCTGCGCCCAACGCACCTGCATGAGTGTTACAGGTGCATTGAATGTCAAACTGCCTTCATGAGGACCAACATTCAGCGCAGGTTTCGATGTACCCAGGGTGCGTTGATGGCAGAACGAGCCCATCGAACCCCAGGGGCTCAGAAAAGCAGGGAACAGAGCACAGAATGCAAAAAGGAAACCATGAAATGAAAGGGATCGGGTTTAGCTCCTACCTAGTCCAGACGGCACCAAGAATCGTCCACAGAATCTCCCAAAATCAGCTGATGAAAATCGAGGGGGAAAACACCTCTGAAGCTCCAACAAACCAAGTTCAAATGAAATGGTAAAATGAGAGGTAAAAACACTTTTTAATTACTTTCACGTAGTTCAAAGTAAGGTATTAGCGTTTTAATCTCATTTTCAAAGCAAATATTGATCATTTCTAACTAGTTTGATGAAGCAGTTGAAAAAGACAATACTATCTTTGGAAAGACAAAGCTATCTATGGTAAAAATCAAAACAAGACCACTTAATCGAGTAGTTTTAGCGCATAGTTCAAGCTCGTTAAAAAATAAACATAATATCGAGCAAATGTTTCCACCCGCGTTTAAGCTCGTTAAAAAATGAACTATCCTCCAGTAAATAACCACCGTGAATGAAGCATTTTCAGCCATTAAAGCCTTGGTCGTGTTTGCACCGTCGCCCCCACTTTTCCATTGGCCGATCATTCACCTCCATCTGATTGTTTACCCATTTTGAGGAACAGCTGCGAAGAGTGATTTCACTAGCCATCCTTGTGACACTGCCGTGATTGGAGAATTCCAAACCTTACCTGGAATCAGTTGCTACCCATTTTATCACTCGTTCCTCAAAAGACGAGTCTCCTTTAAGCTCTTTTCATCTGACTCGTAAAATATGAAAAGATTACCGAGTTTTGGCCTTCCAACTCATTAAAGTGACTGGAAGTGCTATCCCTCCTCTAGATTTTAATCTTTTTGGACTTGAGGGATTATTGCACAAAAATATCGAGCGCTTGTTTTGTTCGGCTCGTTAAAATTATCGAAAATTCATCCCTTTTGTATTGTTTTATACTTTTTCGGACTTAAGGGATTAGATGACGAAAAAGGAATTCCGGAGTTATCTTTAAGTACCTTTTCAGACTCCCTAAAAAGGAAAAGGACTGAGTTATCTTTGTCGTTAGACTCGTTAAAAAAAAAAAATAATAGCAACAAACTTGTCTTTAGACGAGAACGAGTTTCACTATCGCTAGGCTCGTTAAAACATAGCGATGGGTTTGCCCGAAGGGCAAATTATAGAACAAGCATATGTTATCCTCCTCAAGCTTGACAAAAATAAAGAGGTACTGGTCAGAAATGACTGGGGAAAAATTGGGAAGAAAACTCAAAGAAACTTTATTGGTAGCAAGTCGCTCTTGAACATGACACTTCCACTCCGTGCTAGAGTCGGGTTGGGTTGTTTCATTCACCGGTCACATCACCATGGTCACGCCATACCATCCACATTTGGGGTAAATGCTACCGATCCATCACATAAGTGTTTTCGACATGTTCAAGAGAAGTCATCCAGAGAAGTCACCTGTGTCCCATCCACTACCATACATTATACTTCACTCTTTCATGACCGCCACCCTGAACCGTATGTCACCAGATCGTTTTCACCTCCATCAAAATCATTTGCTCCGTTCCGTGTCATTGATGTGGGATTCATTAAGGCCCTCCTTTGACGGATCGCTTCTTGTCGACATCAGCTCATTATCCAAGAAGTTGATCTAGGAACACCCCTTCAGTACTTTGAAGCTTGCATGCCTCAATAGCAAGTTTCTCACTTCCGGCGACAGGTATACATCAATGACCTTCGACTGAAAGATTTTGCGTGGTGTTCGATGCCAAGTCCTTTATTCACACCACGTGAATTTTACTGCAGTACCTTGAGGGTCATTATCATTATCGATGATTCCTCTCGCACTTGTTAACAGTTTACATCATTGACTGGTAATCAAGCGATGTCTTTCCATGTTCGACTTCAAAACATTTCTCACATGGATCGACTTGTACTTAGAGTGAAGATCAGACAAGATTGAAGACCCCAGATCTAGTTTCATCCATCCGGGCTGCGATATATATTCAGGAAAAATAAAGACATTGAAATGTACAGCATTGCAGCACAGATAATCATCCTACCAAAAGGGATGATGACTTCATCAGAATCATCAGTCTACCATCAGACGATTGTCTGTCCTATGTACATGAAAATGAATTTATAAAGCTGAGCATGGGAATGCCCGCCTCAGCTAGATCATGAAAACAGTATGAAGATAATGTATCGTATTGTATCTTATTACAGGTCTCCTCCCCAGCAGCAGAAGAACTTCGGATCCTCCTAATAAAGCATTTCACCCGATAAACGGCCTCATGCTTTAGGGGGCAACTGTTATAGACATTTTTGTGCCTTACAGCTATAAGCATGAAATGTCCATAAACCAAGGGATCCTAAGTCCCTAAAAGTGTTGTTACAGCTCCTAAAGAAACAAGGTCAACAAATTACAGCTTCTCCCAGAAGTTCTCCACCAGAAACTGCTCAAAACTAGTCAAAACAGGATCATTTCAAGTGCTCCACTTGCTGACTGCGTTGCAAAGCACCCAAATAAACTGGCTAGGTGTGTTGCAACACACTTGAATGCACTACCAATGTGCGTTGAGCGGGAAATGACAAGTGGCAGAGTCATTCAACGAGGTGGAGGGACAATGGAAGCTTCCAGAATCTTCTCCAATGACACTTGCCTCACTGAATTCGACCAGTGATGAGTAACAGGCTCTCAGTCTCCAAGTGGAAGCAAGAACTGACAGAGAGAAGCCACTAATCAATTCATGAGCTGACTCATCCTCTTTGCATACATCTATATATGGATCCCTCACCAAGAGATGCATAGGCTGGAATTTTGTACATTGCAGAGAATTGCTGTTGGTTTTGTGATATATATCAGAGTATTGGGTGATTTATGCTTTGTTGGAGGTGAAGAAGGGATTCTATGCTGGGAGGTTGATGCTGGATCAGGAATCATCGGTTGTAACTCCTCCTGGATCTTCTTGTTTTATCAATAAAACTACTTGAGTTTCTCCTACATGCTTGTATATCTTATGTGTGTTATATTTGTATGTTTAGCTTAAATCTGATCCTAAGCTTTTTATGAACATAAATCCATGTCTTTGTGTAGTTTCTCTCTTCTGTGAACTTGCAGGAACTTGGTGACGCTGGGCAAGTGAGGGAGCAGATCGTTGGAAGCTGGCAAAGAGAAGAGAGATTGGATCGAACAACTAGCACAAGACACAGGTCGGTTCATCTTAATCATCTTCGTTTATAGTTTATAAAGGAGAATACAAGAGTAGTTTTCCCTATTTGTTTCTGAGGTCTCTGTCACAACCCAGTGGGATAGGGTCGTTCTGAATAGACACTTTTCCCGAAAACAAGCAACGTGGCCACCATTGGTTGGCCCAGGTGGCCCTCCATAATTGGCCACATAATAAATAATCAACCTTAAAATATATTAAAATTCGACCTTATGAGCAACTGGAGAAAAAAATTGAATATCAAAATTTGTTATTTTTTCGACCAATATATGAGGCCATGTGGCAACCTGCCACTAGCCCAAAAATATCCAGTCACATATCCATTTGCCAAAAAAATTCTTGTTTGCCAATTCGATCAGAACTTGATATCAGTAGCGTATGATATCGGTTTTGAGTGAAACGAATTGTGTTCAATTATAATCTCCAAGATCTATCTATTTGTTTAAGTTTCGAGCTCTGTCGTACACTTTGAATTTTGAGAACTATTGGATCCACTGGATCATTCCTCCCCATTGGAAGCTTTTGGACCTTCAAAAGCTCTTTGTCAATGAACAAATATATAAGGGTACAAATCCCTCACCCTTCCAGTTTCAATCCACTAAACTTCCTTGAATTTTTCACTTTGAACTTTTCATGAAATTACATCGCTTTCCTTGATTTTGAAGTCCTAAACATTCTTTCAACAATAACATCTTTCTGCAATTTTTCAAGATATACAGAACAAAAAACCGCCTTTGAAGAAATATGTGCATTACCTCCTTGGTTCTCAATCAAAAGAAACTTAAACAATCTCTAATTCTTCTCACCTTGAACATTGTCATCATGATGATTCTTACCATGTCTAGCCTTACACTTGGGTCGACTCTTTACAAAATGAGATCACCATTGCCATGCACCATCCCTTTTTGAAGCCAACACATTATGAAACCCACAAGAAGAAATTTTAGAACCAATTTCCTCTTTGCAAAATTTCTTTTGCATTTGATTTTTGAATCTTGTGCCCTCTAACAATAGCATCTTGTTTACACCGATCTTCATCAATGATGCATCCTGCTGCAAATTCACTTCATGTTGTTTACCTCTTTTTGGAGGCAACATGTTAGACTCCTAAAAAATCTTATAACATGAATTATAAACCTCAATAAAATTAGGTTTCAAACTTTATTCATATCCTTGGAAGGTTTTAGATTCCTCAACATCTTCATGTTTGATCATTAACAATTGAAAGTTCTAAATAGAATTAACGTTTCTCTTCATTTGTCTCGCATTTACAAGAGATACATTCAAATTCTTAGTCTGTGCTCTAACAATGTACTCAATTCCCTTCTTAAATAAATGATATTTTTTCTCATGGTGACAAAAAATAGCTCTCATATTAGTTGGAATTACATCAAGCTCTACCTCATCTAAAACATTTGAAGCGATTGCAAATTTTATTTTACATCTTTTTGTCACATGGAATTTTGCATTATCGCATATCCAACCTATAGGGTAAGGTTTAGGATGAGGAATGGTTTCTAAATTTAGATTCTTGATAATGTCTTCTAACATAATATTTCTTGTGAAACCCTATCAAATAGTGTAACTATCTTGATATGTTTTGAAATAACTCTAATATGGAAAATATCTATTCTTGTTTTTCCTTCTTCAGTGCCATTAAGACAATTTTAGGAACTAGTATTTGAAATTTCCTTTCCTTTCTAACCCATGGCTGTGATATTTGTTTCATCTTTAGAGTCAGAACCTAAATCCTGCTGTGCACTTGTAGTTCTCTTCTCTTTCTCTTCGTTTTTAAACTTTTTGGGTCTCATCTCTGGATGAAGTTTCCAACAATGATCTTCATCATGGCCATATTTGGAATAGTGTTTGCATGTAATTTTTTATTTCTTCGTCTTTATGGAAGCATTCTTCTTTATTTTTCCCTTAAACTTACCCTTTCCTTTTTCTCCAGACTGAAAGGAACTCTCACTAGTTTCTTCAAAACATTTTTCCATCTTCCCTGTAAATGAGTTTCCTAAACACAAAATTCATCTAGTTTTGTAGGGTTAAATATGAGGATGGTATGTCTCAAGTAACTATGCAATCCTCCAATTTATTTGAGAAAATTATCTCGTGAGGACAAATGAATACCCAAGATCAAATCTCTTTTCCTAAATTCTTGAGCATAAGATTGCACATTTTTCCTCTCTAAAGTTTTTCTAGTCTATAATAGATTTCTGCATGTATGCTAATATATAAAATTTTATTCTTATTGAAACAACAAAATCATTCCAAGAGTATAAAACCTTACCATGTTTCTTCATGTGCTATTGAGTTTTGGCTTCCAGCCAAATTATCGTTGCACCTTCCAATCTAAGAGAAACAAGTTGAATCTTGGTTTCATCATCTTTGATTCTTTGTATCATGCAATACACTTCAATCTAAAAAATCAAACTATCTAATCTCTCTGCATTTACCTCTCCTTTGGACATAGGCAATTCAAAATTAATATCAAGCACTACAAGAAAAAAGGACATTGGTGAGGGGCAAAAAATGTCATGATAAGCTCATTGTTGATAGTCAAAAGAGCATTCATCACCAAAAACTGAATGTCACCAAAGGTGGCATCGCCAAAAGCATAGGTTTTGTAGTGACATACAAAGTCTATCACCAATAGTGAGTTATAATGATGGATAACGACCGTCACCATTTCATATGAGCAATGGTGATGGACCATAGCCTTCGTCACCAAAAACTGAATGTCACGAAAGGTGGCGTCGCCAAAAATATAGGTGTTGTAGTGACATTCAAATTTCATCACCAATAATGATTTATAATGACATATAGCGACTGTCACCATTGCATATGAGAAATGGTGATGGACCATAGCCTTAGTCACCAAAAACTAAACGTCACCAAAGGTGGCGTTGCCAAAAGTATAGGCATTATGGTTACATTCAAGGTCCATCATGAATATTGATTATAATGACAAATAGTGACCATCACCATTTCATATGAACAATAATGATTTATTTTGATGGATATTTAATGGTCATCATTATTGGTGCATATATATGGTGACGTTCATTGACCATCACCAAAAGCCACATTGCTAGAAGTATAGGTGTTGTGGTGACATTCAATGTCCATCACAAATAATGACTATAATGACGGACAATTACCGTCACCATTTCATATCAACAACAATGATTTATGGTTACGGACCTTCGAGGGTCGTTACTGTTGATGCATATATGGTGGCGTTCGTTGAACATCACCATTTCATATTTTCGGTGAGGGCTGAAAAATGTCACTAAAGCTCATTGGCGATGGTCAAAAGAGCATCTGTCACCAAAAATTGTTTGTTTCCATTCCATATGGATGTTAGGGCACAATGGAATAGAACCACCAACCTCCTGCTTGTAAGGCAGGTGCTCTTCCATTGAGCTAGCACCCTATAAAGAATTATATTTTTAAAATTAGACCTTGAAACTTCATAAATTGTAAATTCTACAACTTTCAATAAAATAAAATCTTAAGAATATTTTACTAAACAAGCAAAGCAACTTCGAAGATGTAGGTCCCTACCTAATGGTTATTGAAGTTACAAAAATTGGGTGGAGGGAAAAATAGTTATGTATAAGAGAATCAATATCTTTAGTTGAATACTCAATTAGATGTGAGACTTGATAACCTATAAATGACTTATAACTATCAAATGCACCAAATATTGCAAAGTAAATGTCATAAGTGGATATCATATGGAAGAAGAGGAGGCAGGGACTTGGAACCCTTGTACATATTGGCATGCCTTAGCGCTTGGCACATCTTAGATTGTTTGAAATTTCTTCGTACTATTTGGCACATCTTTGCATGCCCTAGAATTCCCTAACACACCTTGGCAGTCCTGACCTCACAACTAGCATTGCATTTTTCCATGACTTGGGAACCTTACATTCACTAGAACACCTTGGCACTCCCTAGTTTTCATGCCTTACGTTATCCTCCATAATGTCCCAGGCTGATGAAGAGATCAATGGAGGTAACCACATAACAAGATTTTAGTTTGGTAGCTAGCCCTACCAAACTAGAGAGGGCTCTCTCTATGAAATCACATCTAAGGGATGACTGGAATGTAAAGGATTTTAGGCTAGATAGCTAGGGTCAGGTGGTTTTTTGGAAAATTTAGGGACTTGGAACTCTATCCACCAGTGTCTTGTCTAGCAGGGACTTTTTCAAGGAGGCAAGGACTTGGAACTCTATCTAGGATAAAGAACCTAACATGCATGAGAGAAGATCCCTAGAATAGAGTACCTCCTACCTAGAAGAGTTTCCCCTGCTCAAAATATAGAACCCTTCTCTGCTATGCACTTTTCTTAAAGATAAATCTGTGCATAAAATAGTACTAAGAAAAACACCTAAATTAAGAAAAGTGAGCATCTAAGTCAAACTATAAAATTATAATAAATATGGCTCTATATAAGTTTGGGAAACACTAGACAAGCATTCTTTCATACAACAACAATAAGATTCCTAAAATCAATGGGATTCTTTCATCGTTGTTATACCCTCACAGCAAAACTGGAATCTATAGCATGTACCCCAAGGTTGTATGCATTTTCTGAAGGTGTAGATTGAAAGGATCTACTAAGATGAAGTACTATTGAAGGTGAAACACCTTCAAAATAATGGATAAAGTCTATTGTGAATTCAACCCATTTGCACATAGACCAAGGGTGCTACTAGGTACACTTCTCCGCTAAATGGAAACTACAATGTATTGTAGTGCTGCTAAAGGAAAAACACCTTTAGTGCAACACAAATAAAACTCTAACAGATATTGTCACTTTGGCCTCGGTTTTCGATGATCTCATCAATATAGGTAACAACTTCGATAATTGAAAAACCAAAAGATGAGATGCATAGATCATTTTAAATGATAGATGTAGGCATACTTTATTATTGTTTAGGAGTGTTAGTATAGTAAATGCAAGGTAACTTGTTGTGTCTTTATGTCATAAGCCAAGGATGTGAAGAAATACAAAAAATATTAAATAGCTTGGTATAAGTCTATTGGAGGTTATTTTGAAATGGGAATGGAATTCTCCTTGTGCGGGTTCTAATCTAGTGGATATAACTTTAAATAAGAAACTGATAGTTATGGGGTTGAAATTGTCTCAAAATTCATGAAATGTCCCAAATTTGTTCACTAGAAAGAACCAGATCGAGCCATCAGGTTTATGGAAGGGAACACCTTATTCACAGGAAGATAACTCGAAATTAATCTGGAATATTATTTCTCATCTTCTTGTACGTGTGTGCTTTGAAAAGATAACCACATCCAAAGACTCAATAAAAATTCTGGTAAAGTTTATAGATGTGAATCTCTTCTAAGAAAACCCATCTCATAATGACAATTGAGTGAGGAATATGTCGAAGGATCCAATCTTGCACTCAGTCATAAAGAGGAAGTTGGGGTATCCAACATCTTGCCAACAAACCAACTCCAACCATAATGTGAAAGGCAGGTTAACTATGAAACCTCTTTCCCACTTTGTAGTATTGTTCCCTCTTCAATTCCAACAGGTATCTGGCTTCTTAGATCCACAAAACTCATGCCAGCTAAACTCTGCATGATATAATTGTGACGTGGAAGCTTGACACACACTCTAGTTTCCCTCTAAAAGAGGGTAAGTCAAAATATTATGAAAATCTTAATTGTAATTTGATCATACAATATTGAGGTATTGCATGGAATAAACAATATAATATCAATGCACTAATGCAGAACTCAAAATAAACGAATTTCTTATTGCTACAATAGTGCCTCTTCGGATTCTAGGATAAAGCACCTAACCTGCATGGCAAAAGCTTCCTTGAATAGAGCACCTCCTACTTAGAAGTGTGTCCCCTGCTCAAAATATAGAATGATTCTCTAATGTGAACTTTTCTTAAATATAAATATGTGCATAAAACATAACTAAGAAAAACAACTAAATTAAGAAAAGTGAGCATCTAAGTCAAACTATAAAAGCATACTGAATATGATTGTATACAATATTGAGGTATTGCATGCAATAAAAAATATATTATCAATGCACTAATGAAGAACTTGAAATAAACAAATTTATCACTGCTACAATAGTGCCTCTTGGGATTTTCAAATAAAGAACCTAACCTACATGGAAAAAGCTTCCTAAAATACAGTACCTCCTACTTAGAAGTGTCTCCCCTGCTCAAAATATAGAAACCTTATCTACAGTGCACTTTTCTTCAATATAAATCTATGCATAAAACAGAACTAAGAAAAACACCTAAATTAAGAAAAGTGAGCATCTAAGTCAAGAGTTCACATCGACGGGAAGGTTTGGCACCTCGATGTCCGCTCTTCGCCACCTAGGGCGGTAGTACATTCCAAGGTTTGGGTTATTCGCCCATTAAAGCACTACGTGAGCTGGGTTCAGGACTATAAGAGCATACTAAATATGCCTAAAATCGATGCACTACTTTCATAGTTGCTACAACTTCATAGGAAAACTATAATCTACAACATGTATCCCAAGGTTGCATGCATCTACTAAAGGTGCAGACCGAAATTATCTACTAAGATGAAATATTGTTGAAGGAGAAACACCTTCAAAACAACAGATAGAGTCTAATGTGCATTCAACCCACCTGCACACAGGCCAAGGTTGCTACTGGGTATATTTCTCCCATGAATGCAAACTACAGTGTATTACTACTCTACTAACGGAGAAACAAGGAGAAACACCTTCAGAGAAACACAGATAAAACTATAACATATATTGTCACTGTGGTATCAGTCGTAGAAGTTATCATCAATATAGGTAACAAATTTGATAATTGAAAAACCAAAAGGTGAGCTACATAGATCATTTGAAATGATAGATTTGGGCATACTTTATTATTTTTTAGGAGTGTTAGTATAGAAAATGCAACGTAGCCTGTTGCATCTTTATGTCATAGACCAAGGATGTGAATAAATACAGAAAAGATTAAATAGCACGGTACAGGTCAATTGCAGGTTCTTTTGAAACAAGAATGGAGTTCTCCTTGTGCAGATTCTAATCTATTGGGTGTAGAATTAAATAAGAAATTTATAGTTATGGGGTTGGAATTGTCTCACAATTCATGGCAAGTCCCAAAGTTGTTCACTACAAAGAAGTAAAGTGAGTCGTCAGGTTTATGAATGGGAACACCCTATTCATAGGTAGATAACTTCAAATTAGTCAGGCATATTATTTGTCCTTTTCTTTTATGTGCGTGCTTTGAAAAGCTAACCACCTCCGAAGACTCAAGAACAACTCTAGTAAAGTTTATAGGTGTACAGCACTTCTGAGAAAACCCATCACTTAATGACAATTGGCCGAGGAATATGTCGAAGGATTCAATCTTGCACTCAGTCATGAAAAGGAAGTTGGGGTATCTAGCGTCTTGCCAATAAACCGAATCCAACCATAATGTGAAATCTAGGTTAACTGTGAAACCTCTTTCCCACTTTGTAGTATTGTTGCCTCTCAAATTCCAATAGGTATCTTGCTACATAGATCCACAAAACTTGTCCCAGGTAAACTTTTCATGATATAATTGTGATGTGCAAGCTCAACACACACCCTAGTTTCCCTCTAAATAAGGGTAAGTCAAAATATTATGACAGACTTAACTGTAATTTGATCATACATTATTGAGGTATTCTATGGAATAATCAATATACTATCAATGCACTAATGAAGAACTCAAAATAAAATAATTTTTGTTGCTACAATAGTGCCATTCTTGGGATTCTCCAAGGAGTCACTAATTTATACACATTTGGAATCTTTACTTGGTTTGCAGAAAGATTAAGCTATGGTAGTCATCACTCTTTCCCCTACCATGGAAGGTCTATACAAAGTTAGCAATAAATTGATTTAAAAGTGAGGTATATGCCTGAAAAATAGGAGTCTGACTCTTCAACTCTAATTTAGTGGCAAGGAAATATTCAACTGTAAATGCTTGATCTTCTGCAGTGTAAATTTCTAGATAAATGGTTAACATAAATTTGACCATTGTCCACATATCCAAAAAAACCATGTGTGTCTAGAATCTCATTCTATGTGAGGGTAGATCACATATATAATCCATTATCAAAAGAAAAAGTTAAAGCACAACATTCTATGGAGAATTTTTTTTAAGTTTTATTACATACCTTCGAAAGTTTGAAAGGACATAACTAAATCTTCCCTCTCCTTCCACACTTCATTAAATATGCCCCTTTTCCAATGCAGATGTGGCCTACAGAATCACTATCAGTAGAATATGAAAAGTAAGCTTAATGAATTAAGGTAGCTTTGCTATACCTCAAGAAAATGGACTATGAGAAATTGGATTCATTCTTTACAAAATATGATATAGCAAGATCTAATTACATTTTTAACTGAAACAAAGGTAAATTGGATTCATGCTCTGCAATAGACGATATAATGAGATCTAATGAAATTTTCCACTCAAACAAAGGTAAGTTGAGTAAGCTCAAGCTCTGAAATGATGGCATCCAACTTCTGAGTGGCAGTTACTATATATATATATATATATATATATATATATATATATATATATATATCTAGAAGCTATAACATAAAGATATTTGTTATATGTGAAGACAAAAAAATGAAAGGAATGTGAAATTTCAACCATCAACTATAAGTTCCTTTCAAGGACTAGATCAAACCATAACATTGTTATCAAGATAATAAACTCACCCATTCTAGTATGCTTCTAGTAGTTTCATGATAAAACTCAAACTCAATAAACTTCAAACAACATAAATTAACCAACAAAATGTCTGAGGTTGGTTACCTAAGGATTATATCATACTAAATTCCCTTTTGCATTTAACATTGAAAATGTCTGTGAAAGAAATGAATACAAATCAGTGATTATGATGGATTCATATGATGAAATAAAATAAAAAAATACCTTTCTTCTTGGTACTAATGAGCCTTCTAGGGGATTCTTGGACAACGTTGATCCCGATCTGCTTTCTGAAATCAAAGAGAAACTCTCTATCTACTTTGATTTGACGGAAAACAACCCTAATGCTTATGAAAATGAATATGGAAAGCAATAAGCATCAATTAACCTAGTCTTGAAGAAGGTGTCTCAATGTCTAATATGGATATTTTAAATTCTACAACTAGCAGAGGGTTTTCTCAGTTGGGTTCCCTAGAAAATTTTGTTTTTTTTTGCTATAGTGTGACTGTGTTTTATTTCTGTTTTATTCCACTACAAATTGGTAGAGATATTTTTTGTCTTCATGAAACAATTAGTTTCAGATTTATTCATTCAAGAAGTAGCAGAATTTCAATGAAATTCTACAAAAGGGACAATTAATCTATATTTTCACTTATATTTTTTTCAAGTAAAATTCACAACTAAATTTTCATCCAAAGTGTTTAGGTTACTAGCAAGTGGTATCACATGATATCTCAACATTACAAGGGATAAATCATACTATTCAATAAGGTTGAGACTTGAGATACAAAATTATCCCCAAGTTGTGCAAGCAAGAAAACTACTGATTTTTAATTCTAAAACTATCCAACCAAAACAAAATTATGCCATTTTCAACACCCTCTAGTCAAAGTTATTCCTGGGCTCATTCAACTCAATTAAGAATATGTTGTTGAAATTTATTCTTCATTTCATGGTTCTAAGTTATATATTTATGCAACCTAATATATCATTTTTGTTAAGTGATTATTCATTAAAAGTTATTTAGTCCATACAATGCATCTACCTAATTTTCTGATCAGCTTTTGCGAAGACTCTATCAAACATTTGCAGTAGAAAATAGAAGATTGTTTTAATACCTAGTGTTATAAAACTCTAATCTGGAAAAAGTATTTTGGGTTGTTTACAAAATTTTCTATCACAAAGAAATTTTAGGGAGAAATTTAGAATTATTTTTGGAAAATTTGAATGCAACTAAAATAAATTCTTCTCGTTTGCTCAAAAGATTCCAACACCAAATATGTCTGAATTCATAGACCTTAAGATTTGGAAATAATTAAATTTCACTTCACTTTTCCAGGACCATATATGAGTGAATTCACAAAACCTGAGATTTTGATTCTAGAAACACTTAAATTTCACCTCATTTATTAGGATTGGAAGTTCCTTGAGATACAAACATGTAGCATTAAAGATATACTTTCCTTTTGAAGGACAACGTTCAATTTATAAATAGTGATACAAGAATCCCTGTATACATGTCTGACGCAGCTCTTTGGTCACAACTAATGAAACGGAACTCCACCAATACATAATAGACAAGGTAGAATGTAAGAGAGCATCTACTTTTCAACATATACTCTAACAAAAATAAACATATATATAGTCATATAAAGTTGTCATCACACCAAAGAAGGAATTAAAAGCCAAAATAAAAATAGGAATAGGCTTAGATTGTTATGGTTACTCTAACAAAATGTTAAATAGGATCAATATGTTAATATGGGAAATAGTGTAGTTGATTATGATTTATTGAGCCCAAGGGGTTAGCCCAACTGAATGTCATTAATATTTGGCTAGTTCATATACTCTGACAAAAATAAACACCTTGTTATGGCTACTCTAACAAAATGTTAAATAGGATCAATATGTTAATATGGAAAATAGTGTAGTTGATTATGATTTATTGAGCCCAAGGGTTAGCTCAACTAAATGTCATTAATATTTGGCTAGTTCATATACTCTAACAAAAGTAAACATGTATATAGTCATATAAAGTTGTCACCGCACCAAAGAAGGAATTAAAAACCAAAATAAAAATAGGAATAGGCTTGGATTGTTATGGTTACTCTAACAAAATGTTAAATAGGATCAATATGTTAATATGGAAAATAGTGTAGTTGCTTACGATTTATTGAGCCCAAGGGGTTAGCCCAAGCGAATGTCATTAATATTTGTCTAGTTATGTGCAGGCAGATGCCCTGTTTGAAATCCCTTGGGTGAGGTGCACTAGTCAATGCCAATCGGTTTACCAAGGATTCCATCCATGAATGTGGGGAAACATCCATTACGATTCCCCATAGAGTTTTTCATGGAAAGAATAAAAATAGGATTTCCTAAAGAGAAATTTTGAGATGCATATAGTGTACACCCAGTAAAATCAACTCGATAGAGACAAACCATAAAAGAAGGAAAAATACATATGCTTTTACCTATGTTCCCTCGTTTTCCCTCCCACCGTGTGAAAAGTGAAAATATGCTACTCTTAAACTTAAAAGAAAGGATGAAAAAAATATTGAATTTTGAACCAATCCTCCTTGTGTGGAAGAAGACTAAAAGTGGTGTTGGCTTATATGGGCTTGACCCAGGTTCAGAAGAATTATTTAGCCAAACAAATCCCGCAGTTACTGGCCCTTTCGGAAACAGCCCACGAAGTGCGGACTAAGGTCTCACTCGAGGTAGTAGGGGAGGGTGCTGGAACTAGGTTTCCACATCCTAGAGATGTCTTGGATGTGGTTTGGGGCTCACGCACTATTCTACAGCCTCGCGTTACGCTAGATCCCCACTGATCGGAATACCCTTATCGCATTTATTATAGATTGAATCACTTATTACTGGTTTGATCTAGTTAAAACGGTCTTTAAGTAAACATTTATTACTTTTGGTTACTTCGCGCATCAAGATTAATCCAGTTCACATGAATTCAACCATAGCAAATGTAGAAATCATAATAGTTTATTTATCATAAAAAAGTAAACTCACAATCAACACAAAATTTATAAGAAACTTATCTTTATTATCAATCTTCAACAATACATCCAGACCCTCCCTGTGCACTCAGCTACGGGGGTCTGCACACATAGTTGCAGACTTTCCAGTCCTCTGCGCACACAACTGCAGAGCCTCTACCTTCTACCCTACTCCCTTGACTCAGACTTACCGCTGCTCATAAACTATTCACCCATTACATCATAGCACCAAAAATCCAAAGTTAAACTGCCTTTCCCTCATAGAGCTTTGGTTTATTTATACTTTCCCTTGGCCCGCAATCCCACCGTGGGCCGACTCTATTACTGTTTCTTTACAATATTTTCGAGCAGACTACCCTTTGACTCAACCTCCTATAGCTCGTGCTCTGCGCTTTCCGCGAAGTATTTTACCCTAATATTACCCAAAATTCTAGGCTTCGCACCCCATAAACATTCCGTAGGGCTTTCGCTACCCAACAGTCCCCCAACACAATCATCGTGACTCGTCCCGAGTCACTGAGCTGGTGCATCCATCTTTGCGCAGAGATCAGTCAACAACTTTCGTGCATCACTGGTACTAGCAGCAAATTCTTCCGTCATGTGCTGCATCCGTTCCACCTATGGTACTGATATTTCTGCCCCTATCTCGGTTGTCTCCATCCTAGCACATTTGGCCTTCATGTGTGCTACCTTATGCTCTATGGTGGTTGAAACTACAAATGCCTCATCCAACCATGGCTGGATATGAGATTTCACCATGGCTTCCTTCTATCTCGGGGCTTCTGCTTGGATTTTCATGTCCTGCACCTCCCTCATCTTAGCGAACCCTTGTGGGATAGCAAAGGTCTACGTGGTTCCCTAGAGCTAATCATAGGCGTGTTGAAGTTCCTAGGCCTCTACTTCCAACCTACGGAGTGTGGGATCTTCTTGAAGGATAGTGAGCGTATCAATCGACTCAGTTAGCAACTCGGTACATTTTTCGAGTGACCGTGCAAGCATTGCGGGCCCCATATCAATAATTTTCTTGCACTGTACTACAAGTTCTAGGGGTGTTGGTGGTGGGACCTGTAATTTCAACTCAGCAATGTGCGCGGTGAGTTCCAGCTGCAGCCATGTAGCCTCCGCTTTTGTCCTTCGGAACTGAGTAGACAACGTACAAATCTATGCTTCAATAGGCAAGTCCGTTGTAATATCTAATGCCTGAGCACTCAAATAGGCTTCGAATACTACCTTTTCCATCTATTGTTTTTCTGTGACTGCTTCATTGTGTTGGAGTCGTAGCTGTTCAATATTAATTTTCTGCTCTTGGAGTATTTGGTCGACATGGCCGGCCCTTGCACAAAGTTTGATTGTGATGTTGTCATGGAGTTGTTGCAAACTATTACGTGGGAGTACAACCACGTTCAGTCCAAATCCAGTAAGGCATTATAGTATTACTCGTTCTTCTTGTTGGTTGGTGACCAATGCGCCTGCCAGGATTGAGGTAACTGAGCAACCTGGGCTCTAAACAGTGGTTCTGTAGCTGTCATACCGAAGGCTTCTATAGAAACACTAGGGCCTACCTGCACAATTCTTGATTCCAATTTGCATAACTGTGTTTAGAGCTCCTCGAACACAATGTCTATTCCAACATAGCCTCATCGACTGCCTCCCGAGTAGCTTCGTGAATAATTTTTTTGATGTCATTTAGATTTCCCTCCATTAGGGTGGTAACTTCACAGTTGGTCTTAGATGCTTTTGCTTTCTTTCATTCCTTCGGTCACTCTAGTGTGGCTGAGCACTTTAGTGGGGTACTCGTTGCGGCCGACTGAGTGGTTTCCTTTTGAGTGCCTTTGTCCTTTACCAGTGCCAGCGCGTCTGGTACTGTTTTGTCTGTTACTACAAGATTTGCCTCTCGCGCCGCCTTAACCTCTACAACATACTATTCATTCTTCTTTTGTTGTGCAGTGCGCTTGGCTGCCTCTTTTTGTTTCTAAATAGTAGCCTCATCTCGTTCCACTGTCGCAGGTCCTCGCCAATCCATGGGCCAAGCCTCGACAATCTTGTGAACAACGTCATTAGTGACAATGAACTAGAGAGGGGTCCATGTCTGGGCTGGGTCCTTCCGCACCTAGATGTAGATGTGATGCATATCTGCTTTGAATTCCACAATGTTCTTCATACTCTCATAAACTTCATTTGTTAAGCATGGTAACGCATTGATCCACTAACGCACAGTCGTGTCCAACAATACCCAAAATATCTTAATCCCTTGAATTCTACTTGCATCCTTGGTTGCCCAGAGGGACGCATACTACGCAGCTTCAGGCCATTCTAGGGATAAAATAGGAAATTGGCTATCGTCAGGCAACTCAGTAGCGACCAGCATGAGGGACAGTAGCAGCCACACATAATAGAATGGCTTGCCTTCTTCCTAGACTTCCCGAAAATTGGCTAAAAATTCTTCACAAAGAAAGTGTGACCAATTGAATCATACACCAGTGGCACATTCTTCAGCTAGTGCGATAACTACGGTAGAGACCTCATAGCTTTGACATTTCCTCATTACTTTTCCTACCAACAACTGAGTGGCCACCCAGACTGCGTTGTCAGAGATACTGTCAATGACGTACCCTCGCATTCCCTTGGCGAGCTTATATGTCTTCTTTAGTCATTCTATCATTCCTACATCGTTACTTTTGGCCGTAGTTTCCCAATGGTTCTGTCTGGTGCAGGGTAGATGCAAGACCTGGTGAACAAGTTCTGCTATGATACAGACATTTTTACCAACCCATAGTGTATCTTTGTACACTAGATAGATCAATTGCTTGATGACTAACATAGTAATAGGGGGTCAGAGAAAGTGTGCAATTACCAAGAGACAATGTAATCCAGCTTCGTCCACCTTTTGCAGCCACTCCTTTGGCTGTAGAGTGGTCACCATGCCTTCTATTGTGTGGTCCATTAAGGCATCCGTCACTAAATGGGGAAATTCTGTTTGATCTGCAAGGTTGTAATCGTCGAATTTCATCATCGTGACATGGCCAACCACCAATTTTTCAACTGGGACGTCTTTCAAGAGAGGGGGTAGTGATTATACTACTGAATTGATCCAGGTTTGTGGGTGCCTTATTCGTCCCCTTACTTGGAGGCATATACTTGGGTTATTGCACTGGTTGTATAGAGTCTTCCTCAAAGATGTCCTCTTCGATCCTCATGGGAGACTCCTCCGTTTCTTCCTTGCTATCGATGATAATAGTTTTACCTTTTTCCTTCATTGTGGACTTGCCAACCTACAGTTGTCATGGCGACCGCTGAAGTGATTCTAGGAGTGGAAGTTCCTTCTTGGTCTTTGGTGTCCATGGGGATTTAGAGTATTCTACTTACTGCGGCAACTTCGGCTATGGACTATCAGTGATAGGCCTTTGAGATTTCAAGATGACATCTTTGTATTGTTGTGGCAATGCCAAAAACCACGGACTATTTTCAACTTCATCGTTTCTCATGATGTAGGTAATACGGGTCAATTTTATTTCCGGATAGTACAACGTGGTGGTGTGAGCTTTGCTCTATTTATATATTGATTGAACCCGAAAACTGGTGGCTTTTTGTTGTGATAGCTCATAAATGCGATTTGGACAGTTATGCTTTTCCATGAATGGCCTGCCGCTTGCTTCACGGTGCTTTAAATGCACCATCATACCATGAGCAGTATCTTTAATGGTCACTTTCCATCTTTCCTTTGCAGCTGCGAATCCCCAAGGTTGCAAATGCGGTTTCTGTATGGGGTCGGTGGTCATATCACGTCATTGTACAACAGCTTGTTTTATAGTCGTGTACCCTCTTCCAATTGTTTGAGGTGCTGGGACTGGACACTTGAAAAATAGTCAGAAGGGTGAACCCTTCCCGTGGGTCCCCTAGTTCCTCATTGACCTAGGTCGCGAGCATCTTAGATGTCCCCCTACTTCTATCACAGAATTATGGTGTGTGTGCCCCTGTGGCTTTTAGTGCAGTCATATCAAGGTAGGAAAGCCAACCATGTTGGTTTCCTTGGGCCATTCCTTTTTGTCATCTAGAGCAGCTACTTCTAATTGAAGTTTCTCAATGGCTTTGTCCAACTTCATACTATGGTCACAAATTTAGGCCTCAGTTTGTTCCAACTCATCCAGTCGTCATTTTGCACAATGAATGGTAGCCCACAATTATTGAACCGTGTCGCGGTCGTCGCCTCTGGTGGGATACGCTATGCCTATAGTGGCTGATTGGGACGTATGGTGGAGTTCCCTCTAGCCTTATGATCCCGTGGTCCACTCTAGTCTGTTTGAGGTGTCAGTCTTCCGTCATACACCCGTATTCTTCGTGCTATCATTTTGTGCCAACTTAACCGCCACACATATCTTCCAATTTAGAGTCAAAAATTTCTCGTGTATCTGAGCTTCCCTGATACTTCTATCAGTGTGCATGCCCTGTCTGCCGACGCACTGGGTCGTTCCTATACTACACATGTGAGTTGGTCTTCATTGGTCACATCCTACTATTCCAGTTGGTGTCTTTCTTCACATCGTGCCGATTGAGTCACCCTATTATAGTTGAGTGTTGTAACTCCTTGCAATTGATTCTACCAGCGCTTCGTCTCCTCCTTAGAATCGATAGTGCAGATACTCTCAGATTCCCATGAGGTTCTTCTATTGTTGTTATAATGCATCTAACTAGGGTTCTACGCCGTTATATTATAAATGCAATCCAGTTCATCATTTTTTTCCTTATTGCGGACAGGTTCTGTGTAGCGCTCCCCTTCCTCTGGGTCCAGCGGAACTACTATGTGGAGTGACTTCTTTTCAAAATTCATCGTGTGCCTTTTCAAGTTGATGATTCCTTTCATGTCGATGGCCCAATCAATCCAAAGCAAAGCAGGGTAAGGATTTCTATCATCGATAAGCTCTATGACTTCAAAGTCGGTCTAGGTCGTTACACCATCGATATTGACCATCACTCCTTGCAATCATCCCATTAGGAATATTTTTTGCTGGTTAGCCATTCATAGTTGAATCAGCGACCATTGGAGTATGGGCTTGCCTATGCAATCCCAAGTTTGCTTAGGTAGTATATTTGCATCCGAGCCTAAATCCAGGATGACTTGATCCATCTCATAATCTCCTATTTGCGCTATCATTCTCATTTCTCATCCAGTGCGTAGAGCATGTTGTCCTATCCTCCTAACCACATGGGGTTCGCTGACTTTGACACTCTTGGTAATCAACTCCTATAGCCCTTGGACAACCCTCTGATTCTACAGGGATTTCATGCATGCGTCAAGAAAGGACGTGATCATGTAGGGGTCCATTTTGGCTTCCATTTGGTCCTTCTCGCCTGAGGTAGTGGCTTTCGCAAAGCTCAACTAATCTTCAGTTGGCCCCGCCCTTCCTTGCTTTAGTTCAACTGGTTCCCCACAGGTGGGTCACCTCACTCCCCTCCTATGTTCCCTCCTTCCATTGTGCCATTCCTTCAAACCATATTTATACTGGTGTCCTCTTTGTGGGGTTTTTCACACATCATCTGGATATTCTGGGTTGGCGGAGGTTGAAGCACCCCTTTCTCATTTAATTGGGCAAGCAAGGTTGGACAATCTACCAATTCATGATCGAACTGTTCACAATAAGGACATGAGATCCTAGTTGGGTTACTGCACTCGCGATCATAGTGTCCTTGTTCACCACAATTATAACAAGTTATCTGTCTGCGACCTCGGCTGGGTCCCCATCCTCTTCCGCAACCTTGTCCTTTAACTTTTCCCTGTGTTTTAGCCTCTACCCTGTAGCCTAGGGTCTATTCCATAATTAAGTCATAACTTCGACACGTTCTCTCGTCGTGTCTTATTGATTGACAAAAATTGCAATATAACTGTTGTGAGGTCTGGGTATACTTCTATAATAGATGGCAGTTATCTGTTGCATGTTTCCCTCCGACCTAGAAAATTGCACACCAGAGTGTAGGCGTGGCATTTTTTCCTTTCTGGACTTCCACTTTTAATGGAATTGGGCCTCCTCCCACCAGATAGTTTGTGAAGACCAGGCAATGGTCTTTGTCATGTGCATGGCTTTTACATTTAATACACCATGCCTCCAGTTGTACCACTGATCAAGGAATTATTCCTTGCTTCAAGATTTGTGCTTCCAAACTTATGTTCTAAAGTTGCGCGTGGAGTTGCTAAACTCCCAACCCTGGGTCCAGAATCGAGGTCGCGTATAACTGCATAGCTGTCTCTAGTACCTCGGCCTGGGTTGAGATCTTCTGTGGTGATAGAACCGTCCTTAGATGGGGTGTTAATGACACCAAAAACCATGCACAACGTTGTCTGTCAGTCGACATCATATTAGCTTTGCGAATAGTACTCTTTAATATTTGGTTGAGATCCCATGGGGTTTCACCAGGCAGAATTGCTATTTCCTTGAACCCAATGATCGATTGGTTCTCAGACTTTGGTCAACCAAACTCCTTATGAAGTGCATCCTGTATAGCTGCTAGTCCTTCATTCGGATGGTCAGTTGAGTGTTTTATGTACCATGTCAGCGCACGGTCCTGGAGTGCACTGACTAGCATAGCCCTTTTTATGTTTTCATCCATTATACCTTGCGCGTCCCATATAGATTTTATCACAAACCAGAACTGGCTTGGATCTTCATTCTCTATGCCTTGAAAGGTCGGTAACTTGACTACGGTCGTCATCCCTATTCTAGGAGGTGGTGGAAGAGGTGGTGAGGGTTGAAGTGTTTAATGGCTTGATGTACCGACCCCGTGGTCCTTGGAGAAATTGTCTTTCCGCTTCACTGTAGCTTACAATGGTATCTATTATGAATTCAGTGATAAAACCTCCAATGATTCAATCTACCCAGTGAGTGACTATGCATGCGAGTTTGTCTTCAGTGGCTTCTAGTCTACGCACCAGTTCTAAGGTCCACACTATCGGCTGGTCTAATCTGCACCTTCCCACGCTATCAACTAACTTTGCGATCCATTCATACAATTCTATCAGGAATGTTATGAAGAAGATCTCATGTATGTCCATGAGGATATAGTGATCCAACCACTATTCCTCTGATATCTGCGAGTTCCTGTTTTCCTGAAACGTGAACTCGTGGAGCTTCAGATCCCACAAATCTTCATGCTCTTTCTTTGTAGGATTCTAGTGTTCCCACATTAGACACCCCTTAGGCAGATCCTAGTCCTGGAAACGGAACCATTTGTTGGTTTATATGGGATTGACCTAGGTTTGGAAGAATTATTTAGCCAAACAAATCCCGCAGCTACCAACCCTTTCGGCAACAGCCCGTGAAGCGCAAATTGAGGTCTCACCCGAGGTAGCAGGGGAGGGTGCTGGAACTAGGTTTTTGCATCCTGGGGATGTCTTGGATGTGGTTTGGGGCCCGCATGCTGTTGTGCAGCCTTGTGCTACGCTAGATCCACGCTGATCGGAATACCCTTATCGCGTTTATTACAGATTGAATCACTTATTACTAGTTTGATCTAGTTAAAACGGTCTTTAAGCAAACATTTATTACTTTTGGTTACTTTACGCATCAAGATTAATCCAGTTCACATGAATTCAACCGTAGCAAATGCAGAAATCATAATAGTTTATTTATCATAAAAGAGTAAAGTCGCAATCAACACAGAATTCAAAAGAAACTTATCTTTATTATCAGTCTTCAACAATACATCCAGATCCTTCCTACGCACTCAGCTGCAGGGGTCCGCGCACATAGCTTCGGACTTTCTAGGCATCTATGCACATAACTGTAGAGTCTCTACCTTCTACCCTACTCCCTTGACTCGGACTTACCACTGCTCATAGAATATTCACCCATTACATCATAGAACCAAAAATCCAAAACTGAACTACCTTTCCCTCATATAACCTTGCTCTATTTATACTTTCCCTTGGCCCACAATCCCAACATGGGCCGACTCTATTACTATTTCTTTACAATATTTTCGGGTGGACTACCCCTTGACTCAACCTCCTATAGCTCGGGTCCTGTGCTTTTCATGGAGTCTTTTACCCTAATATTACCCTAAATTCTGGGCTTCGCACCCCATACTCGTTCCGTGGGGCTTTCTCTACCCAACAAGTGGGGTTGAAGTGTAGCGAGGTTAGAAATGAAACATACCTACATGCCATTAATGGATTGAAGAGCTAAAACCTTAACTCACAACTCTCTTCAATCTCATTCTCCCTCCTGCCCTGCAAAAAGTGAAAATATGTTACTCGTAAACTTAAAAGCAAGGATGAAAAATATAGTGAATTTTGAACCAGAGATCTAAGGTGTGTGTACTCCTCCCCGTGTGGAAGAAGACTAAAGGTGGGGTGTAAATGCAGTGAGGTTAGAAATGAAACATACCTAGGTGCCATTAATGGATTGAAGATCCAATGGTGGGGGATCTGAGGTGTGTGTACTCCTCCCTGTGTGGAATAATACTAAAAGTGGCATGGAAATGCAACAAAGCTAGAAATGAAACATACCTGGGTTCCATTAATGGATTGAAGATCCAATGGTGGGGTTCCATATCAGTCTGTTACTAGTAAAACCTTAATTCACAACACTCTTCAATCTCATTTTCCCTCTTGCCCTATGAAAAGTGGAAATATGCTACTCTTAAACTTAAAAGAAAGGATGAAAAAAATAGTGAATTTTGAACCAGACCTCCTTATGTGGAAGAAGACTAAAAGTGAGATGGAAATGCAGTAAGGTTAGAAATGAAACATACCTAAGCGCCATTAATTGATTAAAGATCTAATGGTGGGGATCGATATTAGTATGCTACCGGTAAAACCTTAATTCACAACTCTTTTCAATCTCGTTTTCCCTTAATTCACAACTCTCATCAATCTCATTTTCCCTCTCGCCCTGTGAAAAGTGAAAATATGCTACTCGTAAGCTTAAAAACAAGGATGAAAAAAATAGTGAATTTTGAACCAGATATCTAAGGTGTGTGTACTCTTCCCTATGTGGAAGAAGACTAAAAGTGGGGTGTAAATGCAGTGAGGTTAGAAATGAAACATACTTAGGTGCCATTAATGGATTTAAGATCTAATGTTGGGGTTCGATATCAATCTCCTGCTGGTAAAACCTTAATTCACAACTCTCTTCAATCTCATTTTCCCTCTGGCCCTGTGAAAATTGAAAATATGCTACTAGTTTTCCCTCCCTTCGCCTTATCAAAAGCGAAAATTTAATAAACAACTCTCTTCAATCTCGTTTTCCCTGTCGCCCTCTGAAAAGTGAAAATATCTAATAGTTTTCCCTTTGCCCTATGAAAAGTGAAAATATACTACTTGTTTTAGAATGTAAATGAAGATTTGAATTGGGAGGGCTTTCTTACATCAAAATTAAGGCTAAATTTCCCTCCCTAAAAAACAACAAATACAATGTTTATAGAGTATAGAGTAGATGTGTAGGTGTAATCTAAGTATGTAAACAATTCTAAATATGGGCTTAGTTAAAGAATAATAATAATAATAATAATAAAAGTCAAAAGTATGGGGATCAGTGCAAAAATATAAATGTTGGCTCAGTTAACAATAAAAATAATAAAATTCAATTTGTTATATTTTGATTTTGTTATTAACTTGTGAATAGGTTTTGTTACAATACAATGAGCCAATATCAATACCTCAAGCCCAAAAACCATAACTTATTTCACAACAAAAATATTTTATAACAATATGATAAGATTCTTAACCATTGATATTCACCCCCCACTTTACCATGGATATTATTAACTTGGAAATAGACTTTGTTACAATACCACGGGCCAATACCATGGCTTATCAATATCACATGCCCAAAAAACATAAGTTATTTCAAAATCAAAATATTTTATAAGAATATGACAGGATTCTTAATCATGGACATTCACCCCGGCTTTGTCATTGATATTATGAACTTGTGAATAGGCTTTCTTACAATAGCATGGGCTAATACCATGGCTTATCAATACCACATGCCAAAAAATCATGTCTTATTTCACAATCTAAATATTTTACAACAATATGACAAGATTCTTAACCGTTGATATTCACCCCCACTTTACCATGGATATTATTAACTTGTAAATAGGCTTTTTTACAATACCATGGGCCAATATCATGCCTTATAAATACCACATGCCCAAAAACCATAACTTATTTCACAATAAAAATATTTTAATTTAATTTAATTTTATAACATTTTTTATTCGAAGCTAATAGGAAAAGGTTTGTAATTAGTTTTGAGATATATATAAACCCTCTATCCTCACCAATTCTAAAATTATTCACATATAAATTAAAATAAGGTTCTAATAAAATTAAAAATGAGAATAGATTTGTATTTAAAGATGTGAAATTTATATAATACAAATATTAGTAAGAACCAACATAGATCTATCTTAAATAAGGAGCCAAGTGATGATAGCAAGAAAAGTGAAGGGAAGAGAGGGGGAGGGAGATAATTACAAATATGGAGGGTGGAGAGAGAGAGAGAGAGAGAGAGAGAGAGAGAAAGAGAGAGTGACAGAGTGATGGGCGGAGACAGAGAGAAAGAGGTAGGAAGAGAGAGAGGGGAGAGAGAGAAGAAGGGATTGGGGGAGAGATATGGAGTTGGAGGGGGAGGAAGAGATACGGAGTTAGAGGGGGAGAGAGAGGGAGGAAAGAACTAAAGCATAGGGAGATAGAGATGGAGAGAGAGAGGGAGTGACAAGGGATAGATAGATAGAGAAAGATGGAGAGAAGAGAGGAGGGGAGAGAGAGAGTAGGTGGGGATAAAGATAGGGAGAGAAGGGAAAGAGAGAGAGAGGGAGGCACAAAGATGGATGGGGGAGAGAGAGAGAGAGTGATGGGAGGTGACATAGGGAGGTGAGAGAGAAAGGGAGAGAGAGGACTAAGAGAGAGGAGAGAGAGATGAAGTTAGAGGGGGAGAGAGAGGGAAGGAAGAAGAAAGACATAGAGGGAGCAAGGTAGAGAGAGTGAGGGAGTGATAAGGGAGCGGCGGAGAGAGTTGAGATAGAGGGAACAGAGAGAGGTGGAGAGGAAGAGGGAGGGAGAGAGACATAGATATGGAGAGAGAGTGTGTTTGTTTGGGGGTGAGATAGAGAGATGGAATAAGAAAGAGACACATAGATAAAAATATAGATATTATATAGTATTATATAACCAGCCTAGATCCATCTTAACCTGGATCTATCAAGCGTCAAACAATAGGTTTGAACATCGAGATATTGGATCCATCTCAGTGTTTGATAGATTCGGGTTAAGATGGCTCTAGGCTGGCTTAATAAGTTTGTAGCTGTATTTGATAAACTAACGCTATTTTCTATGGTTGTGTTTGAAAGCAATTTTTCCATATTTGGTGTATTTATCATAATAATAATAATCTAATTTTAATTTAATTTTAAGCTTACCTTTTTTATGCAATGATTTTGTTGTTAGTTTATAGAGATGTACATGTTATACTTTTGGAATTTGAAAAGGAAACATGTGCTCTTTACTTGGTTGTATTGAAAACATTCAAGTGTAAGAAATAAACATGCCCTCTTAACTTGGTTGTATTAAAAACATAACTGTTCTTGTATACTAGGTGGGTGCAAACAAGAGAGAGTATATGGTAAGTGTGTTAAATAGTTAAAAATAAATGTTAGATAAGGAGAAAGTTACAAAAATCTAACAAATAGGCTAGTTAGGATATTACTGTTTTGGGACATCTAAAGTTGAGGTTGAATTTTATGGAGGTGTAGTCTAAGCCCTTGGGTTTAGGGCACATATTATGGGTATCTTGGACTTTTGAATGTGTGTTAGTGGTGTCAACTAGTGGTGGAGTGTCCAACCAATGAGTAGGCAAAGTTTTTCATTTACAAGGTTGGCATCAATCAAGTATTCTCCCTCTCTACCCAACTCTAAGATGGGGAGTGTGCAAAATGGACTTATTATTGTAACAAATTGAAAATATTTGATTATGTTTAAGTTCAAGGGCTTGAAGTGGCTACCTCAACCTACAAATCTTTAAAGGAACTATGTGTTTTTCAATTAAACCCTTGTGGTCAAGGAACTGTAAAATAGGAAGGCCTTATGGCTATTTTTAAGGGTTTGTAATGACCCTCATCTTGTGGTAAATATGTAGATATGATGCTAATGGGCTTGATCTTAGTATGTTCACGTATATAATGTAAATATTTTCCTATCACCTTGCATTGTGTAAATATGATAAATATTTTGTGGTTACCCTGACGTACATGTTAAAGTTCCACTTGCATGATTATGGGAAACACTTCTCAGTTATCCTTGTGTACATGAGGAAGATCATACTTACTCTATGCGATAAAAACAACTAGTAATATTTTCACACTGAACACTATACAATAAACCCAACCCTAATATCTTAGTGAAGAACAAGTAACTAGCTAGACTCTGGAATGCTTTTTGGATTGAATGTTTGTGAAATTCATTGTAGTTAGGTGTGCCAATGTGTGGTGAGTGTTAGTGAATGCTAGGGAAACAGAAGGGAGCACAAGGTCAAAATGCATGGAAATGAATGATTAAGAGTGTGTGACAGGGAGTGTCAATGAGTTGTAGGTGTGGTAAGAGGGGAGTGACATGGTATGCTAAGTAGCGCTAAGTCATTCTAGCATGCCAAAGCGACATGCAGCCAATATTTACTAGGTGCCAAGGTGTGGCAAATAGTGCTAGGAAGTGTTAGGGAGAGTTAGGGAAACACAAGGGAGCATGAGGTGAAACTAATGCATGCTAATGAACGATTAAGAAATTGTGACAGGAAGTGTTAGTGATTTTAGGGTGTGTTAAGGAGGGAGTGACAAGGTATGCTAGCCAGTGCTAAGATATTCTAGCTGCTAGGGAAACATGACAAGATGTGTTAGGTGCTAAGGTGTGCCAATGCATGCCATGGAGAGTTATGGGATGTCAGGGAAAAACAAGGGAGCACTAGTTTCAAATGCATGGAAATGAATGAATAAAAGTGCGTGACAATGATTTTCAGTGAATTCTAGGTGTGTTAAGGAGGGAGTGACAAGGTATGCTAGGTAGTTCCAAGGAATGCTGGAGTGCCAGGGTGACATGGCAATATGTGCCAAGTCCTAGGGTGTGCTAATGTGTGTTAGGGAGTGCCATGAGAGCACAAGGGAGAACTAGTTCAAAATGCATGGAAATGAATAGATAAGAGTGTGTGATAGGGAGTGTCACCAAGTTCCAATTGTGTTAAGGAGGGAGTGACAAGAGTATATGCTAGGCAGTACCAAGGCATGCTAGAGTGTAAGGGCATGTTAGGGAGTGGTAGGGTTTGTTAAGGAGTGGAAAATCATGCCAAGTAATGCAGGGGATGATAATGTGTGCCATGTATTGCCAATGGATTGTTATATGTGCCAGATGTTATGGCATGCGAAGATGTAAACTATGTTTCTTAGTTATTTTATGGGCACTGTTGGATGTGAGCCTTGAATTGGTAACTTGTTAAGTGGGATCAGTTAATATTGGACATGAGAAACCTAAGATGATTTATATTCCATTAGGGGAACAAGGCATAGTCTAGTTGTAGTATATGTAACTTGGTAAAGTTTTTGTAGTCGAGGCAGGACTTGGTTGGGTTCCTAAGTCTAAAAGAAAATAAGGGTAGTTATGAGGGAATGATAAGTAAGGAGTTTAATGGCATGACAAGGAATGAAAAGCCAACATATGCTAGATAGTGTCAATGCATGTCAAGGAGTGTTTGGGAGTGTCAGGGAATCATAAGGGATAACTAGGTCAAAGTGCATGGAAATGAATGAATAAGAGATTATGCTATGGAGTGTCAATGAATTCTAGGTGTCCCATGGATGAAGTGCGTTAGGAGAATTTCATATTAGGAATTGTAGGAGGAAAGCCTACAATTGTAATAAGAGGATGGAAAAAGTAGTTTGAGACAAAGGGAGACTTTGGTCTAGGCACAAAACTATTTTTTCAATGACATGGTTGGGTTCCCAAGTCACAAGAAAAGTAAGGTTATCTATGAGGGAATGAAAAATAGGGATTTCCAAGGTGTGCAAGGAATTTCACAAGGTGGTAACACACGTTATAAGGTTCCAAGGAATGTTATGCACGTCACGACATGCCAAGTGCTAAGGCATGCCAATGTGTGCTAGGTTCTAGGATGTGGCACCACCACATGCTAGGGCTTGCCAAGGAAACACAAGGGAGGACTCCTTTGAATTACATGTAAATGAATGAATGTGCATGTGTGATAGGGAGTGTTAACAAGCTATAGGTGTGCTAAGGAGGGAGTGACAACGTATGATAAGTAGTGCCAATAGACGATAGAGTGCTAGGAAATCTGTTGGGTCCCTATAATACTAGTGATTACCCCATTACTATTGTAGTTGTACCCCTTATTAATATTTTTGTGCCCCTATTTCCCCCATTTTGTTATTACTATGCCCCATAGAATCCCTCTATTGTTATTTTTGTGGCTTTATATTATTATTGTTAGGTCGACTGGGTTATATTGTGACTCCTTAGACTCCTATATATAGAAAGGAGGTTTTGTCATTTGAATCATCCAAGAATTGTTGATTTATGTAATTTAAAGGAGGTTTCCCCCTCGAAGAGGCTGAATTCTAAGGTGTGGATCTATCTTTTCTATGTTTTCTTGAGCTGGTTTCATAACATTTGGTATCAGAGCTTTGGATTCTAGGGTTTCACTGCTCCAAACAGGTCATCGTGGAATTTTCGCTATAACATTTTTTTGCGACGTTTCAGAAGCTAAAAAGAAAACCCATTTCAAAAGACACCGCGCTAAATCTCGGGTCTGAATTTCAAATCTTTTCGCACTATATTTCTAGAGATATGATCTGAGGAAGTTAGTCATTTTGCAAACTCCTGAATCACATTCCAAACAGGTGACCTGGGGAAAATCATCATAACGTTTTCTCTGAGCATTGGATTGAAATTTTGTAAGAAGGTGTAGAAAGAGGACGGATTGTAGCTTCTTGTATGTATTTTTCAGTGCCAAAGGTCGAAACAGTGACTCATGGCATGTCGTACAAGTTCGCTCTACTGAACTAGTCTATAATTAGGTCACTGTGGGAGATTTCACATAACTCTTCCTTGGAGAATCCAATTTGGATCAGACTGGTGGCATTGGAAAGAAGACATCGAGGGCTACCACAGGTTGCAATTTCAGAATTGGATGATTTGAAAGTACAGATATACATCAGAGACAATATCGAGCTTGTACAAAGTGAGAAAAAGGTGTGTAGATTCTTTTAAATTTTTGCTTAAGATTGGTTTGAAAATTTATTTTGAAGGAATTCAAAGGGCTAGTAGAGCATTATTATCGGTAACTGATGCCCCGAGGAAAGAAAATGCAAACACCTAGTAAGGAACATGAAAGCTCTAGCATGACTCATGAAGAAGAAGAAGAAATGCTATATGATATATCAAAATTACAATAACAAGTGCAACAAGTGTCACTTGCATAAAAAGCAACAGAATCTAAGATGGATGGTTTAAGGAAAGATGTAGAAGCTAAGATGGATGGTTTAAAGAAGGGTGTAGAAGCTAAGATGGATTGTTTAAAGAAAGTTGTAGAAGCTAATATGGATGGCATGGAAGCTAAGATGAATGGCATGTATGCTAAAATTGATGGCATGGATGATAAGATGGAAGAATTTAAGATAAATATGAATAAGTTGCTACAAGAAATGGTCACTAATGGTGAAAGGGTACTAAAGGAAACTAATGATGAGAACAAAAGAAATGTTAATCATGATTCCATAGACTCTAATGTTGGATCGAAGACCCACCATATTCCAAAAATCGATATGAGGAAGTTTGATGGCAAGGATCCCACAACATGGATATTACAGATGGTGCAATTTTTCGATCTCAATAATGTGCAAAACACACAAAAGGTATGTATGGCAACTTTATATTTGGAACCAAATCAGTTTGTATGGTATCAATGGATTTTCTCTCATAAACAATTTATCACTTGGGCAATTTATACAAAAGAATTGATAGCACATTATGAGGATACAAAAAAAAAAACACTTTTTTTAGCCAATTGATAAGTCTCAAACAAAAGGGTTCAATAATGGAGCACATTGAGGAGTTCTAAAAATTGAACATAAGGGTAAAAGATATTCCAGAGGAGCATAGGATTGATGTGGTCATAGGTTCTTTAAAGGATAATATCCAATATGATGTTCGCCTTTGGGAACCTGATTCATTAGAGAAGGCATTCAGGTTAGCAAGAAAAATGGAAAGAAAAATTATGGCAACCAAGAAGCACACCACTCACAACTATAAAGATGGAAGTGTTGTTGCCCCTAGTCTTCCACAACCTATAAGGTTGAAACCACAACAATTGGAAGAAAAAAGAGAAAAAGGGCTTTGTTATAGTTGTGATAGCAAATACACTAAAGGTCATAAGTGTGCTGAGAAGAAATTATTCTACATAGATTGTGAAGAGGAAGAAGAAAAGGAGCAAGAAAGGTTAAAAAAAGAGGATATACTCTAGGAAAAAAGCCTAGATGAAGAACAAATGAATCCGACCATATCTTGTAATGCATTGGCGGGAATTACCACTCCTCAAACCATCAAGATAGAAGGACAAATTGAGAAGAAAAAGGTAATAGTGTTGATTGATTCAGGAAGCGCCCATAATTTTATTCATTGTAAGGTAGCAAAAGAATTGAATTGCTTCCTATATCCAGCACCAGAGTGTCAAGTGATGATTGCAAATGGAGGAACAATAAATTACTCTGGAAAGTGCAGTAATATCAAGCTATCCATGGGAGAATATGTATTGACTAGCCCAATGCTTTCCATTCCAATGGGAGGTGTTGATGTTGTACTAGGAGTCCAATGGCTACAATCCTTGGGTACAATAGCTTTTAATTTTCAAGAAATTTTCATCAAATTTTCTACGGAAGGAAAGGAAGTTGAATTAAGGGGTATTGAAGGGAAACCAGGAAAGATAATCAACTCTAATGGTATGACAAAGCTTCTAAAAAAGGAACAAAGAGGTGTAATTGCACAATTATGTTCACTAGATGTTTCCACAGCGGAATCATCTATTTCTCCAGATCTCCAAAAAGTCCTGGACAATCATTCCAAGGTATTTGAGACTCCCAAAGGTCTCCCACCTATGTGTGATCATGATCATGCTATTCATCTGATTCCAGGAAGTGTTCCTCCAAACATCAGGCCGTACAGATATCCCTATGTCCAAAAGAGTGAAATTGAACGTATGGTTGCAAAAATGCTAGAGGCTGGTATAATTCAACCGAGTCAAAGTTCTTTCTCTACTCCAGTAGTATTGGTGCACAAGAAGCATGGATGATGGTGCATGTGTCCAGATTATAGGGAGCTCAACAAGCTCACTATTAAAGATATGTTTCCCATTCCTGTCATTGATGAATTACTGGATGAATTGCATGGATCAATTTACTTCACCAAGTTGGATCTTCGTTCAGGATATCATCAAATTAGAATGAAGACTGAAGACATTCTGAAAACAACATTTAGAACTCATTAGGGTCATTATGAATTTTTGGTCATGCCTTTTGGCCTTACCAATGCACCTTCAACATTTCAAGGTTTGATGAATTCAATTTTCAAACCATTCCTTAGAAAATTTGTGTTAGTATTTTTTGATGATATACTAATCTACGGCAAGTTTTGGAAGGATCATGTTGAACATGTTGACAGGGTGTTACAACTATTGCAGGAGAAACAATTATATGTGAAAAGATCCAAATGTTTCTTTGGAGTCCAGGAGGTGGAATATCTGGGTCATATTGTATCTCATGAAGGAGTTAAGGTAGACCCTAGCAAAATTAAAGCCATTAAGGAATGTAAAATCGCCACATCCATAAAGCATCTGCGAGGATTTCTTGGGTTGACAGGGTATTATCATAAGTTTGTCAATAATTATGGGAGAATAGCAGCACCTCTAACAAAATTATTGAAGAAAGATGCATTTTCATGGACTCCGGAAGCAACAAAGGCCTTTGAACATCTTAAAGAGGCAATGTGCGAAGCACCGGTCTTAGCTACACCGGACTTCACAAAAAACTTTACTGTGGAATTTGATGCTTCAGGAAATGGAATTGGTGTTGTTCTAATGCAAGATGAAAGACCCAATGCTTTTGAAAGTCGTCCAATCAAGGGAAAGTTTTTACACAAAGCTATTTATGAGAAGGAAATGTTGGCAATACTCCATGCACTTAAGAAATGGCGACCCTACCTAATGGGAAAACACTTCAAGGTAAAAACGGATCATGATAGCCTTAAATACTTTTTAGAACAAAGATTATCCTCTGAAGAGCAACAAAAGTGGGTCACAAAGATGTTGGGTTATGACTTTGAAATCATCTACAAAAAAGGGAAGCAAAATGTGGTGGTAGATGCACTCTCAAGAAAGGATGAGGATGTGGAAGCATTTTTGTGCGCCATTTCTATTATCCAACCAAATTGGATAAATGAAGCAAGGGGGGAATGGAAGAATGACGAAGAATTTTGGGCACTTATTCGAAAGTTACAACAAGATTCTAGTACGTCTGATACATTTAGCTGGCAAAATGATTCCTTATGGTACAAAGATCGCTTATACCTCTGTAAGAATTCCCAGCTAAAACAAAAGATTCTTATGGAATTGCACAGTTCTCCCTTAGGAGGGGACTCAGGATTTTTAAAAACTTACCACAGGGTTAAGAATGATTTTTTTGGGATGGCCTTAAATCAGATATTCAAAAGTTTGTGGTGGAATGTTTGGTTTGCCAACAAAATAAAGTTGAAACAATTAAGACACCAGGTCTATTACAACCTTTATCCATTCCAAGCCAACATTGGGAGGAGGTTTCAATGGATTTTATCAGAGGTTTACCCAAGTCTGAGGGAAAGAGTGTCATCATGGTGGTAGTTGACAGACTTACCAAGTATGCACACTTTTGTGCGTTATCACATCCATTTGAAGCCAGTACAATTTCTACCACATTTATGGAAACAATTCAAAAGCTACATGGAAACCCAAAGATTATTGTACAGAGATCCCATTTTCACTGAAAATTTTTGGACAGAATTATTTTCTTGCCTTGGTACTCAATTAGCTCATAGCTCATTTTATCATCCTCAATCTGATGGGAAATCTGAGATAGTAAACAAACGTTTGGAAGGATATCTTCGTTGCTTTGTATCTGATAAATAGACATAATGGGTCAAATGGTTTCCTCTGGCTGAATGGTGGTATAACACTTCCTTCCATACAGCAACAAAAATGACCCCATTTATGGCACTTTATGGGTATCAAACACCATCCATCACATCATATTTAAGAGAAAATTCTAAGGTTCAGGCAATGGAACATCACATTGAACATCAACAACAAGTCCTCCAACTCTTAAAGGATAACCTTGTGTTGGCACAGAATAGAATGAAACAATAGGCAGATCAACATCGCAGCGAAAGAAGTTTTGATGTAGGTGATTGGGTATTCCTACGGCTACAGCCATATAAGAAAATGTCCCTCAAGCAAGCTAAGAAGGATAATAAATTATCACCAAAGTATTATGTTCCATACAAGGTGTTGCAAAAGATTGGTACTATGGCATACAAATTGGAGCTTCCTGCAGCTCCTCGATTGCACCCAGTTTTCCATGTTTCATTTTTAAAGAAGGTTATAGGTGACAAGCTCCCAGTTCAAACAATATTGCCAGAACTTGATGAGGAAGGAAAAATTATATTGGAACCGGAAGCAGTCACAAAAACGAGAACTCGATAGCTACGAAATCGATTAATTTTAGAGTATCTTATCAAGTGGAAGAACTTATCCGCTGAGGATTCCACATGGGAGGATGAGAATTTTATAAAGAAGTATCCAAAACTACTCAAGCATTGAGGATAACACATTTTTGAAGGAGAGGGGCATGTTGGGTCCCTATAATACTAGTGATTACCCCATTAGTATTGTAGTTGTACCCCTTATTAATATTGTTGTGCCCATATTGCCCCCATATTGTTATTACTGTGCCCCATAGAATCCCTCTATTGTTATTTTTGTGGCTTTATATTATTATTTTTAGGTCGGATGGGTTATATTCTGACTCCTTAGACTCCTATATATAGAAAGGAGGTTTTGTCATTTGAATCATCCAAGAATTGTTCATTTACGTAATGTAAAGGAGATTGCCCCCTTGAAGAGGCGGAATTCTAAGGTGTGGATCTATCTTTTCTATCTTTTCTTGAGTTGGTTTCATAACAAAATCCTACTAAGATGTGACAAGTGCCATGGTGTACCAATGTGTGCCAAGGAGTGTGAAGGAGTGTTAGGGAAGCACAAGGGAGCACTCGGTCATAACGCATGGAAATGAAGGAATAAGAGTGTGTGGCCTGGAGTGTTAGTGAGTTCCAAGTGTGTTAAGGAGGAGATATAATGCATGCTTGGCAATGCTAAGGAATGCTAGAGTTCTAGGGTGACATGTGGCCAAGATGTGCCAACACATGTAAGGAAGTGTTAGCTGGGAGTGCCAGGGAAACACAAGGGAGAACTATGTCAAAATGAATGGAAATGAACAAATAAGAGTTTGTGATTAGAATTTTTAGTGAGTTCTAGGTGTGCTAAGGACAAATTGACAAGGTATGCTAGGCAGTGTTAAGGCATGCTAGAGGCTAGGGTGACATGCGAAGATGTCATAGGTGCTAGGGTGTAACAATACATGTAAAGAAGTGATAAGGAGAGCTAGGGAAACACAAGGGAGAACTAGGTAAAAATGCATGGAAATGAATGAATAAGAGTTTGTGACCAAGAGTGTCAGCGACGTCTAGGTACGCTAAGGAGAGAGTGAGAAGGTATACTATGTAGAACTAAGGAATGCTAGAGTGTTAAGGTGGTAGTCCAAGATGTGTTAGGTTCTAGGGTGAGATAGGGAGTGTTAGGGGGTGTCAATGAAACATAAGGAAGACCTAGTTCAAAATGCATGGAAATTAATGAATAAGGGTGTGTGAGAGGGAGTTTCAATGAGTTCTAGGTGTGTTAAGGAGGGAGTGACAAGGTTATATGCTAAGCAATGCCAAGGTATGCTAAACTACCAAGGCATGTCAGGAAGTGCCACCATGTGCTAGGGAGTGTCAAATCATGCCAAGGGATGTAGGGGAAGTTAACGCATGCCACATAGTGCCAAGGCATTCTAAGACATGTCAGGTGCTATGGCATGTCAAGATGTAAATTGTGTTGCTTAATTGTTTTAGACCAAGGTTAGATGCGATGAACCTTGTCATGGTAACTTGTTAAGTGAGATGAGTGAGATTGTACATGAGTACCCTAAGATGAGTTACAAGTAGTTTTTAGGTGAACAAGGAATTTTGAATTTCCATGACACATGAGAATCCAGGTTTGACCTTAGAATTTTTATGTGCACACACTCAAGTGCCACAACACATCTACTATGCATAATGAAATTTTCCATGAAAGAAAAAGTAATGGATTGAATGAACATAGTTTAGGGTCTGAACATCTTCATATGTTAATGCTTATTATTGCGATATACAATATCCATTTATATGTATGGTTTAAGACTCCTCTATAGATTTCTATCGAACAATAACATTTATGTGGTAAAAGGTGTACTATCAGAGGTTGCTCCATCAAAAATAGCAACAAAAAGGGACCTTACTGTGCACAGAGATGAACAATTAAGAATATTGTTATCTATGAGTGCCGATGTGGAGGTATGGGACAAAATTACATAGGAAGTGAACACTTTTGTCCAACCAGTAAAGATCTAAAAAGGAAAATGTGTGATTATATATACATGTGCGATAGTATCTTAGGAAATCCCAACCTAACCCACAAATTTGTTGACATTTTGCTAGAGCTAACCTATAATTGTTCCTAAATTTAATAAACATGTAAAATAGGACTGAATTTTCAATACAAAATATGAATTGATAGGAACATGGCCAAATTGTGAAATTGTAAAAAGTGGCCTGGTTTAAGGGGACCGATCCATTTGAAAGTCTTAAATGTGGTAATGAAGGTTGAGCCTCGTTCTAGAATCCCTTTGGGCATCCATCTTAGGAATTGGTGTAGCATGCAACACTTCAGAATAATTTTTGTATCAGTGATGTCAACACTTGTATAGTGACATGGGGTTGGAGTTTTCCTGTCAAAGCTCATTAGTCTACTTTGGAACTTATCTAGGGTGATGCCTTAGATGATTTGGAGTACGAGGGCATTATTTGATATTTAGTTTGCATTGAAGAAGCTTTGGAGGCTAGATACTATAGAAAAACCCCTTGTTCTAAATAGGAAAGCACACGCCAATGAAGAAAGTAACAACAAGTACAGATTTGAAACTCAAATCAGATCACTATTTATTACTCCTTGAAACAAGAAATGACTAAAAATTTTAAACACTACTATTCACATTTCCTTTAGTTTGGAAGGTACAATGAATCTGGAAAGATGTACAACAATGTCTCAACTTTCTTAAATCCTAATCCTAATGCACCTTCCTTGCATGGATAGAAAAGACAATTAAAGTTTGTTGCTAGTGAATATGATACGAGGTATGCAAAGATGCTTCCTTAGCTAAGGCTGAGAACTAATTACTAGGGAAGTGATCCTTTTAACTGTGCATGCAAAAACTTAATAAAGCAAAGAGTTTCGCTACTCTAGGTGCCAGAAATGAATCCACTACCTAAGGTAAGTGCTTTGCTCAGAACAAGACATTAAGGACTTAGAAACTTTGTTGCTTCCTTCAAGAGAGGTTTATGCCAAACAGAACTAAGCTGTCATGCACTATCCGCCAAATTCATTCACGGTCCTTAAATAGAAATATTATGCCTAGAAAAAGACAAGAGACCAATATCCAATAGAATTCGCTGACCAGCTAACGACCCTTATGCTCAAACAATGAGATAATAAGGGAATGTCAACTAGGGTGGAATATTTCACCATTCAAATTGACAAGAGATAGAAGGGGTAAAAAACTATCAGTCCTAATTCCCAAGAACAAATGAATTAATCCACACTTGGTGATCCAAAATGAATTCAATCCTTCTTTATTTATAGATTTTCCAGAGGGGTTTCATATTCTTAAGTGATTAATTAAACCTTACTCCAAACCCAAAATTTGGGTTTTTAAGCCCAGTTTCCCCAAAAATTGCCCAACAATTGGTGTTTTTGGGTTTTTTCCCCCTAATGGAGGACTATAGTCTACGGGGATGGATAGGATATTATGTCCCATTCGTCCTGAGTTTGTGGAGGACGTTACATTGCACCTAATAAAAGAAACAGTGCTTTAGTTTAGGAGGTAATAACTAAATGCTTATTTCTTTCCATATAGGACATACATCTTGTAAAAATGATCATGGGGTACAAATACTACAAAATCCCTAAATCTTACTAGCATTGTCATAGTCCAAGAATAAAAACCCCTTTAGGTGAAACAAGGTTAGTATCACATACTACAGGCACAAATGACAAATTCAAAAACAATATACTTATTTAATGAAATAATGATGAATCATATTAGCACACTTTAAATTTAATAGCTCTTGAGTTGCAATGTCAATCAAAATTTTTCAGGTTGGATCATAATTAAGTACTCAATGTTGTTTTCGGTCCAATTTGGGGAGAAGGAGGAGCTCTTGGTGACAATGGGATGAGCAATATTTTCAGAGGGGACCTCTACTATACTTTTCAACATACAAGCCATTCATTCTAGTGGAGGAGATATAGAGAAGCCTTTAATAAGAACCTTTCCAATATCAATTTGGAGGAAAATCCATTTTCAAAGCTTAAACATAGTTCTAGATTCAAACAAGAGTAGTCATTTTTCAAAACAATTATTAATTCCCAAGATATTGGAGCCAAGCTGACATGTTGACCATTTATTTTTCTACTGGACAAGGAAGCATTTATGAAAAGTCCTTGGCCCTTTGATCCAGTATTTGATGTAAATATCTTGATTAGAAATGTAATAAGAGATGTAGTTTATATTAAGGAAAAGGGAAAAGTAGAGGGCCAATTAATAATTATCTCTAAAAAACTCTCAATAGAATCCTAACATATTTGAAATGGAAAAGGATAACTCCATGGTTATTTTTTCCTTTGGAAACTTTGCTAATTTCCATGATTGAAGTATGTATTCATGCCTTGAAAGAAGCTCACAAATTCTTTTGATATTGGTTGAAGTAAAGAAAATGTGCAAAGTTACACTCACATAAAGGTATGGAAAAAAAGTATGTGGAGCTTGTTGTCCCATACTCCAAACAAAGAATGGACGAAAGGTGAAAAAACTAAGTCAAAAGGTATGTGTATCTTTTGTCATGCAGAGGTAAGTGTTAACTCCACACTCTATAGCAAAGGCTTCACAGCGCAAGTGACTCAAAGGTTTGCATGCAGAAATTTGGATTAAAAGGAGTGGAGCTTGATGCTACATGTCCACTACTACCCCACTTGAGAATGAGTTACAGGAGATAAAAATAATGAGATACAGATTAGATACTATTATTATTCAAATTACTATGTCTTCCTTGACATAAAAGAAACAACTTCCATAAAATATTTTCTCCATGAACCTGATTTAAACTAAATCTCTTCCATTGACGCACCTAGCCACAAATAGAAATGGTGCCAATGGGCCAATTTCAGTTTAGAAAATTCACAATTAGTTTCAATTGTAAGATCTCCTCTTTTCAATTCAAATTTCAGTTACAAGCAAGGAAACAAGACTCACCGATCAATCACGATTAATCACAAGTTGGAATCTGCTCGCTCTCCAAATGATCTGATCTAAATATTTGCGAGTCAAACTCACATTGACCAATTTTAACTCATGGTCAATGAACGTTTAACTTGAGACTTGCCGATTAAAGTAGATTCCTGCGATTGATTCCAATTTATTTGATTTTCAGCCTTGAGTCGACGAGCATGAGTTTTTCAAGTTTACGTATGTCGCATTGCTAAAGACTAAACGTCAGTATTTCCAAAATTTATTTCTTATTTCTCAGGCCCGAAAATCATGCGTTGATATCTTCAGTAATCAATCAGTAATCACTATTACACAGTCCAGACTCAATATCGGGGAGCTGCCAAGGTGAGCCTAAGACCAAACTCCATATTGGGCAGTCACCAATGTGTGCTCTATCCATACTCCATATTGACCCTCCGGCAGTCGCGTGTCACCCTCAACGTGTGTTACCTTTAGGCTTAGCCACTTCACTATTCAAAAATCGAGGTACATTGGCACTTGGCTTAAATAATAGGTATATTACTATATTGAAGTTTCAATGTCATTTTCAATGGCAAGTTTCAAGTTTCACTGTTCAACAATCGAATGTTCGGCGTATTCCTTTGGTTATGACTTTTCAACCCTATAAATGGGGCTTAAATAGATTTAAAAAATGCACTAAGAAATGGTTTCATACCGACCATCGACCAAGTCATCAAGCATTCCTTCCTTGGTCGATGTCTTGCCGACTCCGAAGGCTTTAACCATGCATTCATAACTTTGGGTATTTTTGTTCTTCCAGAATTTGTTATTGACGTATTGGTTTAGTTGTCTTATGCTAAACGAACTTGAAAATTCAAGATTAAAATGCAATATATGTTGATAATATTTCCTTTAGGTATCATTTCCTTATATAGACCTAATTGTGTTTCAAGGTCATAATGATATATTAGGTCGAAATGTGCTTGTGTTGCTGGACAAACTCCTCTTTGATCCTTAACAAAACCTCATACCCTTTAAAACCAACCCTCTTTTTCATGAAGTTATATATGGAATTTCTAATTCTAAGTATTTATAGTATTTTACAGGAGCCAAATTAAATATAAGGCACAACTGCAAATCTAAATAGAAGTCGCGATTTAAACATGAGTCCAAAACAATAACAATGTCGAGGGAGAAGGAATTTTCTTGGGCTTATTGTGACAAGATTCTTAGAGACCCTAAGCGCCTTTGTAAATTTTGCAAAGTGAAATGTATTGCAGGAATTTATAGATTCAAGTACCACCTTGCACAAATACCTAGACATGATATAGGTCTCTACAAAAACATTGATGAAAATGTCAAACACCAAGCAACCTTGGCCATTGATAGTTGAGTCAACATAATGCAAAGTGTTATCACAAAATCAGTACTAAGGGCTGCAGCCAAGCAAGATTTCATGTAACTCTTTCAACCAGACTTTAGACCAAAGATTAGCCTCCTTGATCAGAGAGGGCTCTCTCACAGACTTTTGATAAAAAGCAATCACAACAACAGATGGCTAACTCTTTAAAAATTCATGAAAACAAAGCTGGTTGAACACATATCAAATTGGTCTTCATTGGGCTATGGAGTCTTACACATTTAATAAACAAAAGCACAGTCATTTCATGGAAGTCAAGGCTCTTTGCATTAGATGTTCAAACATATCTCACACAAACCACAGCTTGCCAAACATACAGGAAGTCAGAGCATTAGAAATGAATTCTGAGTGATTATGTTATAACAAGGCTGTAAAAGAACATATAAGAGAAAACACCACCATCATATTTGAACAAAATAATCCATTGAGAATCTTGAGAAGAAACAACCACTGTTTTACTATTGCTGTAACAAGTCTTTACATTGACCCAAATAACTCTGTTTTTGTATAAAATGTCCAACCTTTTTTACATCAGAGTCATTTCTATATATAGGAAAACCAAAATACTACTACCTGAGACTCCTCAACAAGCATGAAGGGAGCTCGAAATCCTATCATTAATTGTCTTATCCATATCTAAACAAACTAATTAATTACAAAGGTATTGCGCTGTGAAAACAGAGAGTTCCATTCCCATTGAAATTCCAAGTCTATCTCCTCGTGTGCATTGATGCTTTCTTGAAATTTGACACCTGTATCACTTCAATAATAGCCAAGACATGCTGGAAGAACATTCACTGAATGAGCAGCTTCGGATGCTTGATATGTGGATGACTCATCAACTGATAAGAATCTGTGCCCTATGTTCATGGTCTCTGCCTCCCATTAGTCTTCATGCATTAAAAGATTATGCTTCAAGCCATTTAATCCTCTAATAATCACGCATGATGCAAGAAACCTTATGATCTGGCCACCTTATAAACTGAACAGGTGTACCACTCAAAATCTCGGTAACCCTACCAGAACCCTAATAATTCGGATATAAAGTGATTTTAGGAAGACTTTAACAAAAGACAAAAATTTCACCTTTTCCTAACATACTCACACCTGTCACCTTTTGAATGCTTAGATAGCCTTGTATAATCTCCATGCTGGCCTCGAGTCATCCCTTTTAAGATTTGCTGATCTCAGCATCAATTTCATTTTTTTCACATAAACAGTCATCTACAGCAGTTTCGTAGCGCGCTACGAAACTGCTGTAGGTAATCAAAACAAAGCATATGACCTTTAAAGCACTGATGACTTAACTCCGTGATTTCTTCAGCTATTTTGTACAGGTGTAAGGGCTCCAAAAAAGTTTCGAAATGATGACAGCCAAAATTTATCAAAACTTGAAAAGCAAATTTCCCCTTGGATTAATCAGCTAGTTTACCTAGCTTCTTCTTCAAAATGCTAATTTCTTCCTTCAAAACCTTGTTTTCTGCTCTTAAGCTTGTATTCATCTGTTTCATGATTTTTTCCTGCTTCAGAGCTGGCACCGTCCACACATATGCATCAGACACTGAGTCAGTTTGGCTCATTAAACTTGTTCTGCCTTTTATCACAGCCCTTTTATAATTTGCATATCTCACTGCCCTTTCCTTAGAAACATTTTTAATCTGAGGCACTTCTTCTTGTGTTGTTCCTGCTTGTTGCTTGATAGCAATGAAATTTCCACCTTGGCTGATGATGACCCTACTACCCTTATTTTTACTTTTGGCTGCTTGAACTGTTCTGGTCAAAACCTCAAGTACATCTGTACTAGGCACTTTTAAAGGTGCCTTCTCTTTCTGTGCTTTCTCCACTTCTTTCATTTGTCTTCTTGTGACTGGTCTACGTGGCTTGAAAGCATATTCTTTACTAGGCTCTTCAAATTTCAATCTTTTTGAAGCTCTTGGTTTTTTAGAACTTTCGGGTGAAGATTGAGTGAGGTCAATATGCATTGGCTGCACTGGGTGATCTTGCTCAAACTCTATTGGTTCAATCTGTATTGGCTGATCTTGCTCAAGTTCAATAGCTTCAAGTAAGTCATTTAAACTGGCTTTTGAAATAGGGCTTTCTTCCACAGTAATTGACTTACCTTTCTCTTTGTTTAGTTGACCTCTGGTTTTCACCCTTGAAATCTTTTCAACTTCACTTGATTTAGCTTCATCCTTCTTTTTCTGGATCTTCTGCTTTGATGACTGAGGTGTCTCCTTAGATGATGACTTAGGAGTTTCCTTTGCTGATGATTTAGGTGTCTCTTTAGATGATGGCTTAGGAGTTTCCTGCGCTGATGATTTAGGTGTCTCTTTTGCTGCCACAGACTTCTCTGATTTCCTTAACTTGGTTTTAGGTTTCTTTTGGTCAGTCACCTCTTTCCTAAGCTCAGCCAGAGTGGGTTCTTCACTCCTTTCTTCCCTTTCCCTCACAGGCAATGGAGTGAGGCCTGTTTTGCTTGGGAAGCCAGCCATAAACACAAATGAATCCCAATCTCTGCCAATCTTTTGTAAAGCATCCAACACCAGCAACTTTACTAAACCATGATGAAACAGGGATGTTTCACAACCATCTTTCTTTAACTGGATTTTATCACACATTTTACTAATGCTTCTGAACAAATAGAAAGGTATGTCTATTGAAACCTTACCTGTGAAATGCAACAAAAGTTTGAAGTGGTAGGAGTAAACTTTGTTGTACCTTCCCTCGCATGTCAGGTATTTCTGGATGCATGTGAGGAGCGTAGCATAATGTTATTTTATGTAACTCCTTGGCACCGCTTTGGTGAGGTCCTCATTCACATAAGGTTCCTTCAAAAACTCTTTACAGGGACTCATGTCGAACTTAAAGTTTTTGAACCATTCATGACCACCCCTCGGAATTTCAGTGACAGTGGAAATAGCTTCAGGAGACACAGGAAACTCTAACATTGACACCTTTGAATTCAGTCCAGTAAAATTCAATGCGAAAGCCTTCGTTACCTCTGCATGTCCCCCCTTCAATTTCTCGCAGAACCTCCAGCAACCGGCATTTCGAAAGGCTCTTGCTACACCTTCATCCCCGAGAGTAACATCTAACCCCTCCGGCTCTGTCCTCAAACACTTACCGGATCGATGTTCCCTCTTTTCCATCTTGCTTCGGATATTTTCACACAGGAAACTAATGGCAGCTACAGCACGAAAACAATCTCGACTTTGGAGTGCAGGCTCGCTTGCAATGATCCCTTTAAATGAGAACTTGGGCTTCTCATACAGCAAACATGTTTACACATTATGAAAACACATTATGACATAACCATACCTCATTAAAATCCCTTAAGCTGACATTCATATGCATGACTCTGGACCTTATGGTGGAATGATGATTTATCATGACCTGGAGAGGACATCAACTGACAAACATGACCGGACCTATGACTCACCCCTCCCAGATTTGACATTGCAAGAGAAAACGCTACAAAAACCCCAAAACCCCGATTTCGTAGCGCGGACAGTTCAAATTTAAAAAAACGCGCTACGAAATGGCTGCTAAACAGTACGCTGTGAAAAGACGGAATCATCATTGCGCAGCTAAATGGACCAAACAAACATGCGCTGCGAAACTGCGCAAAGTACTAATGACATGACATGTCTTCACTGACAATGATGGAGGGTATCTAACGATTTTTTCTTACACGAACTTACATCAATACCTTTTGAAATTCACATTTCAAAGTGACACACACATATAAACCTATTCACAAAACTGAAAACCTTTATATGAACCTTGTGGACAACATTACATACATGAACTATGGTTCTAAGTGATAACACAAAGAAAGAAAAAAAGAAAAAGAAATAGGAACTCCTAGAGTTGACAACTTTTATTCCACTACCCCATTGTCATCTCCCTCTATTGAATCCTCAATCCAATTCCCAAGTTTCCCACACATGCCTCCAAGTCCAAGTCAAACTCAAGGCCAAATGAATCCTCCTACATTTAACATTGGAGGTGGAAACATAACACCTGCAAAAAACCCGGTTCCCAACTTACCTTGGATACCACTGGTTGGAAAAAAAATATCTATAGTCACGCAAGGAAGGCCATTGCTAACTTTTGGTACTATTCTGACATACCTTTCCATTGTGCCATAAGTCCTTATTGGCAAGCTATGATTGATGCAGTTTCTATTGCAGGTATAGGGTTCAAAGATCCTTCATTAAAGAGAATTAGGACAAATTTTCTATTAGAAAGTGTTGAAGATGCCATGATTGTGCTATCTGAGTTTCGTTCATCATGGGTAGAAACAAGGTGCATGATCATGAGCGATGGATGGACAGATCAGAGGAATAGAACTTTAATAAATCTCCTTGTATCTTGTCCAGTAGGTACAATGTTTCTTAAATTAGTGGATGCCTTAAACAAGGTTAAGAATGCACAACTTATTTGTGAAATGATGGAGGAAGTCGTTCAAGAAGTGGGAGAAGAACATGTTGTACAATTTGTCACGGACAATGCAGCTAATTATATGGTTGTTGGTAGAATTTTTGAGATTAGGCACCCCACTATTTGTTGGACCTATTGTGTTTCCCGTTGTATAGATTTAATGCTTGAGTACAATGGAAAGCTTCATTGGATACATGAGGTTGTCGAGAAGGAAAAATCTATAAGCAAATACCTATAAAACCACATTATTGTCCTAAACACCATGAGAAAATACACTGAAGATAAAGAAATTGTTCAACCTATAGTGACTAGATTTGCAACAAATTTCATATTTTTGCAATTTGTGGTTGAGCAAAAGATAAATCTGAAGAGGATGTCCTTGGGACCTAAGTGGATGGCATCTAAACATCTCAAGACCCTTGAAGGCATTGAAGTTGTTGCACTTGTGTTTAATGATGGTTTCTGGAAAGATATTGAAGAGATTATTGTTGTGATGGAGTCCCTTGTTAGAGTTCTTAGGTACTTCAAGTCTTTTAACTTCTTCATGTTTTAAATTTCATTTCAAGCTTCTTTTTATTTTCAATTTTTCATATTAATTTAAATTTTAAAGCTTGAACTTTCAGGATGGTTGATGGTGACAAACGCATTATGGGTTACATTTATGAGGCGATGGATCTCGTAAAGGAGGCCATCAAAAGAAGATATGCGAATGAGGAGGAAAAGTATATGCCTCTTTGGGACATTATTGATGCACATTGGGATAGGAAATTGCATTCCCCCTTACATGTTGTTAGGTACTTCTTAAACCCATAGTATTTTTATGATAAGAGCAAATTTAATGAGGTTGGGGAGGTTCACAAAGGACTTATGACATGCTTGGAAAGGTGCTTCCCTGATCCAGAATTTCAAAGTCATGTCTCTTCCCAACTATAAGTGTTGGCTTGTTGGGGCCTAACCCAGGTTCAGAGTTACTTAGCCAAATTAAATCTCTGTACTATTGACCCTTTCGGCAATAGTTCGCGAAGCACGAATTGAAGTCTCACCTGAAGCAGTATGGGAGGGTGCTAGAACCAGGTTTCCACACGCTTGACATGTCTGAGAGATTCGACTAGTACTTTGTTTGTTCCTATGCGCAGGTGGCTTTGCACACCTTCCATTCCTCATGGTCCGATACCCTACCTTTTCACATCCCTAACTAGGGGATGTGCTGCACTTTGCACTATTACCCGAGATCTTATTTATCTTCCAGTATCAATTAAGCACCTTTGCGTAGTTAAATGTGTCAAGTTATGCTGAACAATATAAAAAATTCATACATTTTCGTGCAGTAAATCAACATTATACTTGTAATTTATATTCAATCATGCATTAAATCAGAAAAAGATACACATAATTATAGAAAAACTTCTATTTATTGATTCTTCCAATGGTTACAGACTTGACCCACCCTGCGCACTCAACTGCAGGGGTCCATGCACTCAGTTGCAGACTACTAGGCCTCTCCACACTCAGCTACATAGCCTCCTCCTACTCTACAACCCACAGACGCACTCTACACTTCAACTAAATCACTTAGACTTCTCATCCTCCTATTAGTTCCTCCGTTACTTGTTTTCTTCTACACTTAGAGCCTCACTCTATTTTTACAATCCCATGGTCCATGGACCATGGGTAGGTCTATCTAGCTGACATTACATTACAAAAACTAGGGTGGACAATCCTGTGACCCTATCATACTTTCACGCCTCGTGCCCGCAATTCGTGGAGCTTTTACAACAAGATTCGGTCAAAACTTGGGATTTAAGCCCCAAAATATGCCTTTCTGACCCCAACACAAACATCGTGACTCACCCTTGAGTCACTTGGTCAATGTGGAGATCTTTACATGGATTCCCTCCAATTGTTCTTGAACTCTGGCAAGGTCAACAGCACGCTGAGCTGCGGCTTGTTGGATCTGCTGCATATGTTGTTCCGAGACCTTTGTGTCAGAAGTGCTTCTCTACATCAGTGTGTGCATCCCCTACATTTGTGTGAGCTTGCCTTCAATTTCTACCATGATAGTGAAGGCCTCATTGATCTAAGGCTGAACACATGCCTTCAAGACTGCTTCCTTGTGTCGTGTCGCATCCACCTGTTCTTTCAGCGCTTTAGCCTATTGCATCTGTGCGAGGCTCTGAGTAAGGGTCACCGTCCACGCAGTTCCTTTGATGTTGTGATACTATTGTTGGAGTTCTTGCACATCTGTCTCTAAGTGCTAGATGTTGGGGTCCTCCTACAGATTTATGAGGATGTCAAATGATTCCCCCAACATGTTGGTGCAATCTCGTACTACACTGCCAATTTTCTCTAGTCTCAATGTGATAGCCTAGCACATTGTTCTCTAGTTTCTGAGGGGGTCGACGATTGCACCTTCAATAATAGCTCGACGATCTAAAGGTTCATCTCCAGCTAAAACTTTGTCATCTCTTCCCTTGCCTCACGTACCCCTACTTCTAACCTATGCATCCACGCCTCTACTGGTATGCCTGCTGGGATGGCTAGCTTTGGGATGCTTTGGCAGGCGTCATCTATTACATGTACCAACTATTGATTCTACGACACCACTTCTTCGCACTACAAGCTCAGTCATCCCATATTGATTTTCTACTCACTAAGGACTTGTAGTGCGCGGCTTTCCCTACCACGCAGCTCTGTAGTTATCCCATCCTACAAAACATATAACCTCTCTCATGGGAGCGCAGCCATATTGAGACCGAGACCTTTCAGTGTGCTAACCATAGGCCTCTAGGCCTTATTTGATGTCACCAGTGCCCCTTTCAACAACACTATGGTATTCGTCATCCACATGCGCACCATCTCTTTTTCCGTTGTTGAGCTGACTGTGAGGCTGGTGTAGAATTTTCTCTACAAGTCAGCTAGCTCACTGATATCATGTAGAAATTTCACTTGCAGATCAAACCGATATATACAATGTACTAAAGCATAATACTAGATCTACACCTACCATAAACTTTGTGGAAGCTTAATTGAACATCAACAACATCAAGCATGAACATATATAACTGAGAATGAGAAGTAATCAACCATAACACAAAAGATATAACCTAGGAAAAGAAACAGCCTAAAACCCCATATCTGTATTATCAATCAAGTGGAAATCCTCAACAACATACAAAAGGAATCAGCTCAAAAGCTATCCTGCTCTCTCTATACTCTAATGATGTAGCTCATGGACTATCTAGGCCTACATATATAGGCTCCACAAGTCCTCCAAGCCCCTATTTCCTTGCGCAGTTTTGATTGGGGTCCAATTACATAACATGTGTGAATTGGCCCAAATCATACCTATTGTCAGCTCAGGTCCAACTACGTAGTACTAGAAGGAATAATATTCCTTCCTCATGCAAGGAATATTCACTAGGAATATCCTAGCAACTGATAGTGCATTGTCCCTCATCTAATCTCAACTTGGTCTCTGTCTGGACTGACATGCATCAGTTATCCATGAGTGAATACTCACTTATCTGAAAATACTAGTTGTCACATGCATGCAAGCATCAACAAACTGAATCTCATTAATTTAACAACTTGTTAAATTAATCTGACTAGACTTGACTAAGTTAAACTAAGTCAAATGATCATCTCGATTGAAAACTCATCCTTAATTCCTCAATCAGTGGAGAAAATGAAGGACACATTCCCTAATCAGTGGAGAAATTATTGCATGTTCTCACAAAGACTTCGAGTTTGATTTTCCTTGACTAATTAACTCAAACTGAATTAATTAATTAATATTCAAACTATTGGTATGACCAAATTCGAATTTTACTTCCTATTTCTAGTTGAGGGACTGACTGAAATAGGAATCCACACTGTACTCCTAAAAATAGAACTTCTATTTTTAGCACTTCCATTTTTCATTCCCTGTTGCCCAATCCAGCACTGATGCCCAAACTGTTATTTTTAGTAGTGCTATTTTTTGTAATTTCTTGTTGCCAATTTTCAACACTCCCTCTCAACAAGAAAGGCTTCCTCTTGAACCCGATCATGTACCTCTATAATTTTCTACATGCAACACATCTACCAAGTGCGGTTGCTCCAGAAACTCTCGGAACAAAAAAACTCCCAACTGACCTCTCTGTTGAGCTAGAAACATACTCTTATGCTGAAGCTCTACCTACTGCTGGCAAGTGCTCCCTCTCTGACCTCTGAGCTGCTACAACACTCCATGCATTTCGCACCATTGCACACCTCTCTGCGCCATCCTACACTGGTGTAACACTCTCGTGCCTCTCGCATCATTGCAGCCTACTAGCTCTATGCAGTCTTGGGACTCTTGTACTATATCTCTACCTGCCACTCCATCCGCATATGTCTCTACCCAATCATTCAGTCATGTTACTCCTCATCGGGGCTCCTATATAAAATTCAAACCAAAGAGGTTGGGTACCTCAAGGATCCTGCCCCTCCTCCTTGGAACGATCACTCCTCATCACCCCACCTCCTACCTGGACGTATGGATGCATGTGATCCCTCTGCCCACTTGGCTCAAAGATTCCCCATAATGGAGGTCTCTACATGAGTAGATGTCTCTACTCGATCTCCTCTTAGCTTCCCCTGTTGTGGCTGCTCCACAACCACCCAAAGTTGTTGCATCAATCGCGGCTCCTCCACAATCGTCTGAGACTTCTTCTGGAACTGCATGTTGAGAGGTAATTTACTCTCCCTTTCAACCACCAAGTATCTAACCTCTGCCTTGCTCCTTAAGGTTTTGCATGCATCTTGTACCTCAAGTGCATACAGGTTCTTAGCTAGCACACCAATCTATTTCATATCTCCCATCGTCGCGAAATTCCATGGAAAAAGAGCTGATTGTAAATCAGCGATATGTCCCTCATCCGAACTCCGATTCAGCTGATTTTTGTTTTTTGAATTTGGGTATTTTTCCGCAAGGAATCCAAATCTACAATTTGTTTCTAAAAAAATTGTACAGAAATTTTCAGATCTTCTCTGCAAACTCTCGGCTCGAAACTCAAAACTTTGAAATCTCCTCTCAATGTATTGTTCTCCCTTTTGATCACCTTTGCTCCGATAACATGTAGAATTTTCTCTACAAATCAGCTAGCTCACTAATATCATATAGAAATTTCACCTGCAGATAAAACTGATATATGTAATGTACTAAAGCATAATACTAGATCTACATCTACCATAAAATTTGCAGAAGCTTAATTGAACATGAGCAAGATCAAGCATGAACATATATAACTGAAAATGAGAAGTAATCAACCATAACATAGAAGATATAACTTGGGAAAAGCACTAGCCTAAAATCCGTCTCTGTATTATCAATCAAGTGGAAATCCTCAACAACATACAAAAAGAATCAACTCAAAAACTCTCTTGCTCTGTTTGTACTCTAATGATGTAGCTCATGGACTATCTAGGCCTGTATATATAGGCTCCACAAGTCCTCCAAGCAAGGAAAATTTTAAGGATGGAAAATTTTCTTGAAGTTTAAAACATTGGCGAATCTCACTAATCTCTAATATGCAAATTATAAATGTTTATTGATATATTTGTAAAATTAATCAAATTTATAATTATTTTATATATAGTCTCTATATAATGTTGGCGATTTTTAAGGTAAAATAATTTTATATTCTAAAATTTGGGCGAATCGTCTTTTATAAAATTGGAAATTGGCGAATCTTTTTTGTGGAAAAATCATGGAAAATTAGCCCACTGGGCGAACATTAGCCCCTAAAATTTTCCATGCCTCCAAGCCCCTATTTCTTACGTAGTTTTCATTGTGTTCCAATTAAATAACATGTGTGAATTGGCCCAAGTCATACTTGATGTCACCTCAGGTCCAACTACGCAGTACTAGAAGGAATAATATTCCTTCCTCATGTAAGGAATATTCACAAGGAATATCCTAGCAACTGATAGTACATTGTCCCTCATCTAATCTCAACTAGGTCTCTATCTAAACTGTCATGCATCAGTTATCCATGAGTGAATACTCAGTAATCTGAAAATACCAGTTGTCACATGCATTCAAGAGTCAATAAACTGAATCTCATTAATTTAATAACTTGTTAAATTAATCTAATTGGACTTGACTAAGTTAAACTAAGTCAACTGATCCTCTCAATATAGAACTCATCCTTAATTCCTCAATCAATGGAGCAAATCAAGGACACATTCCCCAATCATTGGAGAAATTATTGCATGTTCTCACAAAGACTTCAAGTTTGATTTTCCTTAACTAATTAACTCAAACTAAATTAATTAATTAATATTCAAACTACTGGTCCCTGGATGCGGGTGCCACTGCGACAGCCAGGGAAGGGCCACATGCCGTGCATGTGCCGCCCCATGTTGAATTAAGGCAGGCACTTCACACTGCCGCCGAGGATTGAAGAATGTTTATTCGTGCTCAAAAGCATTCAATGCCGCACAGGGTGAGACGCTAGAGCTGCAGAGTGCAGTTATGGCGGGCTACTTTCAAGAGAATGATGGACAGGTTAAGAGCGGCAAGGGAGCATTGCAGGCTCATTTGTATTGTGAGCATTGTATGGTGTTGGCTCTGGAGAATTTCGGTCTGGGGGGCGTCCGTTCCCTGCAAGCTTCAGCTACTGCTGTTGCAGCTAACCAGCACGAGGTGGTGGAACAATTACAGTGGGAACTCACGGGCGAGAGTCATTCGTGTGAATTTGGTCCGGGAGCTGACAGAGGAGGTCTCAATTCCACAGGGGGGCGACGCAGGGTGGAGAATTGTTCCTCAGAAGCTCCAGGAGGGAAAATGGTTCGTCCAAGGCAAAGACTGCTTAGCAGGCGGGGCTCTGCTCGCGGAGGCTCTTCGCGCAACCCTGTCGCAGACTCTCATCACCATTGCTGTTGTCAATATTGCCACCGAAGGTCAGGCGCCTCTCCTTTACGGGTTAGCCAGTATATGGATTCCGGCAGTCCCAGTGCTGGGCCGCCCCCGCTGCCAGCGTTTGGCACCGTCGTTTTCACTCTGGGAGGCTCAAGGAACAACGCTCGTATCAATGCACATATATCTGTTCTTTTCATGGAGGACCCTGAGGATGAGGAGGGAGGCTCAGGTAGCAAGGAGGAGCCCTCAGAGGACATGCAGGAAATCATTGAGGAAGCACAAGTGGGAGTTCTGGAGCAGACTCCTTCCCATCCACAAGCGAATGAGGCGTCGACCTCCAAACAGGCTGAAGTGGACGCATGGGAAGGCCGCCCTGAAGGAGATGGATGGTGCCGAATCCTCGAGGAGAAGCCTGAGGAATGACAACCCTCGGCAAGCTCCGTCTCCATCCTCTTTTGCTCAGGTCCGGTATCAGCTCTTTGTTTTTATCTATGTCGGATATAGGCCAAGTATCTCTGTCTGGGTCTTGTGTGTTTTTCCTTATGTTATGGTTATCATAGTCCTGCCAGTTCGGCTAATGTCAGTGTTTGTCAAGGATCCTCGGTCACCCCTGCGTGGGTATAGTTCTGTTTTTGGATGGAAACCCCTGCGTGGGTCGCTGATGCAAGTAGTGGGTACAGTTTTGAATTTTGTCATAGGCTGGAAGCAAGTAAGTCTGGTTAGGAAGCCCCTGCGCGGGCCTACTTTGAGTCATGAACAGCCTCAGTTGGCCCTGGGCCACATGTCATTCTGGATGTAAGGTTTTACTGTACATAATATAATAGATTAGTCTAGTTTAACGAGAAAAAAAAAATATTCAAACTACTGGTAAGACCAAATTCAAATTTTACTTCGTATTTCTTCTCGAGGGACTGACTAAAATAGGAATCCACACTACACTGCTAAAAATAGAACTTCTATTTTAGCAATTCCACTTTTCATTCTTTGTTACCCAATCCAGCACTGATGCCCAAACTCCTATTTTATCATTTCTACTTTTAGCAATTTCTTGTTGCCAATTTTCAACACTCCCTCTCAACAAGAAAGGCTTCCTCTCAAACCTGATCCTGTACCTTTTGAATGTTCTGCATGCAACACATCTACCAAGTGCGGTTGCTCCAGCAACTCTCAGAACAAAAAAAATCCCAACTGACCTCTCTATTGGGCTAGAAACATACTCTGATGCTAAAGCTCTACCTGCTGCTGACAAGTGCTCCCTCTCTGAACTCTGAGCTACTGCAACACTCATCTTGCACCGTTGCACACCTCTCTGTGCCATCCTACACTGGTGCAACATCCCTGTGCCTCTCGCATCGTTGGAGCCTACTAGCTCTACAAAGTCCCGGGATTCCTACACTATAGCTCTACCTACCACTCCATCCGCATCTATCTCTACCCAATCAGTTAGTCTTGCTACTCCTCATCGGGGCTCCTATAGCAAAGTCGAATCAAAGAGGTTGGGTACCTCAAGGATCTTGCGCCTCCTCCTTGAAACGATCACTCCACACTGCCCCACCTCCTACCCAAAGGTATGGCTACATGTGATCCCTCTGTCCACCTTGCTCGAAGTTTCCCCCTCCTAGAGGTCTCTATATGAGTATATGTCTCTACTCGATCTCCTCTCAACTTCCCCTATTGTGGCTGCTCCACAACCTCCTGAAGTTGCTGCACTAATCGTGGCTCCTCCACAATCATGTGAGACTTCTTCTGGTGCTGCATGTTGAGAGGTAGTTTACCTCCCCTCTCAGCCACCAAGTATCTAACCTTTGCCTTGCTCTTTAAGGCTTTGCATGCATCTTGTACCTCAAGTACATACAGGTTCTTGGCTAGCACACCAATCTGTTTCATATTTCTTGCCGTCACAAAATTCCCTAGAAAAATAGTTGATTTTAAATCAATGATATCTCCCTCATCCGAACTCTGATTCAAACGATTTTTTTTTTGAATTTCGGTCTTTTTCTTTAAAGAATCCAAACCTGCAATTTGTTTTTGAAAATTTTGTACAAAAAATTTCAAATCTTCTCTGCAAACGCTCGTCCCAAAACTCAAAACTTTGAAATCTCTTATCATTATATTGTTCTCTCCTTTTATCACCTTTGCTCCGATACCATGTAGAATTTTCTCTACAAATTAGCTAGCTGACTGATATCATGTAGAAATTTCACCTGTAGATCAAACTGATATATGCAATGTACTAAAGCATTATACTAGATCTACATCTACCATAAACTTTACGAAAGCTTAATTGAACATGAGCAACATCAAGCATGAACAGATATCACTAAGAATGGTTGGTAATCAACCATAACACAGAAGATATAACTTGGGGAAAGCACCAAACTAAAACCTCATCTCTATATTATCAATCAAGTGGAAATCTTAGCCAATATACAAAAAGAATCAGCTCAAAAGCTATCCTTCTCTCTCTGTACTCTGATGATGTAGCTCATGGACTATCTAGCCTGTATATATAGGCTCCACAAGTCCTCCAAGCCCCTATTTCCTTTTGTAGTTTGTATTGGGGTCCAATTACATAGCATGTATGAATTGGCCCAAATACCTGCTCTCACCTCAGGTCCAACTACGCAGTACTGGAAGGAATAATATTCCTTCCTCATGCATGGAATATTCACTAGGAATATCATAGGAACTGATAGTACACTATCCCTCATCTGATTTCGACAGGGTCTCTCTCTGAAATGACATGCATTAGTTATCCATGAGTTAATACTCAGTTATCTAAAAATACCAGTTGTCACATGCATGCAAGCATCAACAAACCGAATCTCTTTAATTTAACAACTTGTTAAATTAATCTAACTGGACTTGACTAAGTTAAACTAATTCAACTTATCCTCCCAATCTCAACTGATCCTCCCAATATAGAACTCATCCTTAATTACTCAATGAGTGGAGAAAATCAAGGACACATTCCACAATCAGTGGAGAAATTATTGCATGTTCTCACAAAGACTTCAAGTTTGATTTTCCTTAACTAATTAACTAAATTGAATTAATTAATTAATATTCAAACTGTTGGTAAGACCAAATTGGATTTTTACTTCCTATTTCTAGACTAGGAACTGACTAAAATAGGAATCCACACTGCACTGCTAAAAATAGAACTTCTATTTTTAGCATTTCCATTTTTCATTCCCTGTTGCCCATTCCAGCACTGATGCCCAAACTCCTATTTTTAGGTACGCTTATATTTCTATCAATTTCTTGTTGCCAATTTTCAACACTCCCTCTCAACAAGAAAGGCTTCCTCTCGAACCTGATCCTGTACCTCTGGAATGTTCTGCATGCAACACATCTACCAAGTGTGGTTGCTCCAGAAACTCTCAGAACAAAAAAACTCCCAACTGACCTCTCTATATGGCTAGAAACATACTCTGATGTTGAAGCTCTACCTGCTGCTGACAAGTGCTCCCTCTCTGACCTCTATGCTGCTTCAACAACCAATGCATCTCACACCATTGCACACCTCTCTGTTTCATCTTGCACTGGTGCAACACTCCTGTGCCTCTCACATCATTGCAACCTACTAGCTCTATACAGTCCTGAGACTCCTACACTATAGCTCTACCTGCCACTCCATCTGCATCTATCTCTACCCAATCAGTTAGTCTTGCTACTCCTCATCGGGGCTCCTATAACAAAGTCAAATCAAAGAGGTTGGGTACCTCAAAGATCCTGCCACTCCTCCTTGGAACGATCACTCCACATCGCCCCACCTCCTACCTGGAGGTATGGCTACATGTGATCCCTCTGCCCACCCGGCTCAAAGTTTCCCCCTACTGGAGGTCTCTGCATGAGCAGATGTCTCTACTCGATCTCCTCTCAGCTTCCCCTGTTATGGCTGCTCCACAACCTCCTGAAGTTGTTGCACCAATCGTGGCTCCTCCACAATCATCTGAGACTTCTTTTGGCGCTACATGTTGAGAGGTAATTTACTCTCCCTCTCAACCACCAAGTATATAACCTTTGCCTTGCTCCCCAAGGCTTTGCATGCATATTTTACCTCAAGTGTATACAGGTTCTTGGCTAGCACACCAATCTGTTTCATATTTCCTTCCATCACGAAATTCCCTGGAAAAAAGATGATTTTAAATCAGCGATATCTCCCTCATCCGAACTCCGATTCAATTGACTGCTTTTTTGAATTTGGGTCTTTTTCTGTAAGGAATCCAAATCTGCTATTTTTTTTTAATTTTGTTCAAAAAATTTCGGATCTTCTCTGCAAACTCTTGGCCCAAAATTAAAAACTTTGAAATCTCCTCTGAGTATACTGTTCTCTCCTTTGATCACCTTTGCTCCGATAACATGTAGAATTACCTCTACAAATCAACTAGCTCACTCATATCATGTAGAAATTTCTCCTGTAGATCAAACTGATATTTGCGATGTACTAAAGCATAATACTAGATCTACATCTACCATAAACTTTGTGGAAGCTCAATTGAACATGAGAAACATCATGCATGAACATATATAACTGAGAATGAGAAGTAATCAACCATAACACAGAAGATATAACCTGGGGAAGGAACTAGCCTAAAACCCCATCTCTGTATTATCAATCAAGTGGAAATCCTCAACCACATACAAAAAGAATCAGCTCAAAAGCTATCCTACTCTCTCTGTACTCTGATGATGTAGCTCATAGACTATCTAGGCCTGTATATATAGGCCCCACAAGTCCTCCAAGCCCCTATTTCCTTGCGCAGTTTTGATTGGGGTCCAATTACATAAGATGTGTGAATTGGCCCAAATCATACCTGTTGTCACCTCAGGTCCAACTACACAGTACTAGAAGGAATAATGTTCCTTCCTCATGCAAGGAATATTCACTAGGAATATCCTAGCAACTGATAGTACACTGTCCCTCATCTTATCTCAATTGGGTCTCTATCTAAACTGACATGCATTAGTTATCCATGAGTGAATACTCAGTTATCTAAAAATACTAGTTGTCACATGCATGCAATCATCAACAAACTGAATCTCATTAATTTAACAACTTGTTAAATTAATCTAACTGGACTTGACTAAGTTAAACTAAGTCAATTGATCCTCTCAATATAGAACTCATCCTTAATTCCTGAATCAGTGGAGCAAATCAAGGACACATTCCCGAATAAGTGGAGAAATAATTGCATGTTCTCACAAAGACTTCAAGTTTGATTTTCCTTAACTAATTAACTCAAACTGAATTAATTAATTAATATTCAAACTGCTGGTAAGACTAAATTCAAATTTTACTTCTTGTTTCTAGTCTGGGGATTGACTAAAATAGGAATCAACACTGCACTACTAAAAATAGAACTTCTATTTTTAGCACCTCCATTTTTCATTCCGTGTTGCCCAATCTAGCATTGATGCCCAAACTGCTATTTTTAGCACTTCTATTTCTAGCAATTTCTTGTTGCCAATTTTCAACAGCTGGTGGTGAGCACCAATATTGCAACAATAATGTTGCAACTCCTAGGCTGCCTTCTTTACTCTTATCAACCAGGTAGTTTGTAACAAACTTGGAAGTGACGGTGTGGTATGCATAAGTACTAGTTCTTACTGCAGGTTGTCACTTGGTCAGCCAACACAAGATCACTACGAGCTCAAGCCAACTTCTATGGATTCCAAAAGAAGCTATATATGTGATGAAAGGAGAGAAAGACTACTCTATAGATACTACTCTAACTGCAGAAAGGAGAAACACTGAAATGTAAAGCAAACCAAGTAAATCCTACTTAACCAACTAATCCTATTTTTGTGGAAAGCACTATGAAAACCATGATAAGAATGCCATATATCTATTCAAAGAAGTAAACAACATATAACTAAGCTATTTGTGGAAGTAAATGAGCAAAAAAACATCTTTTTCGATTTTTATGTATTTTTATGTGAATTTGACATGTATGTGATTTACTATTTGAGAATGTGGCAGCGAATAGGTGGTGTTGAAAGGTGGTTTTGGGGCTTGAGAGGATGTAGGATGGTGTAGTTGGGTCCTAGGAGGTCTCAGGTGGCCTTTTGGAGGCTTTTCTCACACTCGGCCTTCAAAAGAAATCCTATAGGAAAATCTATAGGAGGACACAGGAAATCTACAAGAGGAAAAACAATGTTCTACAGGAGGCCTATAGGAGGAGGCCGAGAGCAGTTTTGGCTATTTTGATTGTGTGAGAGTGGGTGGAAAAGGTGGATGAAGGCTAGAATGAGGTTTAGGGAACCTAGGGTGTACCAAGAATCATGACGAGAGAGAAAGATGATTGGATCTGCTCAAGGGGAGAGGAAGGAATTTTATGGAAAATGTAGGAAACAAAGGTAGAATTGAGGGGAGACTTGGGCAACCTGTAAGGCATGGATCAGATGGAGGATGGGATGGCTGATAATCTGATTTACTGTTAGAAGATATCTGCTACATAGACAACTGACAGTCAACCAATGAGATGAAGCAAGCGATGAAATAAGTGCATCTAGAAAAACAGAGATTTGCATCAAACTAGTCTAAACTATGATTCATGAAAGTAAATGCTGAGAAATGCTGCAAGAAAGGAAAGCACGGAAGAATACTATTGTAAATAAAAAATTGAGCATGATGAAGAAGTTCTGAAGCAAAGCAAAAATAGACTATCAACCACTAAAAAGCTACAAACACTAGAAATCCTGTGAATGAGGAAAATCTATGTTTTTGGGGTAGTAAGAGGGTCTTTGCCTCAAATCATGGTCCCAAAGGGAGGAAGAGAGGCCAAGACATTGTTGCTACCTTTTGAATCTTTTCTTTACCACTTGTTAACCTACTATAGAAAGCACAAATGGAAGCAAACTACTAAATCATCAAAAGCAACCTATTCTTAACCATGAAAGAAATACATCTAATAGCAACCTAATCTACAAACTGAAATGAAAAATACGAATACAAATAAAAAAGAGCTTGGCCACTTGGATTGGGCCCTAACCCAAGAGATTCAACTCTCTGAGGTAACTTAGTGCTAACTCAAAAATTATTCCATCTTTATTCTCAAAACAAATAACAAGATTACATGAACTATCAAAGTAATAAGCTCGAAGTTGAGTAGAGTTTACATAAGCAAAACTACAAAAAGAATCCAACAAGAATCCGACCCTAGTGAGGCCTAGGCCTCTCTACTTATACAAATGAAGCTATCAACATCTTCTTTAAAATCAGGGAGGCTTGGCTCCAAAACTCAAGATAATCATCAGTTATCCTTCACTTGCTCGACTGCCTTCTAGTGCATGACTTGGCTACCTGTACTTCGAGCTGAATGAAGGGGAATTAGAAGTGATGAGTAATAAATGAGGGGAATTCCCTCCTATAGGTCCTCTGCTTTGTCCACTTCGATTTATTGCTACCAATTGTCCTCTGGATCCTTGACTTTGACCTCAAAATTCATCAATAATTTGCATTAAACACATATTAGACCACATGGCATCGCAACTAACTCAACTGACTCTATAATCATAAATATATTTAGAAAATCATACAATAAGCTAAGAGAATGGTTGATTTGACTAGGTTAATAGGTAAAATGAGCCCATATAATTACCCATTTATGAGGCTCATCATCACCCCCTATTGAAAGTGTTGGTCATCCTCTGAGCAACTTAGTCCATCTCCTCATCTTTTATGGCCCTAGTGGCCTCCCTAGCATCCCATGCCTCTGATGTGGTCTCCTCTTCCCTGTCATAGAATCCTACCTTCCTGTCTATTTCTTCCCACTACTCCTGCTCTTCTGCTTCTCTTCTACCTGCCAGCATATCTAGGAACAGTGTGGGACTCAATTTGAGGCCAATCCAATTGACCTTCAACCTCTGCATGGAGCGCTTGTATATTGGAAGTCTCCTTAATGCCTCCTTCATCCTCGTTGGAGAATGATATTCCCTGATCTACAAATTGTGTGGTAAGGTGTTCCATCTCCTCAGACATGCATGCACACAATCATCCCCAAGTAACCTTTCCATATCTTCAAAATGTGTAATGGCTTGTGCCTGATCACTTATATATCTAGGGGCAATCTGAGGATTATTGGAAAGCAGGTCATGTGTGCTGATGAGTGCCATGGGGTCTGTTGGCTCAGCTTTGATCATTAATGGCTCATTCTGCTCCTTTATCATCAACGTTCTTATTCCTGCTGCCCTTAACTCTTCATGGTTCATCCATGAGGCCATGGCCATTAGTTGCAAGTCCCCTAACCTGGCATTAGGGTCCCACACATTCATGTCTACGAAGGCCATGTTATGCAGGTTGAATTCTGCCATCTTTTCCTTATCCTCTGATTTTCTTTGGTCACACAGATCCATAAACTGCTTGTAATCTTGGAAAGGCATTGTGCATCTTTGTGCCAAAGTCTTTATTTGAAATTACAACCATTGGTCCTTGAGATACAATCCATAGGACTTTGTTGGTGTCCTACATTGCAATGCCTCCATGGACCAACTGGCCATACATGTGAGTTGGATCTCTTTCTCCTACAGTTGTCTTCTTAGAAATTAATTTCCAGTTTCAAGGTGGCTTCTTGTGATTGCTTCTCTGTGTCTGTCAACACTTAACTCTCTGCCCATTTCTCTGAGTTTGTTCTCCATACGTCCAATATCCTTAGCCTCCTTGGATTTGGCTATTTGCATCCACCTATGGGTCCTTATTCTTTCTTTCTCTAATTCAAAGAATAGTAGAATTGTAAATTTTTGTGGAATTATTCTTCTCCCCTCAAGAAGATTGTAGTAGGAGCCAAGACTGGGCTAGGGATCAGGTCCTTGTAGCTCTGTTTCTTCCTCCTTTCCCTATGGCTATCCTTCTACCCTTTTTTCAAGCTTTTGGGTCTCCTTTAGTTTTGACAGGGTCTCCTGTAGAACTGTTTGTGCCTCTTGTAGGACTATTTTTGGATCCTATAGTTCTACCTTTTCTTTCCATGTGGGGGATCTAGGAGTCCCCCTTTCATATGTGATAGGTGCTTGGAAGGGGATTCTTTTCCTTGGGCAAAGGTTGAATCTTCAATAATAATTGGCACTTTTAAAGAAGGTCGGGGTTTCCCTCTTTTGATTATTGTGCTCTTCCTGGCCCTAAAATACATTGAGGTCTACCTCTTCCTCTTCTGTTTTGGCTTAATTGGTCTGCTGAGGGCAGTGAGAGCAGTTGCTACCTCTCTTTCTAGAGTCTCAGGGGACACTTCTGTCTTTTCTACCCCTTTTTCTCCTCCTTCTGTCTCTTTCTATCTCTGTTTGCTCTGTTTCTCCCTACTCTGTTTCTTCAAATTTATCCTCCTCTATCTTGGTTTCTTCCTTCTTCCCTTCTTGTTCCTCTAAATCACCAGTTGCTTCACCTTCTCCCCCTTGCTGCTCTTCTTCCTCACTTCCAGTAGGACTGATATCATAGGTCATGGTCTTTATGTCATCTTCAACTGTCATGTTTCGGAAGATTTCCCATGTTATAGGGAGTGTAAATGTATGGAGGGGTTCTTCCACTAAAATTTTGATTAACCCATGGTGAGCTATCTGCTCTAAATTTCTTGCTTTTACTTTAGTACTGGAGTCAATGAGGGACTGCATGAGGAAGTAGGGGATGCTGAGCTTTTGAGGGGCTGGAGTGTCCATGCCATACCTTAATTCATGTAGGATTCTAAAGTGGTAACCATAGACAATGTTGTACCTGCCCTCATAGGAAATATACTTGATTATTTGGTAGCTAACCTCATCCCAAGAATATGGTATGCTAGCCCTTCTTATGCCATATTTATCTTCTACAAGGGTTTCATTGTTTTGGAAGAAGTTTTTCTTGGCAACCTGGCCAATTGGTTTCTCATCCTTACTCCAAGGAAACCCAAGAGGAAGGGTAGTGACCCTACTGATAAATTCAGTGGTTATCTCCATCGAAAGGCCTCTAAAGGTGACAGTGGCATGTGTTTTGATGTGAGGGACCAAAGAGTGGGAAAATTCTTGAGAACTTTCCTTATCAAACCCTCAAAATTTCTCAAAAAAGTTCATCCAATTTGCTCTTGTGAATATGTCCACTACTTGGGGATGTGTATGGAGCCTAGAGAAGTTGGTGGGCTCTTTCCTCATAAAACCTCCTGGCATTTTGTTTATTCTTCTTTGGGAAACCGAATGAGGAGAAGGAGACAACAATTTTTGAAGAAAAACAAAGAAATAGAGAGACTGTGTTTTTTTTAAGAAATAAGCAAAAATTCTTTAATGTTTAGATTCTCTTCCGGATCCATCGCATAAGGGTTCTTTTCCATCAACATTTCGAACCAGCAACGATGGTTCATCTTCAGGATGTGAGAAAATATTGAAAGACTGGTCTTATTTTTTCCTATATATATAGAGATGCTTAGCCGACAGATATGATTAATTTAATTATTCTTTTTTTATGGTTATATTCATTATATTTTTTTAAATTTTCTAATTTATATAATTATTTTAATTTAATTTTTATTATTTTAATTTAATTTAATTATTCCTTATTTTAATTATAATTATTTCTTATTTTAATTATAATTCTTTTAATTAATAATCTTAATATTAATTGTTATTTATTTTAATTAATTTTAATTTTAGTTATTGTAAATATTTTAATTATTAATTGTTAATTTTAATTAATTATAATTATTATTAATTATTAATTATTAATTTTAAATGTTATAATTATATTGATTTTATAATTGTTTTATGCAAATTTTATTTATTTGTTTATTTTAATTGTTATTTTAATTAATTATAATTGTTGAATTAAGGCTTCTGTGATCCATATCAAATTTTTGAAGATTCTTCGGCGAAAATCACATAGAGGAATTTTGTCGATGCTTTTCGAACCAGCTAGTGTGGTTCATCGTTAGGATCGTCCTGATGATGAATCACACTAGCTCGTTCGAAACGCATCGACAAAATTTCTCTATGTGATTTTTGCCGAAGAATCTTCAAAAATTATAATTGTATTGATTGTATTTATTTTGATTATTTATTTATTTTAATTATTATTCTCATTAATTATTAATTTTTAATTGTTAAAATAATAATAATAATAATAATAATATTTAGAAGAAGCTCGAAGGTTATTTAGAAGAAGCAAGATGTGGTGGCACAATCTTAGCTGGGATAGTTATTATCCTTCTTCTCTATGTTGACGATATTGTTCTTTTGGCAAGGTGCCCTTCTGATCTTGATAAGCAACTCAAGCTTCTTAAGGATTTCTGCTCTACCATGGGTATGACTGTTAACACAGACAAAACAAAAGTTATGATTATCAAATCCAAGAAGGACACTTGTGCTAATTTTATGTATGACAATAATAACTTGGAGGAAGTGTATTCTTACAAGTACCTAGGAATTGATATCCATCACAAGCTCAACTGGAACCATAGCATTGAGAAAAGGATCAATGGGGGATGGAAAGCTTATTTTGGTCTTGAAAATAATTGTAAAACAACAAACCTCGTAATGTGGGATAAAAAGAAGTTCCTCTTTGAAACTTTAGTCACTCCTGTTATCTTATATGGCTGTGAAGTTTGGGGCTGCAGCATTTCCAGAGAATCATGGAGGAAGATTGAGCAAATCCAGAAGCGTTTTATAACTTATAACCTGAAAATTAAAAGTAATACACCCTATCCTATTCTCCTTATAGAAGCAGGTCTTTCTCCTATTGAGAGCCTAGCTATGCGCAGGTTTCTGTTGTACAAGCACAAGCTCAATAACATAGACAATCATAGACTTCCTAAGCTAGCTTTAAATTCCAGCCAAAACCACCTAAGGCTTAACCGAGGATGGCATAAGGACACAAGGGCCTGGCTAAACTATTGGGAGATCAATGAGAATGATGCTTTGCAAAACATAAATAACATTAAAGATATTGTTACTTCTAAGTTCAAAGAAAAATTGTGGTGTGAGAAAGATTTAGCGTCTAAAAGAAAATTAAGTTATTATAAGAAGGTCATCAACCCCACCCTTGAAGATCAAAAGTATCTCTCTATTCTAACTAGCTCAAAGAAGAAAATTAACATAGCAAAGATTAGAACGAATTCTCATGAGCTCCATAGTGAAACTGGTCGCTGGGCAGTTCCTAAAACGCCATGGATGGAAAGGATCCGCCATATTTGTGAGAATAGGAGCATCGAGGATGAAAACCACTTCCTCTTAGAGTGCCATGCATACAACCACATTAGATCTCAATTTCACAACCTTTGTTACAATACTGACCTTCCTAGCCTTTTACAATGCCAAAATTATAGTGAACTCGGGAGGCTTCTCTCCAAGCTTTTTGAGCATAGGAATAAAATATTAAATCAAAATAAATAATTTGTCTTTTTTAGGTCCGATAGATCATTATTTGGTCTCAGCGGATGTTAACCATCATCATCAATAATAACAATAATAATAATAATTAAAACTAAAATTATAATTAATAAATAAACTAGAACAAATATAATTGTTAGGTGTTATAATTATATTTGTTCTAGTTTATTTATTAATTATAATTTTAGTTATAATTATTATTATTATTATTATTTTTAACAATTAAAAAATAAAAATTAATTAGAATAATAATTAAAATAAATAAATAATCAAAATAAATACAATCAATTCAATTATAATTAATTAAAATAACAATTAAAATAAACAAATAATAAAAATTTGCATAAAACGATTATAAAATCAATATAATTATAACAATTAAAATTAATAATTAAAATAATTATAATAATTAAAATTAAAATTATTAATTATAATAATCATAATAACTAAAATTAAAATTAATTAAAATAAATAACAATTAATATTAAGATGATTAATTAAAAGAATTATAATTAAAATAAGAAATAATTATAATTAAAATAAGGAATAATTAAAATTAAATTAAAATAATTATATAAATTAGAAAATTAAAACAAATATAATGAATATAACCATAATAATAATAATAATAATAATAATAATCATATATGTCGGCTAAGCATCTCTATATATATAGAAAAAAATAAGACCAGTTTTTCAATATTTTCTCACATCCTGAAGATGAACCATCATCGCTGGTTCGAAATGTCGATGAAAAAGAATCCTTATGCAATGGATCCGGAAGAGAATCTAAACAATGATGAAACTCGCAGAAACCTCAAAGACAAGATAATTCTTTTATGTATTTCCTCCACTTAAAGGCTTTATCTTCTCCTCAAAATTTTAACCACTACTTGCATATTTGGATATTCAATGGGGGTATGCATAGAACCTACGTCCTCAACCCAAGAATTGTGCTAAAACTCATTTTTTCTCCCTTCAAAACAACTCACTGGCCCTCCTATAGAAGACTATTGTCCCTCCTGTAGAATTCCTATAGGTTCTTCTGTAGAACTTGTAAGTGCTTCTGTAGACAATTCCAAGAGTAGGAATATGGGAGAGATCAATGGAGAATGATGGTTACGAGGCTATGGGGGCACGGGGAGATTGTACGAGTAGAGTTTCAAGGAGAGAATGAAGGAAAAGGTGGTGAGAGTGCTCGGGGAGGAGTACTTATTGCTTTTTATGGATATTTCTGGTGATGGAGGGTGAGCTGGCCAAGTGTACGTTGGCCATATTTGGACCGTTGGTCCCCACCTGCCTTGTCATCATGGCCCTTTCCTCGTAATCATCCCTCATGATTGCATTAGAGTTCACACTTCCTCCACTACTTGTCCTTGACATCTTTCCTGAGTTGATTGTGCGCACATGTGGGTGTCATCTTCGGATGAGTGGAGTCAACTAGCTGAAGGTGGCCAAGTTAACTAGCCACCTTTCCCTCATTCACCCTCAACCATCTCATTGTTGTTGAATGCCTTCTAATTATACAAATGCAAACAGAGGAGCGGGTTAGTTACTTACCTGAGATGCGAATGCATTTGTTGTGAGGTGTTGTGGCTCTCTCTCTCTACTACATGCCTTGTTTCTTTTGATGCATGTTGTCTACATGCTAATGTGTGGTTGTGCTTTGTGCAGGTTCTTCTCTAGCTAGATCCGATCTTCAGGTGTCTTCTTCAAACTTCATATTTGCACCCTCTTGTTGTTGATGCTGGATTTTAATGGGATCAGCTACTACAGGAGCTCTTGTAACTGCTTCTCCCTTTGATACTTCAGCTTCTTTATGTGCTTGGAGCTATGAGGATGATGCCAGAGATGTAGATAGGGATGGAGAGGTAATAGGTAGGCTTCAAGTGAGGTGGATGGTGCAGTTCCCTTTCTTATTTTTTGTTTTCTTTCTTTTCCCGGAGAACAGTTTTTTTATGTCTTTCTTGGACAGGGAGAAGAATGATGCTTGGGGTGTGATGCAGGCTTGGAATTGATGGAAAGGAGGTTTGAAGAATACAGGAGGATTTATAGGATTTTTTTTATGAAGCTTCCCTGTCCCCCAAACTGCCTTTTATATCCATTTCTGGCTCTCTGTAATTCCTATAGGAGCCTCCTGTAGAAAACACGATTTTTGAAAAAGAAGCGCAGTGAAGTGAAAAGAATGCCAAGAATGATGGAGAAAGGTGTGGGAAGGTAGGATAGGTGTTGGTATTGGTTTCAAGGCTCCCATAACACCTTCTCCCACTTCCTAAAGTCCTCTTACAAACCTGCAATGCAACTGGAAATTCATTTTCCTTTTTCTCTTTTTTTTTTGGAAAATAGCTAGGGCGCCCTAGGAAGGTTTTCACCCTAATTTTCTGCCTTGGATGCCTCGAAGGGAGGTTTTCACCCACGAATCTTATTTTTCTCTTTTCTTTTTTGACATCATTGGGCTACCTCAGAAGAGGTTTTCAACCCAATTATGGGACTCAAGTGCCTCATGGAGGTTTTCACTTGAGTCCTTATCTTTTATTTTTCTTTTTCTTTAGTGAGTGGATGAAGTGGAGGCCAAGACATCCTCCACTACCATCACTGTCTTATTCAAATTTTCGATGAACTCTCACTTGGAGAGGGGTTTCTTGTAGACTTTCAACTGATGTCCATTGACGAGCATGGGGATGGCTTCATCATCAATGGTTCTGATCAGAACTGAACCATTCTCATTGCATTTCTCCACAGTGTAGGGTCCCAACCATATTGTCCTTAGCTTGCCCTTAAAATATTTGTATCTTGAACCATAGAGTAGTGCCCAATATCCCTCTTAGAATTGCTTGTCCTTGATGTTTTTTTCATGCCATATCTTTCTCTGAAGCTTAAATACCTTTGTATGGAGAAGGGCCTACATTCTGTGTTCATCCAATCCATTGAGCTGAAGTAATCTTTCTTTCTCTGCATGGCTAAGGTCTAGGTCCAGTTGAGCTGCCATCCTCAGGGTATTGAAATACAATTCTATTAACAGGAAAGTCTTCTTCCCATAGACCAGTTCATAGGGTGTGAACCCTGTAGTTGTCTTAAATGTTGTGTTGTAGGCCCAAGTGGCCTCAACTAATCTATCCACCCAGTCCTTTTTACTGTTGCTCACTACCTTTGTCAAGATCCCTTCCAATGCACTGTTAGTGACCTACACCTGCTCATTGGCTTGTGGATGGTAAGCGGTGGAAGTCCTGTGCTTCATTCTATGATGTGTGAGCAGGTCTTTAATCAAATTGGAAGTGAACTTGCTGCCTTGATTTGTCACCAACTCCCTTGGATACCCAAACTTGTAAAATATGTTCCCTCTCAAAAGTTCAGCTACTTTTTCCTCTGTCGCTACTTTGATTGCTTCTGTCTCTACCCACTTTGTCAGGTAATCAATGCACACAATGATGTATTTCTTCTGCTTTGAAGGAGGGTTGATAGGCCCCACAAGGTCCATGCCCCACTTCTCAAATGGCTCAAAGGTAACTTGAGGTTGCATGGGCATTTCATCCTTTGGAGTAGGTTTCCCCATCCTTTGACACCGATCACACTAGTTGGTATATCTCCTCACATCATGATGAAGAGTGGGCCAATAGTAGCTTGCTTGCAATATCTTGGAGGTAGTTCTTTCGGCTGCGAAATGACCTCCACAAGGCCCGTCATGACAGGCTAGGAGGATGTCAAAGACCTCCTCCTCCTTGACACATCTTCTCAAAATCCGATCTGGGCCAAGTTTGAAGAGACTACCCCAAATCCCAGTGAAAGGGGCACTTTTCCTTACTATCTTGCTCTTCTCTTTTGAGGACAGGTGTGGTGGGAACTATGCTGAAACCAAGTAATTTGCTATATTAGCAAACCATGGAGAGAGTACTAAGATGGAAAACAGGTGTTCATCTAGCATTTGATCATCCACCGTTCCTTCTCCATCTGCAGGAAAATTTACTCTAGACAAAAAGTCAGTAACAACATTTTCTTTACCAGGCTTATCAACAATGGTCAAATAAAACTGCTGCAGTAAAAGCAACCATCTAATAATGCAAGCATTTACATCCAGTTTGTTCATTAAATATCTAATGGCAGTGTGATTAGTGTGCACAAAGGTTTGATAGCCTGTGATATAATATCTGAATTTGTTTAAGGAATGCACAACAACTAGGAGCTCCTTCTTGTTCACTGTATAGTTTAACTCTACCTTTGACAAGTTTTTTCTTATAAAGTATATGGCATAAGGTGACTTTTCATCAATTTTTTTCAAGGCTGCTCCTGTTGCTTTGTTCAAGGCATCTATGTGAATGTGGAAAGGTAGGGCCTAGTTTGGGCCCCTCAAAATTAGGGCAGTCACGAGTTTGCTTTTCAAGGTATCCAGGGCTTCTTGACAGTTTTCTAACCATATAAACTCGACATCTTTACCTAAAAGGCCAAAGAAAAGAGAGGCTAGCTTGTTGAAATCTTTAATGAATCTCTGGTAATACCCTGCCAAGCCTAGGAAGCTTCTAACATCTCTCACCTTTTGAGGAGGTGAGACCCTTTGGATGATGACAATTTTATTGGGGTACACTTGTAGTCCCTATTAAGATATTTCATGAACTAGCACAGTCCTTGTAGTTATCCAAAATTCACATTTTTCTGAACTGAGGGACAGGTTCATCTCAATACACTTGTCTAGAACTTTTCCTAGGTTAGATAAAGCTTCCTGAAAGTTAGAGCCATAAGGAGTAAAGTCATCCATGTATATCTCTGCTGCATCGTGAACTAATTCAGAAAATATACTCAGTACCTCTCTTTGGAAAATAGCTGGAGCATTACACAAACCAAAAGGAAGGACCCGGTATGCAAAGGTACCCCAAGGGCAAGTGAAAGTGGTCTTATCTTGGTCTTCCCGGCTGATATGAATCTGATTGTACCCACTAAACCCATCTAGGAAAGAGAAAAACATTTTCCTTGCCAGACCATCTAACACTTGATCTATGAAAGGCAAAGGAAAATGGTCCTTTTTAGTTGCTTTTCTCAATTCCCGATAGTCAACACAAATTCTCCACTTACCATTTTTCTTTGGCACTAGCACCAAAGGAGAGACCCATTCACTGTCAGAGATGGGATAGATAAATCCTGCATCAAGTAATTTATGTATTTCTTCCTTAACAATATATTTAAGCGCTGGATTCATCCTCCTTTGAGGCTACCTAACTGGCTTGCAATCCTCCTTGATGTATATATGATGAGTACATACTGAAAGGTGCACTCCCTTCATCTCCTTATAGCTCCAAATGAAGGCATCTAGGTGTTTTCTCATCAAGCTACACAGTTCATTCTCCTGGGAAGTGGATAGGGATGGATTGATTTTCAAGGTTCTTTCTGGGTCGAACTCTATATTCTTAACACAGAGAGAGGTGGAGTCAGACACATAGAGATGAATTGAGGGGTTTTTTTGGGTTTCTCTTACTATGTCCTCTAATGGTGATACACTGGGAGGTGGATTCTGAATTAGATTTTCAATCATGTCATCCTCATCTTGTTGTTTTCCCCCCATGGTGATTCCTAATGCACAAAGTAGTGTAGAATAGACTTCATCCTCATCTTCCTCTTCAAACCAGAGAGGCAAATCATGTTCTAGCAAGGGTTGGGCAGGAGGATATAGGATTAACTACTCGGACATATGCCCATTCCTTGTGGTCATGTTCCTAGGTTGACAATTGATGTAGGCATCAATAGTAGCCAACCAGGGTCTTCCCAGAATGAGAGGATACCCAGTGAGCTTTTCCTTTGGCTGGAAAACTAAGAAATCAGCAGGGTACTCCGAAGAATCAATGGAGACCATCACATCTTCCACAATCCCCTCAAGGGTCATAGTGGAGTAGTCTGCAAGCTGTAGCATGATCGTGATCTTTCTCAAGGAGCCCTGGGGGTTTATTTTGAGCATTGTGAACCTTTTCATCACGTTAATGGCAACTCCGAGATCAATCAAGGTGTGTGGCATCATGGTGCCATTGATGTGGACATCAACTACTGGGCTTCTAGGGTCCAGATATTTTGGATAGATTGCCTACCCTAACATCAGTTCAGACAGTTTCCCTATGACATTGATGGTTGGGGCATCTCTCCTGCGCCTTCTTGGATGCCTAAAGCACTTCTCTTTGATCAACCTATTATAGATAGGCACAACTTTTATGGCTTGGAGAAGTGGTATCTTCACAGATAAATGTCTCAATTCTCCCAGGAGTTCAGTTTCTTCTGGGGTAGGCTGGACTATTGCAGATAGCCTCTCAAGAAGGGGTGCAATTGTTTTAGGTTCACTTTCCTCTTTATCTTCCTCAACCTCCCTGGGTGGAGGCTGGCTATCTAGGAGAACTTTCCCAAATCACATATTAATTTCCTAAATCTCCATAGCATAAGTTGGGTAGATGGTTCCCCACTATACCCCTGCTGAGCCTGCCTATTGTTCGGGTTCAAATTTGGCTGGGCAGGCATTTGGAGTTTCTTTGGTGGAGCAGGAGGTAACGGTTGTGGTTGGGTAGGTGGTGGAGGCAAAAGAGTGGGAAGAGAGTTGTATTGGGGCCTCCACCCCTTATGAGAGGCATTCCACTGAGGCTGTGGCAGAGCATAGGATTGAAATGAATGGGTGGCTATTTGGGAATGGTATCGATATGTGAAGGACCAAGGAGGAGGTGTGGACCAGGGGATGAGCAGGGGGGGCTCAAGAAGGTATGGAAGTGACTTGGTTGGGGTTGTAGTATGCCTAAGATGTCCCTTGCATCCCCTACTGATATGGTCTAGGTCCATGCGGCCTCCTTTGGTTTATGTAATAGAGCTATTTGGTGACTCCCTCAACCCCTTGATGTACAACTTTAAGTCTGGGTAAGGAAGGACACTTGTCCATAGAATGATTTTCTTCACAGACTAAACAAACTTCTATAGAGTTCAATGGGAATTCATTCCTAGGATGCCTCCTGGTGCATCTAGGGAAAAAAATGGCCAAATCCCTCTCTACTTCCTCTTGTTTCCTTTTGATATGTAAGGTGTCCATTTTCCTGGCAAGAGTCTATATCATCTCACTCTTGAAGCCTTCCACCATGTTTCCAATTTCTCTTTTAATGGATGAGCTAGAGGAAGAGGTACTGGCTATGGGTTAACTCCCCCTACCTTTCTTTCTGGATGCTCTAGAATGGTTTCTAAAAACAGTCTTTATGTCCTCATAGGATAGTTGGTATATGTCTCCCCCGACTAGTAGATGGAGGGTGTCTAAAAGATCTTCCCAAATTCCTTTGAGCAGGACCATCTTTAGAGACTCAGGGTCAAGTGTGCATCCGTCCCTTTTGTAACTGAGCTGGAACCTCTCCTCATAGTTTTCCAGGGACTCACCACTTCTTATAGTCATTCGAAAAATGTCTTCTTTAGTATCTTTTGACCTACAATAGTCTTGATACTTATTGTTAAGGGCTTGCTGCATCTAAGCCCAAGTTGTGATACTATTGCCAGGTAATCCCATGAACCAATGCAATGTTGCATACTTGAGAGTAGAAGAACAATTTCAACTTTTGCTCATCTTCTGCATATTCATAGGTTCGACAGATAATAGCAAACTAAAAGAAAAAGGTTTTAGGATCTTCTGTAGTCAGACCATGGAAATGAGGTAGGGCAAAAGGGCTTATATTTTTCATTTTGGTGTCCGCATTGGTCTCCCAAATGGGAAAGGTACCCTCTATTCTCTCTCCATTCCCCCTACCATTTTTGTGCTCGGCCATTAGCTCCAAAGGAATCTTTTCTTCTTCTTCCTCCCCTATAGGTTCTTCAAGTATGTTTGGCTATTCACTTAAGGGTTCTTCTTGATCGTAGCCATTGAAGAAGAGAGAAGGTTGGCTGTGTGAAGCAGTAGGGGTGTTAGGCAAATTTTTTCCTGAATTATGTTTAATCCTAAGAGGCATGAAAGGAAGTCTTTTTGGTTGTTTTTTTTTCTTTTTCCCCACACTGATAGTACCTACAAAACTAAAATTGATTGAACAAAACAAATTTCAACTAACTGAAATAAACTTGCTGAAATGAAATTTGCAGAATTGAAAAGGAAAGCAAGGAAATGCAGAACTGAAGGAAAAGAATGACTAGTTTAGTCTTGCTAAAATGAAATTTGTAGAAATGAAAAGGAAAGCAAGGAAATGCAGAACTGAAGGAAAAGAAAGGACTAGTCTACTTTTGCTAAAATAAACTATTAACAGAATGTTGCAATATAAAATAGAAGAAAGAAACAATCACAGAATACTCTGACGCTTCCCCGGCAACGACGCCATAACGATGGTGAGCACTAGTATTGCAGCAATAATGGTTCAACTCCTCGGTTGCCTTCTTTACTCTTATCAACCAGGTAGTTTGTAACAAACTTGGAAGCGACGGTGCTGTATGCACAAGTACTAGTTCTTACCGCAAGTTGTCACTTGGTCAGCCGGTATAAGATCACTAGGAACTCAAGCCAATTTCTATGGATTCCAAAAGAAGCTCTATATGTGATGAAAGAAGAGATAGACTACTCTACAGATACTACTCTAACTGCAGAAAGGAGAAAGACTGAAATGTAAAGCAAACCAAGTAAATCCTACTTAACCAACTAATCCTACTTTTGCATAAAGCACTATGAAAACCATGAGAAGAATGTCATCTATCTATTCAATGAAGTAAACAAAATCTAACTAAGCTATTTCTAGAACTAAATGAGCAAAAAAACATCTTTTTGGATTTTAATGTATTTTTATGTGAATTTGACATGTATGTGATTTATTGTTTGTGAATGTGGCAGTGAATAGGTGGTGTTGAAACGCGGTTTTGGAGCTTAAGAGGATGTAGGATGGTGTGGTTGGGTACTAGGAGGTCTCAGGTTGCCTTCTGGAGGCTTTTCCACACTTTGCCTCCAAGGAAAATCCTACAGGAAAATCTACAGGAGGACATATGAAATCTACAGGAGGAAAATCAGCGTTCTTTAGGAGGCCTACATTAGAAGGCTGAGAATAGTTTTGGCTATTTTGAGGGTGTGAGAGTGGGTGGAAAAGGTGGATGAAAGTTGGAATGAGGTTTTAGGCACCTAGGGTGTACCAAGAATCACTAGGATAGAGAAATATGATTGGATCTGGTCAAGGAGAGAGGAAGGAATTCTATGAAAATGTAGGAAACTAAGGTAGAATTGAGGGGAGACTTGGGCGACCTGTCGGGCATGGATCAGATGGAGGATAAGATTGTTGATAAGCTGATCTGCTATTAGAAGATATTTTTGTTGGAATTATGATACAAGTGTTGTCCTTGATGGCAACTCACTCAGAGGTATGATACAGGTGTTGTCCTTGATGGCAACTCACTCAGATGACAGATCATAGTGCAGTAGGTAAAGAGAGAGGCATAAGCGGGTTAACCTTGATGAAAGTGTGTATACACGTGAGTTAGCAAAACGAAAGGCACGTACACGTACACATGTAGGTTCACAGAAGGAAAGGTGTGTACAAGTTGGAAACCATGGTTTTGGTCCGTGGTATTTGGTCCATGGTATTTTGGTATTAGTCCATGGTATTTGGTCCGAAATGTTGACCCTAGGTATTGGGTCCAAGGTATTGGTTCAACATGGTTTTGGGCCATGGTATTGAGAGAAGCCTAAACCTATATAGGGAGAAGATCATTAGGCCAAGGAGAGTAGTGAGAAGGTGATGAATATATGATGAAGTGTGAGATCTAGTATGTTGGTGATGGGGTTTGTGATGCTTAGCTTGATCTGAATCAAGGATGCACCTATGCAGATGATGATGGATGATGGATCAAGATATTAAGGCTTGGAATGTTTATGATTATATGGTTTGATTATGGATAGACTAGATCTGAATTATTGGCACATTTTTATTCTATAAATGTTATGTTCTGATGTCTGAAATAGCTGCAAAGTTATAAGTTAGAATTTGCAGATCTGTACGCGGGTTGTTTTTGGTAAAAGCGCGTATACACACAGGTTGGGTTCGTTTGAGTAGCGTATACAGTATGAAGTATGATATTTGAAGTTTTAGTTGGATCTGGTTGTTGTTGCAGAGTTATGTTGTCTATTCTGTGTTGTTGACAGGGTTTCAGTATTGGGTGATTCAGAGATTGATGATGCAGGTGTAGTTGATGATTGTGTTGAAATGGTGATTGTTTTATGGATCCAGTATGAAAATGTATGAAACGTGGTCCTGGGAAGATCGTACAATTCAGTAGGTTGACACCTACATACTGGTAAACATATCGGCCAGTACAAGAGCTAGGGGGTTGTAGCGCCCTTCCAGGAGCAGCTGGAAAACGAGTGAAGGTTGGAGCCTTCAGTAGGTCAGCGCCTACGTACTAGTAAATGGATCAGCTATTACAAGAGCTAAGAAGGTTGTAGCCTTCAGCAGGTAGAAGCCTACGTACTAGTATAATACTGCACTAGTACTATTGTAAAAAGAAGTTTCTTATTAAAATAAGATAGAGACGAATTGCAGCAGGTGGTTTTCACCCACATTAGGTTTCCACCTTACATCATGGTGTTCATGTGTGCTCCTTATGTGTGATGATCTGTTCTGTTTTACTGCACTTGATTACTCTTGATATGGTTAATAATGTTCTGATGCACTCATTGAAGATCAACTAACTGAATCATAAGTTTACTGGATATACGCTAGTTGCATTAATCACAGTTGCGTATATATGCATGTATCCTGAACTGAAGTAGCGTATATGAATCAGAGTATGAAAATGAAAAGTGTTTGATTTGCTAATACTGATTCACCCCCCCCCCCCTCTCAATATTATTTCCAACAATTTTCTACAAAGAAAACTGATAGTCAACCAATGAGATGAAGCAAGCGATGAAATAAGTGCATCTAGAAAAATAGAGTTTTGCATCAAACTAGTCTAAACTATGATTCATGAAAGTAAATGCTGATAAATGCTGCAAGAAAGGAAAGCATGTGTTATCACTCAGCTTTTCATTGAAGTTGTTAGAAGAAGGAAAGGGGTATGAGGTAACCACAAACCAATCCTTTAAGTACAGAATCTAGCCAATCTGTACTCAAATAGGGCTCTCTCTTTATGACTTAGCTTTGTTCTGTGAGCTATTAAGCTAGTGATGAAAGCTTGGGGGGTTTTTATTTTGTTTGGTGGTGGAATTCGAGAGCCGATGGATAGAAAAATTATTTTAGGCCATTGGGCTATGGAGTCAACTGAAGGATAGCTTAACTGGGTCAAGTTGATTTAACAAAGGAGAAATTTCATAGGGCAAGATAGCTAAATAAAAGACAAATGATAGCTTAAAATGGGTGAAATTGTCTTGAACAGGGTGGAAGGGTAGTCAAGAATCCTTCAACAAAGTCCAAGATGAGGGGAAGTGGGTGCTCATTAACAAAAAGCAGTTAATTATTCTTTGTTAAATGATCACAGTGATAAACTCTGAAAGCAGGGAGCAGTTAAGAATTCCCTACCTATAATAGCTTGGAAGAAAACATTGAGAAAATAAATGATTTTAAAGACAGAATGCAGTAAAGCTCTTTCTGAAACATAACTTTTTGTTTATCATTTAGATATGAAACACATGAATATTGATTAAACCAGAAAAAATGTAAAAACACATGATATAGAATACTTATTTGTTTCTTGTTTGACACAGGTATCCTTTAAAAGTCCTTTGCTTTATTACTTTGTTCCATCCAACCATAAAAAATTTGTTCAACAACACTTCAATTCCAAAAGTAAATTGTCTATAGAAATGTCTAAGAATCCACCCACAGTACTTCGAATAATGAAGTACTTATATAAAATTTACATCAAAAAGAGAGATACATTCTAGGAGAATTAAATATATTTTACATGAATATGGAGACAGATGGTCTTGAATGTAGAAACTGAATGTGAACTAATTGTTGTTGTCCCTGTTTTTGTTGAAGGAGATGGAGGCAGGTCCTATGAATGTACATCTTGCTGTTGTGCTAGTAACTCTATTATGGACATCTAATTTTATCTTTTCATTGATACTCTTTTACCTGTGACTGATACTCTTTACCTGTTTTACCATCATTCATCCTTTCTTACCAAAATTGACTATGGTAAATACTTCAATTTACTTCACTTTTTAGCATGGTAAATCATAAAATGTTTGTCATGATGGTCAACCAATCATCTCTCGGTATTCTTGTCCTTGTCAATTTTCTGCAGATTTCATCTTCTTCTATATATTTTACAAAATTAGGTTGCATTGGGAATAAGTGCTTCACTTCATGCTCAATGTAAATAAGGTTCTCCAAACCATCATAGAGAACTCTCCCTGTAGGAAATGCCTTGACTGCAAATGAATTGGCCTAACTGTTAGCTTGCTAATTTAATTTGTTGACATAATCATCTTGAGACATTAGCTTCTCATTGATGACTAAAGGACTTGGGAGTCCTTTACTTTGTAAGATGCTAAATTTCTCCATGAACTCATCTATGTCTTCCTATATATTTTGACATTTGTGTTCCAGGCCTTGCATTAGATTCGTTTTGGTCAATACTTTCTTTATTTCAATGATGGTAGTAGTCCTATCCTCAATGTTTAATTCTTCCAACTGATGCATGTTTCTACTGTTTAGAAAGTTTATTAATCGGAAAGATTCTTCAGGCTTCCCTCCTAGTTCTTCCTTGGTTTTCTCAATCTCTTGAACGACAACTTTCACTAAGTCGATTTGTTCAAAAATTATTTGAATTGATGACCAAATATCATTGATGTAATCAATGATATTGGTCTATAATATCTTTCTGATATCAGTCAAAGGATTTTCAAATGTAATGCCATTTCCAGTGTTTTAATCTATTGGGTCAAGCCATTGTTTTTTCTCATCTCTTCTGCAAAATTGAATTTTTATACATCATATTTTCACTCTAAAGTAATGAATTTCTCTTTTACTTTTTGTAGTTCAGTGACTTGGAGCTTCATTTCCTCCATGGACTTGATCAACCCTTCTGTACTCTAATTTGAGGTTCCTGCCTGTGATGTACCTGTACCTATTGCTTCTATAGTTGCATCTATTTCCAAAGGGACATTTGGTGCTAAAGTAGTTTCCAATGTAGAAGGGACTACTGTAGAAACCACTGGCACTACATTTTGAGGCTGTGTGGTTGACTCACTCTGCCTGTTTTGTAGTGTTTTCTCTAATTCTTGCTTTATCACTTTTAGTTGCCCATTTAGCTTAAGGACCAAGTCCATAAGCTCTTCTTCATTTTTATCCTCAATCACTTCAACAGTCTGAGGGTGAATGAGTGGTGGAAATTTCAACTGCTTTCTCAATGCAACTATATCTTCATTCTTTTTCTTTATTAGGCTCTCTGCTACCTTGACATCCTTTGGGTTATGGCCCAACTAAATAATTAACTCCTCCAATAATTTGATTATGTTTTCCTTTGCCTGTGAGGAGTCATTTTCTAGTTGCAATTGGGCAATAGTGTTGTTTAGTGAATTTTGCAACCTATGTGCCATCATTGCCTTGCTAGTCAGTGTAGAATAAACCATCTCCCGTTTTTGTTTATGTAGTTCTATCTGATCTATGGGGTGGATCTCTTTAGCTAAGACCTCAAAATCAGTCTTCAGGTAGTCTGCAAATTACTTGGGCTACTGTACTGTGGGCTTTAGAAAGCTCATTTGCATTTTTCCTTCTTTGATTTCATAAGCTAACATCAATCTGGTTTGATTTGTAGGGGGCATATTCAAGTATTGAGCATAGGCTTGGGACTTTAGCTGCTAATTCTTGGTCTTTATTTCCTTGAATTTTCCTTTTATGTCTATGATCTTCTCAGATCGAGATCTGAAAGATGAAACTTATACTCTTTGTTGTCTTTCAAGTTATTGTCTTCGTGAGCAGGAAGGTGTCCCACCTATTGGGAATGTATGTAGACTGTCTCCACCTTCTTTTCTCAAACTCCCTGTTGTTTCCTCAAAGAATTCTTCCTCTGAATATGGATTTAGCATATGCCACTTAGCACCAGGCTGGCCTGGAGGACCACTGGCAGGGGTAGCTACTTCCCTGTATCTTTTCAAGTTCTCTTCCTCATTCAGACGAGTCTGCACAACTGGGGAATTTCCCATATCAGCCTGAGCTGCATGAGTTTGTGGTGGAGCTCTTTCTTTAGAGATTTCAGGCTACTCTGACATCTCTGGTTGTTTTGATGTTTGTGTTTGTCATGATGCTGGAGTATTTGTTCCCTGGTCTTGTTCCTGTGGTGGTTCTGCTGGGGGAGCACTAGTTTCCTGTATGTGCCTTTGAGAAGTCTCTGCTGTAGAGGCACTAGGCTTTGGTGTTGGCCTCTGAGTAGATTCAACTGGTACATTTTCAAAAGAGTCTAGGTCAAGTCTCTTTTCTAAGTCTTTCATCACATTCTCTACCTCAACTTGATTACTATCCATTTCAACTAGAGTTCCTTCCCTCAATTCATCCATATTTGCATACTATTCATCTCAGGTATTCTATGATGTATATAGGGTGACAGCTTATGTTTCATTCTCCTATTACAAATGAAACCTTGTGGGTCATATCTCCAAGCAAATATTTTCTTTAGTCTCATTGTTGTTTCTATGATTTTTTCTGCTCTTTTCCCTGCTTCTCTATTGTTGCACATAAATGGGCTTAAGTGGTCTTTAATCCTCAATTGGGCTTTCTTCTTTGCCTTGGTGAAATGAATTTGATCAGATTTTAACATTTTCCCATAATATTCTAGGTCAAACATCTCATAGGAACATACTTAGGCAACTTTAAAGAAGGGAGTTCACAACCATAGATTCGGATCTCAGTGTGATTCTGGTACAAGTACCAGTTTCCTATCTTGTATTGGTTTCACAGTTCAAGGTTCTCTTGATCTCATCACTAATCCTAGGAGGAGGAATTCCTATCAGCATGGTGGTCATAGGGTGGACAAACTGGTCAATGAATTCATTGTATGAATAAGGACAAGTATATGAGTAGTGAAAGATGGTAGTCTAGAAAATGACTGATCTGGGATTACTTATGGTATCAAGCTTATTCACAGAAAAAGGAAACTTGTCAGACTGATAGTAAAGGAAAAAGTGATATATGACTGTAGAATACTTGAATACCTTTTCATTTCCTAGCCTCATGAACTGGTCATGGATTTTCTTAGCAATGAAAGCAACATAGTTATATTTGACAGTAGGAGGCTGACCAAGGGAAAAAGGACATGAAAACTAGACTCAATTCATCCACATTATCACTAGTATTGAAACCCATGACTACAACAATCATATTGACTATATTTTTGCCTATCTCTATGAAGAAAGATGACATGTAGGGAGGAGGATCTTTGGGTTGATGTTTCTTATCCATAAAATTATGGCAAAGGTGACTGAGTTCAGACTGGGACATTTTAGAAGCTTTCTCTAGTAATTCCCCAAGGGAAATGGGGGTGAGGTTTTGACTAGGCTAAAACTGTAGCATTTCATTAGTTGATTCTGCAGTAATTGTGAAGAGAACAATTTGATTGGAGGACATTATTGCTCTAAGGGTGGGATTATAGTTGGCTTGACATTGATGGATAATGTCAGGGAAAATGTGCATAGAGGGGAGAATATACCTTGGGAGATTTGATTCCCAAAGTCCTATGATATCAGAGCCATTCATATAATTGTCCCGGCATTGAAAAAATACTTTCAAGGAGTTTTTATCAATTTCAAGGTCTTTTATTTGAAAATCTTTATTTGCTAAGGGTAGATAATCTAAATCTCCATGAGGTGTAGTGATAGGAGGTATATTGAGGGCCATAGGGGTTTCCATTTCTGGTTCTTGTGGATTCAGATATGAAAATGGGGTTTTTATGTAGAGTTGGTGAAAACGGAGGGTCCTGGGAGTCTTCAATTTTAAATTTCGTAACTGAATTGGAATGAATTTTGGGGTTTTCAACGTAATCACAGAGGAAATAAAGTATTTACAAAGTTTCTTGAAGGAAACTGGTAAATAACTGTATTTAAGTGATGGGCAATGGAGTGCAGGTTCATTTGGTGCAAGTGGTGGACTTGGAGCGGCATTGGACTACAAATTTTAGGGTGGCTGACGGTTGGAGTACGAGTTGGTCGGCTTCTATGTTCTGGTTGCATGCATGAGTTTTTAGAATAAGGATGGAAAACTATTTTAACTTTGTTTTTTATGTAAAGTCAAAGTTTTTGGCAGGTTCGTGATATGGAAAGGTGTCGTCAGCAGCGAGACGACTTCATGTTTTGTCGTTAGCGAAAGGTGGTAAGCGGGTTTCAGTGCATCGCTATTGGATGGTAAGTGGTATTTGGGTGGGACTGCGCGATTCCATATGCTCCTTGACATGTAGCAACGGTGAAATTCATGAAACTGCTCACCATCGCACGCTAAAAGTCGACCACAGAGGCCCGTGCAATATGCGCAATGACCGTCAGATCCGTGGAATCTGATCAGATGATGGTCAAGGAGATGAAGTGACTGGCAAATACGGAGGGAAGGCCCGATATAAATCAAAGAAATTAATCATATCGGAGGTGATTTGATTGGTTATCGATTTATTAATTAGTCCAAATGACATAATTAATCCTCATTAAATGGTGGTGAGGTCGGGTTCTTAATTAACTACAGATTAGTTAATTAATCCCATTTATTTTATTTGTTTTATGGTTATATTTAACTGAGAGGCAGGATATATAATGTTTTGGGGTTTTGTATAATAATATAATACGGGCGTGGGTAATTTGGTTTTATTGGGGAATTATACAATAAAACGTTAGTGGTTAATATGACTAAAATAAATGGGAAAGCGCTAAGTCCAATGTTTTCTGAAAGAATTTCGTCATATAACATATTACTTAGGCTAAAGTGTATAAAAGGGCTTTTATGTAGATTTATTTCAATTTCCCTATGTAAAATAGGATTTTACTTAGGAAAAGTTTTATCAAAGGAATGAGTGATCTTATGGGGGGGTAATGTTGATAAAAGGGACTTAAGTACTTTAGGTATTTCCAATTATTGGGCCGAGGGTCCAGTCCCTCCAAAAGTCAGAGAAATGCTCTGAGCCCCTCTAACTCTAGCAATTACCTATAACACTTAGGGAATTAGTGAAAATTTAGGGAAATTTATTAGGGGAGTTAATTATTTTGACTTTGAATGTTGTTGTGCCTTTCCATGTGATACATGCCTTTGCTTAATGATGAAAGTAAAAGATTTAAATATTTCAACTTATCATTCACCACACATTTATCCTGCAACCATCATCTACTTACCCTGCCTACTTTATCTTAGCATTTTCACTTCTTTATTAGGGTGCACTTAGACTGGAAAACCATTTTCAACTTTATTTTGTTTTACATAGTGACGCCTATCTATGTCTACACTTATTACATCCAAGGGCTCAGGTTAAACTATTGAGCTCCCTTTTGAGTCTACCTGTCTACTTATCTGCCAAGTTTACACTGTTTGGTCAGACCTTTATTCTCTATTTCTACGACATGAAATTGAAAACATGGAAAAACCAAGTTTAAACTATTTGGTTACCATGGATTGTGGCATAGGTTTCAAGCTGCACACAATCATTATTGTACAAAGTAAAATAGTTGTGGCATTTGGTCTTGCACACTTTCTTGGTCTTTTATTTTTGTTGGGGTTCTTTTTCTTTCATTTTTTGACCTCTTTTTTATTCCTTTTACCCTTTGACTTTTCTTTTAGGGTATACCCTCCTTACATTTTTTTATTTTTTTATTTTTTTTTATTTTTTACAAATGTGGAAAACCTTTACAACAAGTAAAGGTATGAACATATTTCAAAGCTAAACCAAGTCAATCATGATATATGACACCTATTGGTATAGGGGCATAACAACATGAAGGAAGACTATTTTAAATAAAGAAGTGAGCATGATGAAGAAGTTTTGAAGCAAAGCAAAACTAGACTATCAACCACTAAAAAGCTGCAAACACTAGAAATCCTATGAATGAGGAAAATCTGTGTTTTTGGGGCAGCAAGAGGGTCTTTGCCTCAAATCGTGGTCCCAAAGGGAGGAAGAGAAGCCAAGGAACTATTGCTAGCCTTTTGAATCTTTTCTTTACCACTACCTAACCTGCTATAGAAATCACAAATGGAAGCAAACTACTGAATCATCAAAAGAAAATTCTTAACCATAAAAGAAATACATCTAACAGCAACCTAATCTAAAAACTGAAATGAAACATACAAACACAAGTAAAGAGGATCTTGGATTCTTGGATTGGGCCCTAACCCAAGAGCTTCAGCCCTCTGAGATAACTCAGTGCTAATTCAAAAAGGATTTTATCTTTATTATCAAAACAATAACAAGATTACATGAACTATCAAAGTAATAAGCTCGAAGTTTAGTAAAGTTTACATAAGCAAAACTACAACAAGAATCCAACAAAAATCCAACCCTAGTGAGGCCCTAGGCCTCTCTACTTATACAAATGAAGCTACCAACAACTTCCTTAAAATCAGGGAGGCTTGGCTTCCAAACCTCGAGATAATCATCAGTTATCCTTCACTTGCTTAGCTGCCTTCTAGTGCATGACTTAGTTGCTTGTAATCCAAGCTGAATGAAAGGGAATTTTAAGTGAGGAGTAATAAATGATGGGGAATCCCTCCTATAATTCCTCTCCTTTGTCCACTTCGAGTTATTGTTGCAATTTGTCCACTGGATCCTTGACTTTGACCACAAAATTCATCAATAATCTGCATTAAACACATATTAGACCACATGGCATCATAACTAACTCAAATCACTCTATAAGCATAAATATAATTAGAAAATCATACAATAAGCTAAGAGAATGGTTGATTTGACTAGGTTAGGAGGTAAAATGGGCCCATATAATTACCCACTTTTGAGGCTCATCAGCTGGTCGAAAGGGTACAGGAGGGCGCAACTGCAACTGCGCTCTAACTGCCCCCAACACAATTTGGTTCTCCTGCATGAAATTCTGGAGGGCCTTGGAGGTGACATCGCACACTCTCTCACCAATGTCATGCGGATCACCCTCGGTGAGGGTGATCGGGTCGATCGACAACTTCGATGCCTTGACCTTCTTACACAACCCTGCCCGCTCCACTGGGTGTTGGCGCTTTAACTGTGTTGATGCGGTTCGGGGGTCCAGGCCTTCCTCTTCTTCCTCTACTTCTTGTTGATGCAAAGGTGATAGTTGACCCTCGCATGCCTTCAGCGCCTCACATACTTTGTTGAAAGCTTCTACATGGATATTCTCCTACGAACGTGCTCTTTCCATACTTCATGGTCCTAATCGAAGAGGTCATTCATGCAATTTCCTTATTTGCACCTACTTACTGATCATGTCTCCTACCACGAGGATGGTGTGCATTCGTAGAGTTTCACACCATATGCTTGTATCCACATGGATAGTGGGTACGCGGGCCGGTTCGTTCGACAATTGTGTCTATTAATCACATCGGAGGCTTCCCAAACCACATACGCATCATCCTTCTGCATTCGACTTAGTCCTCAAAACTTCATTGGTGCATACCCCACCATATTACAGGCATATATCGTAGTACCCATTTCAAAGCATCGAAATTCCGTTGTTCTAGTACTTCCTTTTCAAATTTGTTTAGGAAATCATCCACCTCGTGCAACCCATCATGTGAAGCCATATCTCTTACCTCTATTGCTATACAGCGCAGTGACCTTGTCATCATGTTACAGTTGAGCATGGTTACCTCATGTAACCAGTCGTGCCATCGCTCTATCTCCTCATCAGAATTTGATGTGCAGGAGCTTTCATGCTCCCACAAGATTCAGCCTTCCATGGTTGGATTTACCCAGTCCTGCTCCTACGCGGTTATTTTGTAGATACAATCTAATTCATCATCATTGTCGTAGTCATGCGCTAGCTCTATGTAGTGCGATCCCTTTGTAGGGTCTAGAGGTACCACTACGCGTAGTGACTTTCTCTCAAACATCATCTTGTGCTTCTTTAGATTTATTACTCCATTCATATCAGTGGCCCAAACTATTCCTGATAGCACGGGGTAGGGATTGCTATCATTAACAATCTCTATTACTTCGAAATCTACTAGTGCACTTTCTCCTTCGATGTCTATTGTGATCCCCTACAATCTCCCCATAGGTAGGATATTTGGCTGGTTTGCCATTCGCAATTGGATAGGAGACCATTGTAGTGCAGGCCTACCCATGTGCTCCCGTGTCTAATTTGGCAGGATGTTCGCGTCCAATCCTACATCCAGAATCACTTGTTCCATCTCATATTCCCTGATCTGCGCGGTCAATCTCATCTCCTTTCCTGTTCTTCCCAAGCTTCCGGACTATGTGCGGTTCTCCTCGCACGGTCCCAACACATCTAGCTATGAGTTCTTGTAGCTCCTTTACAGCCTTGTTGTCATGCAGCATCTTCATGCATGTCTCCAAGAATGTAGTGAGCACTAATGGGTCCATTTTCGGCTCTAGTCTGTCTTTACTTCCTGAAGTGGAGGCATTTGTTAAGCTCCTTTTAGCTTCCATGAAGGTCTCCTTAGCACACTCCAATTCAAATTCTGGTTCCTTCATTGGGGCCTTGCAAACCCAGGTACTTTCTTTACGCTTCTTTCCTTTGTCATCCCCTGTCATAATACCACTCCATAGCACAATATTTACATTAGGGCCTTCCTCACACGGCTCAGACCTCATCATTTGCAAGTTCTGAGCTGGGGGAGGTTGGAGTGCTCCTTTATCATGCAACCTCGCTATCAATGTGGGACAGTCCTTTGTCTTATGATCAAACAATGTACAATACAAGCATGATGACCGCGTTGGTTTTGTACAATCACGGGCATAATGTCCTAGCCCTCTGCAATTGTAACATATCAGCTCCCTACGACCTCTTCCTGGCCCCCCTCCACCTTGGCCTCATCTACACCCCTGAAATCCGATGCATGCCATTCTAGTGTTTTGATCGAGAGCCCGTGTTTTGGCTTGAACTCTGTAGGTAGGAGTTTGATCCATCATCAGTTCATAACTCCTGTAGGTGTGCTCATCATGTCCTACTGACCTACAGAAATTACATAACAGCTACTGGGAATTTCACGTATACTTCTGTAATAGATGGCAGTTATCTGTAGCATGATTTCCTCCTATAGCAAAAATCGCGCACCATAACGTAGGCACTGTACATGGTCCTACTTGTGCCTCCAGTCTTAGTGGCATTAGTCCTCCTCTGATAAGGTAATTCGCAAACACTAAGTAGTGGTCCTTGTCATACCCCTAGCCCTTGCATTTTACGCACCATACCTCATCGCGCATCTCTAGGTGGGTTGTCCTATCTTGTTTCAAACTCTGCATATCTAGGCACAATTCTTTCAGCTGCACGTGAATCTGCTAAACTCCCAAGTTAAGATCTTGTATCAAAGTCTCGTGTAATCTCATTGCAACCTCCAAAGCCTCAGCCTGAGTGGTTAGTCTTTGTTGTGACAACATGTTCCGTAAATGCGGCATTAATGATGCTACAAACCATTCGCGGTGTTGCCCATCTGTTAATGTCATGTTCACTTTGCGAATTGTGTTCTTCAGACTTTGATTCAACTTCCACAGGGTTTTGCGTCGTAGCATTGTGATTTCCTTGAATCTAATGATTGAATGTGCCTCTAATTTTGGCCTGCTAAATTCTTTGTTTAGCATAGCTTGGATATCCACTATCCCTACATTTGGATTATCATTGGAGTGCTTAATGTACCAGGTCAGCACACGATCCTGCAGAGTGTTGACCAACATTGCCTTCTTTATATTGTCATCTGTGACACCCTGTGCTTCCCATATAGCTTTTATCACGAATGAAAATAGGTCGATATTTTTATTCCCTACTCCCTTGAACATTGGTAGCCTTATCGTGTTGGCCATACTGCTTCGTGGTGGTGGCGGAGGTGGTATGGGCAATGTCGGGGGTGAAGATGGTGAGATTGGTGATGGCGTGGGCAGGGGTGGTATGGACAGAATTCTCTACCTTATCAGATTGATTGCACTTCTTGGAGAAACCTTCGAAAGCTCTTCTTCACGCCCTCATAGAGGTGAAATCAAGGGGCTAGTCTCTAGTTCTGTGCTACCTTCATTTCTATAGATTTTCCAACCTCGCGTAGCCCCAAAAATCTATTTACTAGCATAACCCACTTTTCACATAATATCATTTTAATCCAAGTGTTCAAAGATTTAACGTACTTACCTCGCGGTCCCTTGAGGAAGCATCGTTCTGCCTCGCTATAGCTAACTGAAGTATCTATCACGAATTCAATGATGAATCCTCCTATGATTTGATCGGGTCAGTGATTGAAAACAGGTGTGATCTTATCTTTTGATGTTTCTAGTTTTCACACCAATTCTGGAGTCCACACAATAGGTTTGTTGAGTTTATGCCTTCCTTGGATATCTACTAGCTTCGTGATCCACTCATATAACTCAATAGGGAAGGAAGCAATAAAAATTTCATGGATCTTCGTATATAAGTAGTAATCTAACCACTCTTCCTTTGATAGTCATGAGTTCCTATTTTCCTGCAACGTGAACTCGTGAATCTTTCTGTCCAACCAGTCTCCAATTCTTTTCTTTATTAGATTCTAGTTATACGACATCATACATCTCTATGTAGATCCCAGTCCCAGCAATGGAACCTTTTTTTTTTGCTTCTTAGGGCCTGGCCCAAGCTCGGAGTTAATTAGCCAAAAAAATCCTTGTAATACTGGCCCTTTCGACAACAGTCTGTGGAGCGCGGACTGAGGTCTCACCTGAAGTAGTATGGGAGGGTGCTAGAACCAGGTTTCTGCACCCTTGAGATGCCTGAGAGGTTTGACTAGTCCTTTGTTTGTTCCTGCACGTAGGTGGCTTCACATACCTTCCGTTCCTCACGACCTGATACCCTACCTTCGCGTAGCCCTAACCAGGGGTTGTGTTACACTTTGCACTATTACCCGAGATCTTATTTATCTTCTTGTATCAATTAAGCACCTTTTCCTACTTAAATGTCTTAAGTTATACTTAACAATATAAAAAATACATACTGGTTCACGCAGTAAATAAACAATATACTTGTAAATTATATTCAATCATGCATTAAACTAGAAAAAGATACACATAATTATAGAAAAAATTCTCTTTATTGATTCTTTCAATGGTTACAGACTCGACCCACCCTGCGCACTCAGCTGTAGGGATCTGTGCACTCAGCTGCGGACTACTAGGCCTCTACACACTTAGCTACAGAGCCTACTCCTACTCTACGACCCACAGATACACTCTACACTTCAACTCAATCACTTAGACTTCTCATCTTTCTATTAGTTCCTTCATTACTTCTTATCTTCTACACTTAGAGCCTCACTCTATTTATACAATCCCATGGTCTGTGGACCATATGTACGTCTATCCAACCGACATTACATTACAAACACTAGGGTGGATAACCATGTGACTCTATCATACTTTCGTGCCCTGCGCCTGCAATTCACAAAACTTTTACAACAAGATTCGATCAAAACTTGGGCTTTAAGCCCCAAAATATGCCTTGGGGGATTCCATGCCCAACAATAGGATTATAGAGCACCACCTAAGTTATTTTCCTATACCAGTGTTATACGAGAAATTTCTAAGGTGTTGCGAGGTACCCTTTGAGGCTTGAAGGCTTTATCAGTCCATTAAATTTTTTTAAACTTTATTTTGTATACTAAATGTTTTATTATGTTTTGTTGTCTTTTTAAGTTTTTACTATTTAGTGTTTAGTATGTCTACTCACAAACCCTTGCCACTTTATAGGTCTTTGATGGAAAAAATTTTGTAGCAATACCCCAGATTTGAAGAGATTTTCCATTCGAATCTTAAACCAAGCATGCAGTCCTTCAGGTTGTGAGTGAAACTAGAGCCTCTTTGAGAAAATAAATTCTAAGAAGCATAACCAATTGACACAAAGAGCTTAAATGACCTCGTATTTTTCCATTACAATCTACAACTTCGCAACAAGAAAATACTAGGTGAGATCTTGAATTTGAAGGTTTCATAATCTGATTTGGAATTTAAAGTTTAAACTTTAAATTTCAAAGTCAAACTTAAATTCACATTTTAATGTCTCATTATAGTGATAGGTTTGAATCATTCACGAATAGACCTTGAAGAGATATATTTGTAAACTACAAATGCAATAGATTGGGTCCGATTAGAGGAGGCACCTTTTTTAAGCCTACATGACTTGAAGAACTTTGAGAGTCAAGCAAGTGGAGGAGTGGGAGGAATCACTTCCAGTTCTCACCCTTAAGAGTCTTAGAACCTTAGTTACTGATTTTTTCTAATTAGTATGTAGTTGTTTTTAAACTTTTAGAAGCAGTTGCTTCTAGTTCTACGTAGTCACTAGTTAGGAGTCATGACTTAGTAGTTTGGATCATGCTTGGACTCATAACAAATATGAGATGCTTATTCATTCGTGATATTTTTGACATCTATTGATATTATGAGTTTTTTGGACATGGATTATTGAATATCAATGTAAAATGGTTTTTTTTTTAATTCAATATATGTGTATATTTTTATTTATTGAATTCACTAATTTTTTCTTGATTTTTTCCCCTTTTTTTATTTTTTTTTATTTTCCCCAATCTGATTAAAACTCTTAGCTCTTTTTCCTCATGGATTTGTTGTCTATTCTGAGTCTATTAACATTGGTTACAACTTTCATTCTTCACTTATGAGTTCTAAGGTGTGCTAGAGAGTGCCAATGCATGCTGAGGAGTGTTAGGGGGTACTAGAACAACACAAGGGAGCACTAGGTCAAAATGCATGGAAGTGAATGAATATGAGGGTGTGTTTGGGAGTGTCAATCAATGCTAGTTGTAATGCTAAGAAGGGAGTGACAAGGTATGATAAGAACGGGTAAGGCATGCCAGTGAATATCAGGGAATGTCAAGAAGTGCTAGAGTGTGCTAGGTAGTTTCAAGGTGTGCTAACATGTGTCAAATAGTGCCAAGGCATTCCAGGTGCTAAGACATGATAGGATGTGTAGCGTTCCAAAGTATGCCAATACGCGTCAAGGAGTTTCAAGGAAACAAACAGAATAACCAAGCTAAAATGAAAGGAAATGGACACATAATAGGGTTAATGATTCAGGACTTTATCTTTTTCAAAAGGGTCATGCTAGGCACACTAATAATATGTTCCAATAGATGCCAAATGCCGATGTGTGCTAAGTGCTAATTTTTTGTCAATGCAATATGATGACAAGGAGTTCCAAGGCATGCTAGGGACTACACAGAATGCCAACGCATGATAGGGGAGTGTTATGCTATGCTATGCTATGGCATGCCAACATGTGCTTTGGCATCCTACTCATGGCAAGATGTTCTAGGTACAAAGATGTTCCAGGTACAAAGATGTTCCAAGACATGCGAGGTGCCAAGGAATGTTAGTGTATTGTTCCAAAGCATGTTAAGGTGTGCCATGAGTGTTGAGGAGTGCTAGGTCTCTCTAATTAATAGAATTGACAGAGCTTGATTATGTATTAAATAATATAATTCCTACACACACTAGTGGAACATTATTTAAAGGAAATTCGCTAGATAATAAAACTAATAGAGATGAACCATGTGTTGACTCGTAGGAAGACTATATTCTTATGACTTGAGGGAAATGATACACACTAATTACTTCTTAACAAATTGACTGGCTATTATAACCGCTATGACCTTGGACACATAATGAAAAACACTCCACAACAATGGTCTTAAATCATTATATTTTGACAAAAAGTATAGTAACAGGTACATAGTGTCATCAGAAACTCATTAGAATGATCAATCATGACGAACTTTCTTTGTCCGTCACCAAAATTAACCAAGAAGAGCATTGGTGACTCGAAGTGTCACCAAGGAGAGAATTAGTGATGGGCCTTTAACAACCCTCACCAGAAGTGTTACCAAAAAGATAATTAGTGATGGGGAATTAATGACCCTCACCAAAAGTTTCATTGAAAATGGCTTTTGTGACAAACCTTAAAGGACCATCACTATATACACTTACAAAAATGATTTTTTAAAGACTGTCATCATATGCGACATTGATGATGGACCTTAAAGGTCCATCACAGGCATGAAGCATCATCAAAAACTCATTGGAATGATAAATGATGATGAACATTTATTAACCATCATCAAAAGTAACCAAAAAGATCATTGGTGATGATCAATAAAAGATCATCACTAGAAGTGTCACCAAAGAGAATTAGTGATAGGCCTTTAACGACCCTCACCAAAAGTGTCATTGAAAATGGCTTTGCTAACAAATTGTAAAGGACCATCACTATATACACTTACAACAATGCTTTTTTAAAGACCTTCTCCATATGCGACATTGGTGAAGGACCTTAAAGGTCCGTCACAAGCATGACCCTCACCAATGATTTTTTTTCTTGTAGTGAAGCTTAAGCAAAGGAGTTTTACCATGACCCCTTGGGGAATTTTGATGTGTTTGTGAAAGGGTAGAAGAAGTGGAAGATGAGGATGAGATGAGGATGAGGATGATGATGGAGGTGAAGGTGGTGGTTTATCACCATTCCCTTCGTTCCCTTTTGGAAGATTGTCTCATTTTCCTCCATATCCTTTTGCAGGATTTGAGATCCCTCCATACAATATGGAATTCCTCCCCTCATACTGAACCTTAACCATCTTAGACATCTCCAAGAACGTGTTTTTGAAGGTATTCTTATCTTCAAACATCCCTTTAGGATCTTCTTCATGTGCCATGATTATTGAAGCTTGAGATGTGTTTGTTCTCCTTGAAACAATTTGAGATCTTCACTCCACAAGTTCTCCTTCTCCTATTTTGAGCTTCAATCTTCAAATAATCCAAGAAACACTTTCAAACAAATCAAATATTAACACAAGCCTTGTCCTCTGATACGAAAATGACCTTGACATGTAAACTTGATGATTTTTTAACAATTTTCAACTTAAATTTATATGTATTCTAGGTAGAGGATCAGTTTACTAAGCACATAAACAAGTAAATTATATCCACAATTATAGCCAAACATAGAAAAAATAAGCATATATGAAACACATAACACAAGCATGTTAAAGGAGTTCACCCCTCTCCCGGGCTACATCTCCTAGTACAACTTCCAATGTAGGGCCTCTTTCATTAAAAAATACTCAAAAGCGTGCTTACATGCTTTAAAAAAACTAAAAAAATCAGAAATTATGCCTCCAATGGATCCAACACTATAAAAAACCCTCACTTTGGTTATTTTTTCACCTCATTTAACTAGAAATTGAGTAAAATATGACTATTTCATGTTTCTCCCAAATTCTACAACTAGCCATCCTCTAATTTGGCCTAAAATTCGCTTAACTACCCCAAACATGGAACTAGCATGTAAACCTAGCCTACATTCCCATTCGGTGGGTGAAATTGTAGGATGGATAACTCTTCCATTAAGCCCCCAGTTCTGAATTCTGTGTTGATGTGATGGCCATAAGACCGCATAGGAGGCCAATATTCTGGGGTTATTGTCTAGTACCCATATGGACACACACTCCTACTTCTATGGTCCTAGATATGACCATGGGTTGGGCCCCTAGGGGCTAGCCCCCACTATTTGTCTACTATTGTGGTTACATGGGATGTCATATGACTTGGGGGCTGACCCACTCTCCAACAGTTCCACCGGTCAAGCACTTGGGCTCTGTGTGCATTGTGGCTTGGGATATGTTCATGGGTTGGGATAAGGATTACCCCCTTGGACCCCCACCTATGGTCATGTGGTGGTAGGGTGGTGAATGAATAGGGCTTAGCCTGACCCCTTTCCCCCAACGATGCATAACTTAATGTTTAAAGAGCATGTTCAAACCATTATAATCAACGAACAATATGTAGTGTAGTTGGATAAGCCATTGGAATTATTGGTTGAGGTTGTGGTTTCAACCCCCATGGCCTCCATTCGATGCTTCACAAAAACTTTTAATGCATCCTCTCGAGGCTGCGTCAATACAACTGGTTGGCTGACATGGCCCTCCATAATTGGCCACATAATAGCCAATCAAACTTCAAAGATAATTAAAAATTCAAATTTAGGAGCAATTGGAAAAAAATATGAATATCATTTTTTATTTACTTTTCAACCAATCAAATGAAGCCATGTGGTGGCCTGTTGATGAGTGCCAATATTGCAGCAAGGATGCTCCAACTCCTGGGCTACCAACTTTACTTATCAACTCGCGGTTTGTACAAACTTGGAGGTGACAGTGCTATATGGAAAAGTATAAGTGAAGATCCTGCCTATTGTCACGTGTTCATTTGGCGAGAGACCCCAGGGGCTCCAAGCCAGACTTCTATAGAGTCAGAAGAAGCTTGATTCTTTGACAGAAGAAGAGAAAATCTATTCTAAGAGAGCTACTCTACTATAGTAATGAAGATAACAACATGTAATGATAAATCACACCATATCCTAATTAACCATTTAAACAGCTATGCTAAGCAGAATTGCTAAATCAACACTAACGTAATGCTACTATCTAAGTTACGGAAGTAAAGAGCATCAAACCAAACTAATGTGTAAGCAAGGAAATTAAACTAAATCTATTTTTGTGTTTTTGGTTTTCTTAGTAAAGTCAAGCATGCAAAGAGTAAAGCGGGAGAACAAGCGAAGATCGAAATTAGTGAAACGAGGACGTAACGAAGCAGTAGTGCATGGGAACTGTTGGATCGATCAGTGAACAGTAAAAATGGAAGATGAGTGGTGGAGATCTTATTGCAGGAGATTACGTGAATAGATGGATGAACAGGACTAACGAAAGATGAATGGCAGAGATCTTATTGCGAGAGGTTAATTCAATAAATGGATGAAAAGGAATAATGGAAAATGAATGGTGGAGATCTTATCGTGGGAGGTTAAGTCAAGAGATGAGCGAAGAGGACTAATGGGAGATGAATTCTAGAGATCTTATCATGGGAGGTTAAGTCAAGAGATGGATGAACAAGACTAATCAGAAGATGAATGGTAGAGATCTTATCACGGGAGGTTAAGTCAAGAGATGGACAAACAGGACTAATCAGAAGATAAGCAGTGGAGATCTTATCGTGGAGGTGAAGTGAATATATAGATGAATCACATCAAGTCACGTGGTGATAGAAGGGTAACAAATGTGCAGAATGGTGGAGCAGGTTTTGTAAGTGTTAAGTAGTTTCTCGCGTGCCCTCAAAGATGTAAGTGGAATTTCAAAATTTTACGTGATTAGCCTAACTAGGTGACATGTATAACGAGAAAATCACTTTTCTCGCGTGGTCTCAGAACGATATCGATCATGCAAGAATCTGCGTGAGATCGCGTGATAGCCGTTGGGTCAAGCTAGATAGATCGACAGTGGAGATTTGGAGCACATAAATTATTGAGACGACATGATAGTCATTGGATCAAGCAAGACAGATCGATGGTGTAGATTTGGAGCACATAAAGTATTGAGATGACATGATAGCCATTGGATCAAGCTAGACATATTGATGGTGGAGATTTCGAGCGCATAAAGTCAAATGTTGAAATGAATACAAAGAAGCTATGTAACACGTGGTTGATGGTGGTTGGTCAAGGTTGTTGTGAAGGGAAATCTATGGGCATAATCCTTGCTAACCTACTAACTGAAGAAAAAGGCACAAACGGAAGAAAACTAAAACACATCCAATCTATGATACACTTTTGTAATGGAAATGTAACTACTTAATAAAATGAACGATTAAACCATGGATATATGTGCAACACTGCTATAATGGAAATGCAGCTACTTAAGCAAATGAACGATTAAACCATGAATCTATGTGCTACCCTATTGTAATGGAAATGTGGCTACTTAAGCAAATGAATGATTAAACCATGAATCTACACTAACATACATGTAAAATAAAGAGGAGCCTTATTGCTAGGGTTGGACCCTAACCCAAGAGCTTTGGCCGTCTGAGTTAACTCAGTGCTGGCTTGAAACAAAACTCATTCTTATTATCAAAAAAATGGATTACATCAAAAACTATCACAAGTCTTGCATCTCGAAAATAAACTAAAGTTTTACAATCAAATGTCTGAATCTTACTAAGGTCCTAGGCCTCTCTACTTATATGTCTGAAGTCTCCAACAAATTCCTTAAAATTAGGGATGCTTGACTTCCAAACGTGAGATAAAATGGTGCTTTGACTTACACTTACTCGGCTGCCTTGTAGTCCTCATGATTTAGCTATTGTACTGTGAGATGATGGAGGAATATTCGAATGGAGGGGTAGTCAACAAGGAGGATTTCCCTCCTACAATTCCTCTCCCTTATCTCGTTCAAGTTTTGACCAAGGTATTTGCTAAAATTCCTTGCTTTCATCCTTTAATCCTGCATTAAATGCACATTAGACCAGAAATCAAAATATCCAACTCTAACTCATCTAAAAAACAAAATATGATCAAAAGTATGTAATAAGTTGTGAGAATAGTTGGTTTGACTAAGTTGGTAGGTGAATTAAGGCCCATATAATTACCTAATAATGAGGCTCATCATCACCCCCCTACTGAAAGTGTTGCTCATCCTTTGAGCAACTTACTCAATGTCCATGTCCTTCATGGCTTTGGTAGCCTCTATTGTGGTCACTTCTTCTTGTTCATAGAAGCCTGATTTCCTTTCTACTTCTTCCCACTGCCTCTTTTCCTCTTCTTCTTTTCTCCCTTCTAGCATCCCTAGGAGTAATGGTGGACTGAGTTTTAGGCCTATCCAATTGACCTTCAACCTTTGCATTGATTTCTTATACATTGGTGTCATGTTGAGTGCCTCTCTAAACCATTGAGGGGAGTGATATTCCCTGATATTCAAGCTATGTGGTAGTGTGTTCCATCTTCTTAAGCAAGAATGTATACTATCTTCTCTGAGCAGCCTAAACATATCCTCAAAATGTGAAATTGCTTGCTCTTGGGAAGCAACATATCTAGGTGCAAGCTGAGGATCATCTACAATTAGATTATGGGTGTTGATTGGGACCATGGGATTTGATTGTTCAACTCTGATGAAATGAGGTTCATTTTTCTCTCTCGCAAATATTCTTTTCATATCTGCAGCCCTTGACTCCTCATGGTTCACCCATGATGGAAAAGCCATTAATTATAGGTTTGCTGGCTCGTAATTAGGATCCCAAACATTCATGTCTATGAGGGCCATGTTGTCCAAATAAAACTTAGCCATTTTGGCCCTATCCTCTAGTGTACTTTGGTCACAAAGATCAATAAACTGCATGTGGTCCTGAAATGGCATGTTGCCCCATTATGCTAGTGTTTTAATATGAAATTGCAGCCATTGTTCTATGAGGTAAAGAGCATAGGATTTAGTTGGCATCCTACACTGGATGGCCTCTAAGGAGAGGCTAGACATACATGCTAGTTTTTTTCCCTTTCCTGCATAATATAGAGGGTTGTGCCTCCTTCTTTTCCCTTTTTTCTTGACTAGGGTGCTGAGAGTAGTGAGGCCAGTTGCTACCTCCCTCTTAGGGGCCTCTGGAGACATCCTAGGTGACTCCTCCTTGTGTTCTTCGCCTTCTGATTCAGTTCCTTCTTCCTCTCTATTTTTCTTATCTTCTTCCTATTGATGTTCTTTCTCATCTCCATCAGTTTCTTCCTTGATCTCAAAATCACTCATGAGTGATCTTAGTTAATTAAATTAATGAAGGTATTACAAACTCATGTGTTGGTGTGTGTCTATGTTACCTTAGGCAATGGATCGATAAGATTCCAAAATACACAGACACTGGAAAATAGTAAGAGAAACACAGCAAGAAAAACAGAACACAACAAAATTTAATAAGGAGTTCACCCAATCCTCTTGGGCTACATCTCCGGTCCAGCTTTCAGTGGTGCCCTTCTTTTATTGTGTCTTTAAGCAGAATTTTTATTTTATAATGAGGAGCTCCATTTGAGTCTCCTGAAACAGATGATGCTTAGTAGGGTGGTTCTTGGATTCCCCAAGCCACTAGAGTGCACAGACTCCCCCTTACCAAGTCTCAACCTCAACTAGTCTTAATGGGATGAGTCCAATTTGGTACTCAGTTCCATGATAGATATCCTCACAGGGATTGCTTGAACCTCTCAAGCCTAGTTCTGTCTGCTCGATGCTGCCTTAGCTCTACAGGTCAACTCGCTTCTCTGCTTCTGTCTCTCTATCTCGCTCTCTCTTCTCCTTTCACTATTCTTTGTTCTCTGTATGTTCATGGTTTAAAGCCAATCCGTCCCTTGACTGTTCGCTTCCTCTTCCATCTCTTTGGATCGCCTGCTGCTATCCACTTGGAATTCCCTACCTCTATGTCATCGCCACTGTGTAATGTTTCACAGGGAGATGGCCAATTGTCCTTTCATGAATTGAGTGCCAGATCTTCCTCAACGGTTCCTTATTTTTGTTACTCTATGAAATGATTCATCCACCAGGTCAGCGGTCAAATCAGACTTCAAACTTTTATATGCCTTAGCTTATTCTCACCTCTAAATCTAGTTTCCCATCAAGTGCAATCTCTGCCATTAGATTTGGGGCCTCTAGATCCTATGGTTATCGCTCTTATCACGCGGTTGACTTGTTCGGACATTAGCCCATGATGAGAGCATTTTTTTCTCTCATCCGTCGGACATGCATCGTCCAATGTATGGAATCGCTCGTTCTCCTGACAAACCCACTTACCACCCGAAACGCCTCGAATATCCCGCCAGTTTTGGAGCGTGGGCCTCGCCTTCAGTTTTAGCACCTTTTCCATAGTTCTCTAGCTTCCCTTGTGACTGTTCACTCAGGGCTTTTCCTTCTCGAGGGGTTTTGCCCATCGATGCGTGATTAGTGCTAATCGTGCATTGGAAATTGCCTCTGTTTTTTATCTGGAATTCCCAATTACCAATTTGTGCCACTACGCAGTCTCCATGGGCCTCGGTCAGCGTGCTTTGACTGAGGTCCTCGTCGTTTTGTGTTTGTTACAAACTACCACAATATAGAGGTCTTTCCTGATAGCTCATTGTTCACAAGTTTTTGAAGTCTGTCATGATTTGATATAGTCATAGAATTCTGATAATTTTCATGGATCCAATTTGGATCACGGCCTTCCCACTAAAAATTCCTTTGGACCATCAAAAGTTGGTTTTCAAGCGTCAACTAAGTGAGGATACAACTTTCTCACCTGTCCAATCTCTGTCCATTTTTCACTGCTTGGCTTTGAACCCCTTAGCCCAATTCCGAGTTACTCAACATCTCGCCTGCATGTCATTCTCAACTTCCTGTTCAAAATTGTGTCTTCCTACAATTCATAAAGATATTCAGGTAGTAGGTCATCAATAGAAGGCAATTGACTTTTCTCTTCAGGATCCTCAGTTAGTGAAGGTCCAAATAATCTCAAGCTATCTGCATTTACGACTAAGTAGATGTGCATGTAAGCTGGCAGATCAAGGTGAAAAAAATTCTCACCAATTTTCTCAAGTATCTTGAAGGGTCCATACCTGATAGGTTTCAGCATTTTACCTTCACCTTGCATCCTGTCCTTACTGATATATAGCCAGACTTGATCACCAACTTGGAAACTATGCTCCATTCGATGCTTGTCATGCCTTGCCTTGTATTTGGCCTGGCTCTTTTACAGTTGTTCCTGTACTACCTGGTGGATCTCTTGGATTTTTTCAATGAACCTAGTTGCCCTATCCACATCACTGTGTCCCTCAACTGTCGTGTCCTTACCAAAGACAAAATCCAAAAGAAACCTTGGTGTGAAATCGAAACAAATCTCAAAAGGAGATCTCTGTGTAGAAGAGTATTTGGCTATGTTGTAAGCATGCTGCACATAACACAAATGTTCATTTCAAAGCTTAGGAAGCTTGCTGCAATATCCCCTGAGTAACTGGATCACTGCCATGTTGACTACTTCCGTCTGGCCATCGGTTTGTGGATGGAAAGCTGTGCTTTTATTCAGTTTGGTGTCCATAAGTTACCACAGACTCGACCAAAAATTTCCCACAAATTGGGTGTCTCGATCAGATATAATGGAAGTGGGTAATCCAAAATGAACCGATACATGTTCAAAGAAAAGTTTTGTAGTTTGTTCAGCTGTAATCTATTTATTACAAGGTATCAAAATACACATTTTGCTAAACCTGTCCACAACAACATATAGATAATCATGACCTTTCCTAGATTTGGTCGGTCCTCCAACAATGTCCATGGAAACACTTTCCCAAGGATGAGAAGGTACTAGTAATGGAGTGTACAAGCCTAGTTTTCTATTGCTAGGCTTGCTTTTAGCACACATAGTACACCCTCTTACATATCTAGGAATTATCTCATTCATTTTCGGCCAATAACAAAATCTTTGCAGCTGTGAAACTATTTTACTTACCCCAAAGTGATATAATATTAGCGAAGTGTGTGCTTCTCAAATTATCTTTACTCTTTCAGTTTGTGGAATGCATAGCTTCCCACAATGATATAGGAGTCGGTCCTTAATATGATAATCCAATTCTTCTACTCGTTTGCCTTGACATAAAGTTGCATATACATTTTTAAAGTCTATATCTTGAGCATATTGTTCAATGTAGCTCTCATGTAACACAGAATTATGCTTAAGTATAGTAGATGCATTTATAATGGGTCTAGATAACATATCTGCAACTTTATTGTGTATGCCATTTTTATATCTGATGACTAAATAAAACAGTTGTAGAAAACCCATCCACCTATAGCGTCTTGATTGCTGCAACTTAGTTTGGGAGTGTAGATATTGAAGTGTTTGATGATCAGTATGTATTACTGTCTCTTTTCCCATTAAGTAATGTTTCCACATTTTCACACTCTATACTTATGCATACAATTCTTTATCATATGTAGGATAGTTAACTACTACAGAATTAAATGTCTCAGAATGATAACATATGGGTTTACCATGCTGTATCAACACTGCTCCCATGGCATAGTCACTAGCATCTATTTGGATCTCAAAGGGCCTTTGAAGATCAGGTAGTGCTAGTACTAGTGCTATACTAATCTTTTCTTTCAAGGTGTCGAAGGCTTTCTACTATTTGCCTCCCCACTGAAACACCTTGTTCAATCCTGCTAAAGCATGTAAGGGAGCTGCAATTAAGGAAAAGTTAGAAATGAAATTTCTCCAATATTGTGTTGCTCCTAAGAAGCTCCTAACTTCTGTAGCAGATTTGGGTTTAGGCCAGTTTACAATGACTGCCACCTTAGAGGGATCTATCTTCAATTCACCACCCCCTAATATATGTCCCAAATAATTCAAAGATGTTCTGCCAAATTCACATTTTGAGAGTTTAACATAAATTTTTTCTCTTTTAAAAACATCTAGTGTCTGCTTAACATGCTTTAAATGTTATTCCCATGTTTTGCTAAATATCAGAATGTCATCCAGATATACAACAACAAAATCATCAAGAAAAGGTTTGAGAACATCATTCATTATTCTCATGAAACTAGCAGGAGCATTAGTTAAGCCAAAAGGCATAATCATCCACTCATACAATTCCTACATTGTTTTGAAAGTAGTCCTCCATGCATCTTGTTTTGCAACTCTGACTTGATGATATCCACTATGCAAGTCTAACTTGGAAAAATAAACAACTTCTTTCAATTGATCTAATAGATCATCTATGTGAGGAAGGGGATAATGATTTTTTATTGTTATCTTATTCAGTGCTCGGTAATCAATGCACATTCTCCACAAGCCATCTTTCTTTCTCACCAAAACATTTAGAGATCCACATGGTGATGTGCCAGGTCTAATGAACCCCTTCTCGAGCAACTCCTACACCTACTTCTTTATTTCTGCATTCTCTAAAGCAGACAACCTGTACATTCCAATGTTAGGCAATGGAGCATCTTGCTGCAAATTAATTTCATGCACTATTTCCTTTTTGGGTGGCAGACCTTTAGGTTCTTGAAACAAGATATCATACACTGAAACAAATTTTTCTAAATTAGCTTGATGTTTAGCATCACAGCCTTCAAATACATCGGTTTTATCATGTTTCTTTTCCTTTACAACTATCAGTAAAAATTGTTTGCAATAATTTCTCATCCATTTCATCTGCCCTGAGTTTATGAGAGTATAATTATTCTTGAGCTTATGATCTATTACAAAGTATTCAAATCCATCTTTAATGAGTAGATACTTGTTCTCAGCTCCATAGAAAATAGCTTTTCGGTCATGCAAGTAAGGACTTCCTAAAACAATTCCACATATATCCAAAGGAATTATGTCTAACTCAACCTCATTTACAAATGCTGACCCAAAAGAAGACTTGAGTTTGCATTGTCTAGTCATTTGTAGTTGTGCTTTATCACTTAACCATCCTAATGGGTATGGTTTCTTGTGAGGTGTAGTCATTAATCCCAACTTCTTTACAATTGCTTCAGAAATTAAATTTACTTGTGAGCCACTATCAAACAAATTATCAATCTTTTGATGTTTGGAAATAACTCGAATATGGAAAAGCTCATGCCTTTTTCTCTCATTTTCTTCATAAATAGTAGATTGTGGAGAATTACTAGTAGATGCTTCAGAATTCTTACCCTTTATACCTATGGCTACAATGGTTATTTCATCTCTTGAATCTGACCCAAAATCTTTCTGAATAGCTATAGCATTCTTCTTCTTCTTGCCCTCAAACTTCTTAGGTCTCAGCTCCAAATGCAGAATCCAACAGTGCTCATCATCATGCCCATCCTTCTTACAGTGAGTGCATGAAGACATGCTCTTCTGTTTAGTGTTGGCCTTCCTTGCTTTCCACTTCTGTTTTCTTTTCTCCTTATTCTTGCTTGCAGTGGGTTCAGACAATCCCCCAACTTCTGGGTTTCCATTCTTTCCTTTAGCTTCTAGATGCGTAGCTTGAACATATACCTCATCTATACTAGTGGGATTAAACATGAGGATAGTGTGCCTCATGTCGTTGTGTAGACCACCAATGTACTTCAACAGATTCTCAGGTGAGTCTAATGAGATTCCTAGAATCAATTCTCTCTTCCTAAATTCTTGAGTGTAACCTTGTACACTTTACCCTTTCAACTCTCGAAGATTTTGCCAGCTCATCATGGCTTGCTACATGTAGGCCAGTGGATAAAACTACTTTTCGATTATAGAAACAAATTCACTCCAAAAAGAAAGAGTTTTACCATGTCTCTTCATGTCAGCTTGGGTCCCGCCTTCCCACCAAACCAAGGTAGTGCCTCCAAGGCGTAGGCTGGCCAGCTGAATCTTGCTCTTGTCTTAATCGATACTCTGTGCTCTGCAATAAACATCAATTTGTCTAATCCAATTGTCCAACATTTCTGCATTCAACTCTCCATCATATATTGGTAAATCAAATTTAACATCTAGTTTAATCAAATATGTCTTGTTTTTATGTTCAGGGCTATTAGTAGGTGTGAGAAAGCTTTCCTATTTCCCTTTGCCTTTTGAGTGGTCATGGAGGAAAGACTATTCTTCTCTTTTATCTTGTTTAGAGCCTGATGAGTGTTCATCCTTATGGTTTCTAAAATCCTTATACATTTCCTCTACCATGGACCTTATGGCTAGGAAACTATCTATGAATTGAGGGTCTGGCCCCATATAACCTTCCTCTGACATTGTCTTCTGAGGATAGACTCTCCCAATTTCAGGATTAGTTTCGACCAAATATCCTTTTCCTAATTTGAGGTTTGATTAGTTAGCATTCAACAACTAAATCCAGCACAAGCTTGCCTAACCTTCGCAACCTATAGGCTCTGATACCACTTGATCTGAAATTACTCGTGAGTGATCTCAATTAATTAAATGAATGAAGGTATTATAGATTCATGTGCTGGTGTGTGCCTATGTTACCTTAGGCAATGGATCAATAAGATTTAAAAATACACAGACACTGGAAAACAGTAAGAGAAACACAGCAAGAAAAATAGAACACAACGAAATTTAATAAGGAGTTCACCCAATCCTCTTGGGCTACGTCTCCAGTCCAGCTTTCAGTGGTGCCCTTCTTTTATTGTGTCTTTAAGCAGAGTTTTTTTTTTTTTTTTTTTTTTTTACAATGAGGAGCTCCATTTGAGTCTCCTGAAACAGATGATGCTTAGTAGGGTGGTTCTTGGATTCCCCAAGCCACTAGAGTGCACAGACTCCCCCTTACCAAGTCTCGACCTCAACTGGTCTTAATGGGTGTTTGAGGGAAAACTAGTGTCAATTCGAACTGCTAGTCCCACTAAGATGGGTAGCTATCTTAGAAACAAACAATGAAATCTTGTTAAGAGTTCCTTTAAGTGTGATAGATGGAAGAGAAGAAAAGAGGACCAACCTGGATCTTATACTTTGATCCTATTTTGATTTATCCTTTCCTTGAAGAATTTGCCACTCCTCTCCTAATTGTCCAACTTCAAAGAGTGCCTGTAGAGTCAAACTAACAACAAACTATCAAAGCATCTCTATCTAAAACATCATAAACAATGTAGAATTAGAAACACATTGACCATACAATTGCATTCATAAACAAGATTCACAAATACACTATTATATGGAGGAAAACTCAAAGAACTTTATTAATAGTAATGTAAGAGAGGATTACAACCCAAATATCTAATCTAGCATCATCCTCCCAGTTGTAGAAGCCCTCTTCACCTCATGAACAAGAAAATCACCCAACAATGCAATGTCTCTTCTCACCAACAAACCAACAACACTTCCTTACAAAATAAAAAATTCCAGACTCTAGATCTCTCAGATGAGGGATCCATTTATAGATGTCTTGCAAGGGTGTGAGTCAACACTAGGTTTTTGATTAGTGTCATTCCACTGATAGTTCTTGGTTCCACTTGGAGATTTCATTGATCTCTTACTCATCCCTAGGTGAATTTAGAGAGGCAATTCCATGATCATCCACCTTGCAAACTATCACTACCATTTGTCTATTCTCACTCATCACACCCCACAAAAGGCCATTTCAGTATGCATCACACCTGGCCAGTTTGGCAGTCAGTATGCATCGTACCTTGCCCATGGAGCAGTTTGTATGGTCCAGTTTTGGCCAGTTCTGAGTAGTTTTTGAAGTGAAACTTCTGGGAAATGATGTAATCAATTGACCATGATCCTTTAGGGTATGAAACAACACTTTTAGGGACTTAAGGAGCCCTTAGTTTATGGACATATGAGTTTTGGGTTGCAGTGCCCAAATATGTCTATAACAGCTACCCCCTAAAGCATGAGGTCATAAATCTTCTAATGTCAGGTGAAATGATTTATCATGAGGATCCTAGGTATTCATACTGGAAGGTGACATGTATAAGATACTATACAATACATCATCATTATATTATTTTCATGATCTAGCTGAGGTGGCATTCCCATGCTCAGCTTTATAAATTCATTTTCATGTACATAGGATAGACAATCGTCTGCTGTTGCAAACTGGTGATCCTTCGTATGAAGAGCATCTTCCCTGGCTTAGATGACTATCTGTGTAGCTATTGTGTACAATTGATGTCTTTATTTTCCTGAACATATCGCAACCCGGATGGATGAAACTAGATCCGGGGTCTTCAAAACTCGTCCAATCTTCGCCTGATGTACAAGTCAATCCATGTGAACAGATGTTCTGAAGTCAAACATAGAAAGGAATCGCCTGATTACCAGCCAATAATTTAAGATGTTAACAGACACGAGAGGAGTCACCGATAATGATGATGACCCTCAAGGTACTACGGTACAATTCATGTGGTGTGAATATACGTGCCAACGTCGAACACCATGCAAAGTCTTTCGGTCAAAGGTCATTGATGTAAACCTGTCGCCGGAAGTGAGAAACTTACCATTGAGGCATGCAAGCTTCAAAGTACTGAAAGGGTTGTTTCTAAGTCAACTTCTTGGATAATGAGCTGATGTCAACAAGAAGTGATCTGTCATAGGAGGGCCTTGATGTATCCCACATCTATGACGTGAAATAGAGCAAAAGATTTTTGTGGAGGTGAAAACGATCTGATGATATAAGGGTCAGGAATGGCGGCCATGAAAAATGAAGAGTGGATGTAATGCAGTGGATGAGGCATTTGTTGGATGGTAAATTCCCTGAATGAATTCTCTTGAACATATTGGAGACACTGATATGGACTTGGTAGCATTAATCCCATGGATGGTATGGATGACCAATGGTGATGGTGAATGCAAAAACCTAACCCAACTCAATCAAGGTGATGGAGTGAAAGTGTCATGTTCAAGAGCGACCTGCTAGCAATAGAGTTCTTCAAGTTTTCTTCCCATTCTTCCCCAGTCATTGATCACCAGTACCTCTTTATTTTTGACAAGCTTGAGGAGGATAACATATGATTGGTCTATAATTTACCCTTCGGGCAAACTTGTTGCTTTGTGTTTAGCGAGCCTAGCGTTAGTGAGACTCGTTATTATCTGGGTGGACAAGTTTGTCGCTCTTGTTTTAACGAGTTTAACGACAAAGATAACTTGCTCCTTTTCATGTTTATAGAGTTTGAAAAGGGATGAGAAGGAGACTCCAATAGTCCTTTTTCGTGGCATAATCCCTTAAGTTCAAAAAGGTATAAAATAATATGAAAGGGACGACTTTTCGATAGCTTTAACAAGCTGACAAAAACAAGCGCTTGATATTTTTGTTTCATAATCCCTCAAGTCAAAAAGGATTAAAATATATGAGAGGGATGGTGTTCCCTTTACCTTAATGAGCTGAAAAGGCCAATAGCTTGACAATCTTTTTATATTTAACGAGTCAAAAAAGAGTTTAAAAGAGACTTGTTTTTTGAGGAATGAGTGGTATTTCTGGGTAGCAGCTAGTTCCAGGTAAGTTTGGAACTTCTCAAAACATGGCAGTGTGAAGAGGGTAGCGATCAGAATCACTCGTCGCAGATGTTCCTCAAAAGGGTAAACAATCAAGTGGAGGCGTATGGTCAGCCGAATAAATGGAGGTGACAGAAGGAACACAACCAAAGTTCAAAAGGGATGATAGCAAAGCGATCAGAAAGGTTATTTACCAAACGCAGGTTTATTTTTTAATGAGCTTGAACCTTGTGCCAACATGTGCTCAGTGCAGGTTGATTTTTTAACGAGCTTGAACCTTGCGGGAACATTGCTCTTAGGCGGGTTTATTTTTTAACTAGCTTGAACCTTGCAGAAACATTTCTCATTTTCCTTTTTACGTAAGCTAGGAACAACGAAACTATAAAGCTAAAAAGCTAAAAATGCTAAAAAGCTAAAAGATGAAATTGGTCGTTTTTGCTTGTATAAAAAGGTTTGCATGCCCCCAGCATAAAAAAAGACTTCAGTAACCATATGGAAACTTATTGTGGTTAAGAAGGATGATTTTCTGTCAATACTTAGACAAAACGCTTCCTGCACTTTGTCTGCCAAATAGACAAAGGTGAAAGGTCACTCCGACCGATTACATAACATACAGGGAAACTTATCTCTACAGCTGGGTTTGTCTGCAAAATAGACAAGGGTGCATGCCCCCTAAGCTTTGTTACATTCACTAGATTACAAGTGGTAATTAGGTGGATGGAATGAAGGTTCCTTTACGAGATCAAGTGAAAGACTTGACTTGGAACTTTGCTCAGCCTTGTTTCATTTTTTTAACGAGCTTGACACAAGACAAGGAATTCTGCTCAGATCCTCGGTTTCATTTTTTAACGAGGTTGACACCAGTCAATGAACTATCGTCTGGTGACCTTTGATCACAACTCATAAGTGGTCATGAAGGAAATATCTGGTTCCAATGCCCCCAGTACATAATGTACAACATCACTGAATTAATCCTTAGATGATGTAGGTATGGTAGGGCTTGGGGGCAATACCTCGCGATGATCCACACTATAAAAATGGTCAACGTTCTTCTTAATATTTGATGATGTAGAAGATATCATATGACAGGTTTCCAATATGGTCACTTCCGCCAGATTACTTGGAGGCAAGAGGGTAAAAGTACCCATTAAGGAAGGGTCTTTTAGGAGACCTACTCCAATATTTTGAAGCAATTGAGAGCTTCCATGGATCAATGGAATGATTCCGGTAACTTACGAACTATTGGGGAGGAAGGTTAGTTGGTCAATGATTGTAATTCCACCTTGAAAGGGGAATGCAATCTTTCTAAAATATGTTGACACAACATAAGCCATATCATAAATCTAGGGCCTGCCCAATAGGATATTGTAGTCAAGGTTTCCATCAATGACCTTTACTTCAATTTCTACTGTCTTGCCCCCCAGTTCAACTTGCAAGTTACTTAATATCCCATATGGCGTGTATGTTCCATCGAATGCTTTTAATGTCGTTGATGATCGTGACAAGGGTGGAGAGCCTAAAGTTGTCCAGCAAGTCATTGACATAATACAGGTAGATGCTCCCTCATCAATGATTGTTCGATGAACAGTTTTGTTGAGGGATTTTACCTGTATGAGGAAAGCGAGTTGTGCTGGTAACTAAGTTTCGTATCCTTTATGATTAAAGGCCACTAGATTAGAATATATTCGATCAATCCCACCTATTGCTGATAACAAAGCCTTTTTTTGGGATGGGCAATTCTGCAGTACTTCAAGTGTTGACATAGCAAATGGTGATTGCGCCAAATATTCCACTATATTATAATTTTGTGCTGCTCAAGCACAAGGATTAAATGTTGATTTATGTACTACTCCCTTAGGCAGTTTTATTGTTAATTCAGGAATGATTGGTGGAACAACTTCTCATGAAGTTGTTGTCAAACTGTTGGGTTGATCTGTAGCCTTGCCGTTCGACGATTGTGGATTTCCATAATCTTTATTCCTTGTAGATATCAAAGCATCATTTTTCTATTTTGAGATGGATAGCGTAAGCGCTTGGGATTGGGAAGCATGATTGATAGCAACCAAGTTTTCTTCTAGGCTCAGAAATGGATTATTCAACACCATTGGGGTATTTGAAGTTTTTTAAAAATTTCATAACCTCAGCTTTATGTGGACAATCTTTCATGAAATGCTAGTCATCGCATATGTAACATGGATAAGGAGGTTTCTTTTACTCAGCAGGGTTTTCAAAAGATTTTTCAGGAGGTGAATCTTCTTGTTTCTTCTTTTTGTTTTTGCCTTTCTTCTTGCCCCTTGGTTGCTTAGGATTTTTGCCTTTGTCAGTTGACACGACATTAACCTCTGAGGCAAGAGGTTCTTCATCTGCTTTTTGACTAGAAACCGTACAGGATTTTTTATATGTAGCCTTTGCAGTTTTCGTGCTTGTGGTACCGATCACGCCATCACCGGCATGAGAGGCCTTGTTTGATTTAGGAGGGGGAGGAATGGAAAATTCTGGTCTAGGAGCGTTATAGCAATGACTTGCTCTTCAGTGACAACTTCTCCGTTAGCCACATCCTTTGTAATAGAGGGTAACAATGACTTTATAAACCATTCAGCTAAAAGCTGATCAGGAACACAGGTCTTCACCATTCTTCAATGACATCACCACTCATGAATATGATTAGATATATGAGTGGCTATCATCTATTTAAAGTTGGTAAGGAGTTCTGTCCCTGTTTTGTACCTTATGGGTAACTAAAAATGGGTTAAAAAGGTAGTGGCAAGGGTGCTGAAGTTATCAAATGAAGCTCTAGGCAATTCAATAGACCATTTTGTTGCTGGACCAATTAGTGTTCATTGAAAAAGGCGAAGCCTAATCGAATCATCATTCAGGGTGTTGGATGAACACCACGAATGGAATGTCATTACATGATTCGATGGATCTTCACCCAGATTTCCATTGAATTTAGGAATATCAGAGGAATGTTTATGAGGAATCGCAGGCCACCAAGGGGTGTAAACAATTGGATCATTCGTCAGTCGATTTAGATCTAGTAATGCTAGAGTTACTACAAAGGGCAACTGTTGATTCAAGTTAGGTGAAGCATACCTAGGATAAGATGGAATTGCCTGAGCAGTAGGTCTTTGCATACCATCATAATGTATTTGATGCTGGTAACTTTTATAAGGTTGATGGGCATAGCCATTACAATATGGTTGTTGATAACCATTTTGGAAAAATGTTTTCCTGTTACTTACAAAGTCTTGCTGCTCAGATCCTTGGTATGATTGTTGGAATTGTAGTTGTTGATATTGTACCAGCCATGGTTGTTGGACCATTTGCTGCTATCTAATACTGGATGATTGACCAAGATGCAGAGTGATAGTACCTGTTTGAGCCTGAGTCACTCCAGATAAGGAGGCACTAACATGAGGTTGTGATTGAACCACTGAGACGAGAAGTTATTGTATTGCAACCTAAGAGACTTGACGTTGACATACAACAGGTAGCACTTGTACTTGCAATATAGTCACAATAGCAGGTGTAGTGGGAATATTCAACACAGGATGGACTGGTTGCATTGAATATATAACCCTTGGTTGTTAAGGTAGTATTGGTACCCAACCGCTAGATGTAATTCCAGTCTGACCTGAATTTTGTTGTAAACTCTCATATGGTTGTTCTCCAGGAGGGAACAATGAAGAGGCATAATGCCCCCCATATGGCGGTGATCCAGTACTTAAAGGGTATATTGTCCTTTGAAGACACATTGGATCAACTTGTTGAGTTTCAACATAAGAAATACCAGATGAGATTTCAGATGAAGAAATAGGAACAAACCATGTCATCGAAACAGTCCCTGATTGGACTCCGACTTGTTGTTCATAACTAGCTGGGACAGATGGTATACCAACAATCATTGTAGGAACGACAGTAGGAAGCTCCGTTGTAGCTATGTCAGTTGACACAGTCCTAAATTTTGATGGTTGTTTATACATATTTAGTCTATCCAAAATATTTCCTACCAATTCGACATGAACTTGCGATGAAGGATGATTACAAGGACTAACTTCTATAACAGAAGGATCTAGGTGGATCCCAGTTCCAAAATGCACTGGAGTACTGGGTGGAAGATCCTCTACTATCTCTTATATAGCAATCAATCCAGGTGGAAGAGATAGACCGTCAAGTCCGTAAAATATTTTTGGAGCCGAAGAAAGTGTAGCTTCTGCAGTAAGAGATATTGGAGGGGTGACACCTTCTAAATTCTGGAACTCAACTTCCAGATGTTCAGGTAAGTGAACTTCAGTTTCTTGATCAGTCCTAGGTGGAGCTGCTTCAGGAATAGAAGTGTCTACTATTACACTAGGATCAATTCTAATGTCCTCTTGTAACTGTGGAACTTTCTTTGTAAAGGTAGATGTACCAGAGATAATTGTAGTAACTGCAGTCTCTGACGATGTTGAAACACAAGTTTCAAATAAATCAGGTGAATTGGACTCAGTTAAACAAGACTATTTTGACTAGGAGGGTTTCATTCCCAGCGTCAAAGACGGTTGACTCACTAGCCTCCACGAACAACAGGGTTTTGATTGACTTTCTTCCACAATTGCAGATTACTTGATCAACTCAAAAATTAAAGGGAAAAAAATTTATTCTGATTTAAATGAATTTTAAGACACTTTGACGCAACTTGCTTTTTCAAATTTTAAGAGTCGACAAAATTCTAAAGGTGAATCTAGTTGCCTTTGATTTTTAATGAGCCTGAAGTGAGAAGTGCTCATATGGACCTTTTCTTTTAAGGAGTCGAAAAGGAATGAAAGTGACTACTCTGGAAATCTAGATAGAGGGTTTACCAAACCAATTGTAAAACTGCAAAATACACCTTGGAGATAAATGATAGAGAAATTACCAAGGACTTATGTCTGACAATCAATCTTCCCGAATGCTGTGTTCAGTGCATTACGATCGATAGGGCGGCAGACACACTTCATAAGGATAAAGGATATCAGCCTATTGTGGTCTCCCAATATATACTCGATGATACGGGGAGCACAAGTCCGTACTAGCACTTATCGTATCAAAGAGGAGGAATCACCCAACCTTGGATGAAAATGATAGTTACAAGGTTTTACAACGTCGGAACACGTCTCTAGCCTAGACTTCTAGATGTGTTGTGTTGGGTTGCAAAGCATTTTTATGTTCATTGAGGTTTATTTTAGAGTTGATCTTGCTTAGAAGTTTGTATTTCAAGGTTCACCACGTGATGTAGATGTGAAATTCCTAAATATGCAATCTAAAATGATAAACAATCATTTATGTTCTTTTAGCAATGAAAATCCTAGCTACAAAGGAAAGAAGATTATGATTTTCTTTCAGCAGAGAGCATAGGGCACACACTAAATGCACTTTCCTAAATCAAATTTTGCATGCATTCAAAATGTAGATGCACATGCATGTATTTGTTTTGCACTTTCTTAATGTGAGAATTCCAAAAAGAAAGTTAAGTACAGATCTGAACTATTTTATTTTAAAGCGACAGTACTAACAATTTTCCTTTCAAAATGAAAGGAAGACTAAGACAACACTTTTCGATTTTGAATTGAAAACTATTTTTGATGCTTCAAATACTAATAATTTAAAATCAAGTACAATGACAAAATTACAATCAACTATCTAGAAGATGAAGACTTTACGACACTCTTCTTTCGATTCAGAATGACAATTATGACACTTGCATAAAAAACGACAGTTCAATTAGGCTACTTTGGACAAGGGAAGACTATAAATGATTGACAAATACACAAAAACTTTTACAATTCCTAACTGATGGAGGCTGAAATATGTGAAGGAAGAACGTTTCAGCAAGAAGATATTGATCATGAACAACAAAACTACTGAATAAAGCTGAAAAGAAGGAGAAAAAACCAATTTTCAGAGAAGAAAACAGTATCACTCAATCGTCACACCTGCAACACACAGGAGGTGCGATGCATCCAGGTTGCATAGTTACAGACAGTGCGATGGATGAGGGAGTGAAACTAAGCTTGGTTTTTGCTCAAAATTTGCAGCTAAGTTCAGTGATTTAGGCTGAGTAATGATGGAAAATAAAAACAAAGCATAAGGGTAAGATCTGATGAGGTTCTGAGCTACCACAAGGGCACTTAGAATGTTGTGTAAGTCAAATGTTCAGTTCATAAACTAACCCAGAGATTGACTGAATCAGCATCTACTTCAAAATTGCATATCAAAGGCATTTTGAAGGCTAGCTGGCTAACTTCAAGCTCCGTCTCTAGCTTATAAAGCAAAAAATAAACAAACAAAACAAACTATTCATTCCCCAGTGGAGTCGCCATTTTGTTTAAGGAAAAACTAATGTCAATTGGAATTGCTAGTCCCACTAAGATGGGTAGCTATCGTATAAACAAACAATGAAATCTTTTCAAGAGTTCCTTTAAGTGTGATAGATGGAAGAGAGAAAATAGGACCAACCTGGATCTTCCGCTTTGATCCTAGCTTTATTTCTCCTTTCCTTGATAGAATTTTCCACTCCTCTCCTACTTGTCCCGCTTCAAAGAGTGCCTGTAGAGTTTGTTATCACTCAGGTTGTACCCCAGGTCGGAGTAAAGGGATACGGCTGAGGTAACCACAAACCAACTTTGGACTGCAAGTTATAGCCCACTTGCAGTCAGAGAGGGCTCTCTCTTTATGATTTAACTTTTTTGATGATGATTTTAGGCTAGCTATTGAGTTCAGGGATTTTTTTGTTTGTGTTTTGTTTGTGTTTTGGTGGGAAAATTGATGTTTTCAAATAAAGAGGCAAGTGTAGTGCGAAAGTTTCAAACCATTGGGCATGGAGTCAAGGAAATAAGATTGCTGGTGTGTTTTCTTGGTCATAAGAGGAATTAGGAGCAAGGTAGCTGCACATGAAACAATTTTCTAAATTTAAAAGGATGGAAAGAATGCTAAGGAAGGAGAGGCAATTAAGAATCTCTCAGTCAGCTTAATAGAGAAAGTGGATGATCTCTATTTAGGGGCAGTAAAGAATCCCTAGATAACTGTCAAACACATGTGAATAAGAGTAAATATGAGCCATAAGGAATTCATATTCATTTCCAGTTCATTTCAGATGAAAAAACATAAAGAAATAGCAGAAATTGAGCCTAGAGTGCAGTTAAACAAGTTCTAAACTAATCTTTCTTTTTGCTATTTAGATGGTGAAAAATGAAAACAGAGGTAAGAGGCACTTATTGATTCATGTTGCAGCACAAGAATTCCATCATTCTGTCTCTAGAGACCAGTAACAACACATCAGGCAGTCATTCTTCCAATCTCTTCAGCAATCTTTGATTAAAGAAAAGTATCAGACATACAGTGCGAGTCTCTAATGAAAAGTTATCAATCAACCAACCCTTGAAACAATACAATGGGTGGTATATATAGGGAAGATTCTCCAAAATTGTTTATTACAGCTGTGACCTAAACAGGTCTGAAAGTAAATGATTACTTTAACCTAAACTTATAAATGCAAAAAATATCTATGAGCTGCACTGAGGGCAGCCGTATCAGAACTGAATCAATGCGTTGTCCTCGGTGGCTTGGTGCAGTGCTTCTGTAATAACTGCGCATGGACTTCTGCTCCATTGTAGTTCGGTGGCTTTAAGTGCTTTAACTATGATTTGAGAGCTGGGATGGGCTTACACCTCCTCACTTGACTCTGCTGGAGGCCAATTAATGCTGACCTGCCTTGGGAACTGAAGATTTCCATTAAAAAATTAACTGATACTCTTTGCCGCTTCATCTCTCCTCGGATACTCTTTGACAAATGAATTGGGCTGGTTTTTCTCTCGCTGCGGGTCAAATCAAAACATAATGGCCGCGGTTTGGCCCTCTGTTTTCTTTAGAATTGTCTTTTGTTCATCTTTGCATGCCTCGCGAAGAAAAACGGGTCATTCGGTGCCTTTTGGGCTTGCTGGGGGCTGAGCAATGAGGGATTTTTCACTTTGGCCCTTTTCCCGTAGCCATGCGCGATTAGTGCTAGGCGCTAATCGTGCATGAAAAACTACCTCGGAATTTGAATCCAGGCCTCCTAAGCACGATTTTCGCCTTTCGCCTCAAAATTGATGATGACATCAGCATGACGTCAACGGGTGGGACCATGGTACGACAGATGACGTGGCAGGGTGACATCAGCAGGGTGACGTCAGCATGTACGGTTGATGATGTGGCAAGGGTGACTCGGCAGAGTGCCGATGTGTGTAGATGACGTGGTGAAGGTGACTTGGCAGACATGTGGAACCGAACAGGCGACATGGGGCACACGTACAGAGGGCGGAAAGCGGTTTCATCGGACTGCTTTCTGTATGGGGGCAGTATCCGTCAGAGCCCCTCTGATGCAATAGGAAGTGGATATGTGTCTTTGGGTACGGCGGAAAAACCGCCTCGCTATCGGAAGCTAACGACCGAGCAGCGGGGCGCCTCCGAAATCGCCGAGAGCCGTCGGATGGGGAGGGCCCGATCCGACGGTGGACGGAGCGCGGAGCTGGCGGGAGAATAATGGACGGGTGCGCGAATATGCGAATCTTCATACAGCGTGGTGGGGGGTGTTTAGAACTTAGGAAATGTGGGTTATGGGGTTGTTTAACGAGCGGGGTTAATGTTTTATGCACACAACTTTAGGTTAAGGGCGGAAAAGAGGGTTTTTCAGGGCTAGGGTTAGGGAAAAAGGTTGTTAGCATGACCAGGTGTCACACTAGCTCCTATTAGGATGCGGATGGGTTCATGATAGTCCCAGGTGGACTATTATGTCCCAGAACTGATAAATACATAGCTATAGTGCTAGAGGGCAGGCTATGTATATAGGGGAGTTATTTAGTATAGATTTAGTAGGGGAGGGGGAAATAGATAGGGGGCTATATAATATAGTCAGGAGTTAATATGCAGATGATGAGAAAGCGCTAAGGTAAGAAACCTTAGGCCATTTTGGGGGAATAGGACTTTGTAATAGAAGAATGGAAATCCTTGAGTAAAGCAGATCTTCAAGAAGGCCAATGATGTGGAAAATTATGACTAAGAGGCATCAAGAAGATCTTGACCTCTTTGGGAAAATTAGTGAGTAATTTCGGGAATAAGAATGAACAGGGGAGTTAGTTATGTCCATCTTGACTTCCTCCAGATGAAAAATGCATCATGACTGTGATCTGAAAAGATATAACACTTAGAAACACAAAATTGATCATGAATCATCATTCTGCAACCCCAAAACTACCTACCCAGCCTACCATCCTAACATTTTTTCTTCTCTTTTGTTTGGGTGCACTTAGACTTGCAGACCCAGCTTTACAAATTTTCTCTTTTTTCTGTTATCCTATCTAAGTCTACACTTATTTCTGCCAAGGGCCCAGATTAAGCAGTTGGGCTCCTTTGATTCTCTACCTATCTACAAATCTGCCAAGATTAGACTGTTTGGACAGATATCATTCTCTATATTCTAAAACAAGGAAATGAAACCTAGGGAGACCAAGGTTAAGCTGTTTGGCCCTCCCTTTTATAGAACAAAATGGTTGAGTCATCAAAATTGGAATTCAGCAATGGCATTTGGATTGGCACACTTTCACAGTGTCTTCTTTAACCTCTTTTTGGAAATATGGAACACTGCAGCATGCAAAGTATGACATATTTGGCATGTAAAAATGTCAATCATGAAAAATGAACACTTGTCGCAACAGGAGGCTAACAGTGGCTCCAATTGGGGATGGCTTTTCTTTGTGGAAACCCAAGAATAGCAGGTCAGAATGCCTTGATAACTTCTTTATGCTAGCTGTTAGATAATTAAAACTTTGTAATATAAACAACCTCCTCCTCAATTGAAATATTGTGTAATGCATAGCACTGCTTGCTTTCTTCTGTGTGGTTGCTATTATGTAGAATTTTGCTTGAGCATTGCGTTTGAAACATTTTGAAAACATGGATCAAAACTGATATGTTTGCTTTACTTTGCTTTGACCAATGGTGCTGATATGAACTGAAATACTGCTCTGTTTTGCTACCTTTGACTGAAGATTACCAACAATTTCCCTTTACCATGAGTTGCTGTGATGTGATTGTGCCATTTTTGCTGTTTTGTTGAGGTTAGTGCAGAGACAGAGCTTTTGAACTGGAGCACTTGTATTGGCTATGTCTTCTCAAAATTTACTGCTGCTCCCTTGACAATGGGTTTGCTTATATAAAAAAAGTGAAAACAAAGTGCTGATATATACAAATATCACTGTACAAAAGATATATACAAAACTGCCCTGTGTCCCTTAAAAGGGATCATGGTAATGTTTTAACATACGGCCATTGACAATGCCTTCTTCAACAGAACAATCCCCTACAGACTTGAGAAAATAAGTGTTATTTCCCTGAACAACAGAAATAACGAATGGTCCCTTCCATAAAAAATCAAACTTGGCATGTTTTCCCTTGTCTTCTCTTCGTGAGTCCCACCTTAGAACTTTGTCACCAATGAAGAAATCCTCAGCTTTAACTCTCTTATCAAACATCTTTTTGAGTTTTTCTTGCAAAATTTGAGCTCTGTCATAAACTTTTTCTCTTGTTTGCTGAAGATGAATGGTCTGATTTATCCTTCTTTGAATGTCATTTGGTTCAGCCTAAATTTCCTGTAATGTTTTGATAGTAGGAATGCCCAGGGATGATGGAAATTTGGCCTCCATGCCATATACCAGCTCATAAGGGCTCATTCCAATGGATTTCTTGCTTGAAAGTCTGTCTGCCATAGGGCATTTACTAGCTTTTTGTGCCAGTTCTTCTTGTTCTCTTCCAGTACTTTCTTTATGATGTTGATGAGGCTCTTGTTGGATGATTCGGCCAAGCCATTGCCTTGAGGATAATAGGCTGTAGAGTGGCCCAAGGTAATATGAAATTTGTGGCAAAACCTAACCATCTTTTTGGATTTAAAAGTAGCAGCGTTATCAGTGATGATTTTCTTAGGGCAGCCAAATCTAGAAAGGATATTGCATTCAAGGAATTGGATAATGACGGTGTCATTGGCTTGCCTTGAGGGAATGGCTTCAACCCACTTAGTGAAATAGTCGGTGGCTGTTAGGATCCATTTGTGCTGGCCTAAGGAAGTGGGATGGATTTCTCCACTGAAGTCAAGACCCCATTGTTGAAAAGGCTTCTCGGTAGAGATGGGTTTCAGGGGCAAAGGTAATAGCTTTCTCTTGCCCTCAAAGACTTGGCATTTGTGGCATGACATGGTAAACTTCTTTACATATGCAGAAAGAGAGGGCCAATAAAAACCAGCCCTTAAAATTTTATCAGCAGTGGACTTCCAATATAGATGTCCTCCACAGTCACCTACATGGAATTCTTTCATGACATTGTTAGTTTCGTTCATGGTTAAACAGCTAAGCAATATACCTTCATGATTTCTCCAGAATAATGCACCATCTATGACACAAAACTTTAAAGCTTTTATTTTCAAAAATCTTTTCTTGGTTCTGGACAATCCTAGGGGAGCAAACAGGTTTAACAGGACAAAACATATATCAGCATACCAGGGAGATTGTAAGAAGGTCTCACTGATCTGTGGAGTCACCAGCTCCTGTTCGTTGTCCAGTTGGTTAATGTCTAAGGCTTGAAAGTTTGTTTCGGACATCAGTTTGGCTAGACCTTGTCCCTTTATCAGCTTGGTTGGTTTTATTTGTATGTCATACTCAAGGATGTTTGCTATCCACTTGCCTCTTTTTCCTTCTAATCCCTCTTGGGTCAATATGTCTTTTATAGCAGTGTGTGGGACATAGGTAATCACATGGGAATATAAAATGTACACTCTGAAATCCTTGATGGCCTTAACAAGTGCATAGGCCTGCTTTTCCATGATTGGGTACTTCAAAGGGGCATCTCTTAAAGCTCGGCTGAAAAATGCAATCGGCTTTTGAGCTCCCTGCTCATCATTTTGCAAAAGGACAGCAGCTATAGTATGATCAGATGCAAAAGAAAAAATGATAAAATCTTTGTCAAATTGTGGGCTAGTGAGGACAGGGGTTTGTGTTAAGGCGGATTTGATACTCTCAAATGCCTGTTTGGTTTCAAGATACCATTTTACCTTGGCATCTTTTTTTAACATATTGCTTAACAGTCGTATCAGTTCAGCTAGATTTGGAATAAATCTTCTTAGGAAGTTGATTTTACCAAGGAATTCTTGTAGCTCTTTTATGTTTCTTGGATATGGGATTTGGAGGATGGCTTGGATTCTTTCAGGATCAATTCTAATCCCATATTTTGATATGATGTGACCGAGTAATTTTCCTTCTTCAAAGCCAAATAGAGACTTCTTGGGATTCAAGGAAATGCCATATTTCCTGCATGTGATGAATATTTGCCTAAGATGCTTGAGGTGCTCTTCATCAAAGTTGGAAAACGGGGTTAGGTCATCAAGATAGACAACTAGGAAGTCATGTATTTCTTTGGCAAAAGCAATATCCATTGCTCTTTGAAAGGTTGCACCAGCGTTTTTAAGTCCGAATGGCATCTTAACATACTTAAATGTTCCCCACGGTGTGGTAAAGGCTGTCTTGTCTTGGTCATCCGCGTGAACAAGTATTTGATTGAAACCTGAAAAGCCATCTAGCAAAGAGATTCTAGATGACCCCACTACTCTTTGTAAGATGTGGTCCATATTGGGCAAAGGATAGTGGTCCTTTAGGGAGACTTGGTTTAAATTTCTTAGATCTACACAAAGTCTAATCTCACCTGTCTTTTTTCTTGTAGGAACTAGGTTGGATACCCATTTAGAAAATCTGATGGGTGCTATTATGCCTGCTTCAAACATCCTCTTTACTTCTTTCTCAATCATGGGAAGAAGCATAGGGTTAATTCTCCTATGTTTTTGTCTGAAAGGTTTCTGGTTTGGTTCTAAGGGAATTGTGTGTTGGATCACCGAGGTGTCATAGGATTTCAAATCTTCATAACTCCAAGCAAATACATCTTGGAATTATTTGAACAAATCAATGTACTTGGGCTTTTGATCAGGTGGTAAATTTCTGGACAATTTGATCATCTTGGGATTCTCTGCTATCCCAATGTTGTGTTCTTCTATAGCAGTGTTCAATGGTTGCAATTTTGGCTTTCTGGGAACATCATTGGCATCAAACATGTCTTCTAATGGTGTTAGGCCAGCAGGTAGAAAATTATCCTTCAAGTCAATGATTTCTGCCTCTGTTTTGGCAATTTCCTCCAAATGTATTTGTTTCAGTTGTTCTATGTTTGTTTTGTCAAAAACAGTGGGGTTTAGGATTTGTTTGGTTGTTGTAGTTGTTACAACCTGCTGGTTTTCATTTGTTTGCTGTTGGACATCGTTCATAACATCCATGTCAATGTTGATATTAGAGAACTCATGCTCAAGGGTGAGGAAATTGTTGATGTGGGCATCATTTTCAAACACTTGCCAATCTTTCACGTTGTTTGGGACAGTGGGCCTATGTTTTATTTCGGCTGTGAAGTGATGGTTTGGGTCAAAAGGAAGCTTGCATGTACTAGCAAAGGTGGCTAGGCTGTGTGCATGAATGTTATGCTCTCTTGAAATTTTGGCCAGTTTGAATTCAGTAAATGCATTAAGTATATTAGTGGCAGCAGTCCTATAGGCTCTCATTCTATTGTCATTGGTTACAAAGTTACCTTTCATCTGCTATATGACTAGGTCAGAGTCTCCTAAAATAGACACCTTTCCAGCTCCTAGAGCTTTGAGCAGTTTAAGGCCTAACAACAGAGCCTCATATTCTGCCATGTTGTTTGTGCATTTAAAGTTCAGTTTGTAGGCATGACCTTCTGCATGGTTATCATGTGTATTGTGAATCCACACACCTGCCCCTGCTCCTAACTTGTTGATAGAGCCATCAAACTCTAAATACCATGTGATTTCTTGCTTGTGGTTTGTGCCAAGTGTTTCAGCTATGTTAGGATTGGGCAGAGTTGAAATTTCCGTTTGGGGAGTTTCTTCTATCATGCTGGTTGCACTAATTGTTGTGACAGTCTCATGGGTATATGCAACCGATTCTTCATTGATTTGTGCTCGTTGTTCTAGAGCCAATGGCTCATCATCAGTTAGATAATTTGTATTATCATTAAACAAAATAAAAGAATCCATATCAGAATGGATTGAGTAAATGGGAAAATTTTCAGGCTTACTCTCACTACTCACCACATATTTCATGAGGGTTTCTCTGTACAGTCTCTTTGGTTTCCCAAAGACCAAAATAGTAGCATAGGAGAGGTCTAGTTGAAGGGATCCTTGGAGCTTTGCTCCCCATGATCTTGATAGGAGCATACCATATTTTGGTGGGATGTCAGCCACTACCATGTCCTTGAGGACGGTCTTATTGGGATATTGGACTAAGGAGACACACAAGTCTTTGATGAGGCCTAAACACTTGACTTGACTTGAGTCAAATGAGTACAAATCTTTGTAGGGTCTTGTAATATCAAGGTTCAGTTTTTCCATAACTGCTTTGGGCATCAGATTGTGTGATGCTCCTGAGTCAAACATAGCGTTGTGCAGAACTTTGTCATGTATATGAAAACTGACATAAAAGGGAGGAATATGTCCATATGTTGATTTTCCATTAACTTCTGGGCCAAACAACAGTTCAGGGGTATCATCTAGGACATTCACATCGTCCTTATTCTCTGGGATTTGAAGTGATCTTTGAATCTGTTGCCTATATACATCTTGTTTGGCAAGTTCTGAGAGGGGGATGGATATCTTCAACTTGGCTATTTCTGCCTCTAAATTAAATGGCTTTTCTAATGGAGTATTGGTATTGATGCTGGTAGTTTTTTCTGTTTCATTTGAATTATCAGCGTTTTGCTCTTGTTTATCAGTGTTATGGGAATTGATTACTTGCAGTTTTTCAACTTCAGGAAGGCCTTTTGGAGCGTTGTTCGAGTTTTTCTCAGAGGAAGAAAGTGGCAAAAGCTGATCTACAGAAGGCTCCATTTCTGTAATGTCTTCTACAGTTACTTGATGTGGATTTGGGACAATTGTATCAGCTGGTTCTGTTATGACAGCCTTGCTCTTAATCTTGTTGGGTTGTTTGCCATCCTTTATTTTGTTAGGTTCAGAAATGTCAATGGTTCTCGTTCTCAGCTTGTATTGTTTGTGTACTTCGTACACAACAGTATCATATCCTTGTTTAAAGTCAAAAGACTCGCCAGACTTAGTCTAAAATTGACTAAAGTTATGCTCATCTTGGTCTTCTTGGCTTAGAAAAGTCTGATGCTCACCCTTTAGATCCATCAGATTCATGTGGGTGTCCTTTGTTTGCTCATTGGATGTAGATGCTTCAACATAATTATCTTGAAAAGGGGGTCTTATGTCATTGTCTGGGCTTCAACTACCTGTTGGCGCTTGAAATTTCACCTCAGGCTGAGAAAGGTAAACCTCAAGGCAACATCAAACCACTTCGCCTCGTAGCTAGCCCTACGGGGCGGGAGAGGGCTCTCTCCGGTCTATCTCGATGATATCTTCAATGGGCGAGATAACCAATAGGGTAACACTGATTTTAGGCTAGTAAACTGATCAAAAGGGTTGATTTGGGATTTTTAGGGTTTTTGGTGGCAAATTGAGGAGTGGCAATTTTGGGTGCGGGGATAGGACACAGTTTCTGTAGGGGGTTCTTTGGGGCGAGATAGGATACAGTATTGATGCCTTAGATTGAGGTGAATGGATGAGAAAGACAGGTGAGGAGCTAAGGAGAGCAAACAATAACTTTGAATTCTCCTTAAACAGTAGAAAACATTGAAATTAAACAAACTTAAAAGCAAAGCATGACAGTCATGAATTCTACTTTAACACTTCATTTGTTTAATGTTGAGAAGGAAAAGAAAGGAAATGATTCACATAACACACTTACAAGTACATAGAGAAACACACCATCAATACATGTAACCACAAGAATCCCAAAAAGGACTGCAAAACCCTGGTCTTCCTTTGCCAAAAATTGCAAAGATACAGTGAGTAATACAATAAGAGCTTCTCCCTCAAGAGTCCAACCATGAAAATGAGCAAGAAAGTACATAATATAGATCATCTAACCTCTTTCCCTGCCTCCATGGGTCAAGCTCACTATCCTAGGAGTTGTTTCAACCACTTCTAAACTAAGCTCTACAAACTAGGCAGTCAAAACAACTTGCCTCTATAAGCTAGGAAACCAATTCATTCATTTAATTTTCACTTTTTTCATGAACGAATCTTCTAGAAGAGGTACATAAGTGTAAAAGTGTCATAAAAGTACATTAATTACATCAAAGAGGATAATAATCCACCCCAAAAAGTCAAACAGGTTCAAGTTGCGTTTTTCTGAGCTGTACACTGAAATTTGGAGAAATTTGCCTGACGGGTCGCGCGCCTGACGGGTCGCGCGCCTCTGCCTGACGGGTCGCGCACCTTTGGGACCACTTTTGGGGCACTTCCAAGTGTCAAAATGAAGCAAGAGTAGGCTTGTTGGAAAGTTCCGTGAGTCTACTTTCCAACCCAACTAGAATTTCTGAATTTGGTTGTCATTTGCCCCTCCAAAATTGCAATCTCCCAAGACTGCTTTCTGTGTGTCAAAAATGTGGCAAAAAGTCATTTTTTGCTTGTTTTTTGACTTTCTGGAGGCCCAAAACTTCATAAAATCTCTTGGAAATGGGTGAGCATGTGTAACTTTTCATGAAAAATCCAGAAATGCTGAGTTTTCCCAGAACGTAGTTTCCAAATGAAAGGGTTGCGCGGGGGCTGAGACCCGTCATGCGGAAAAACCTGTTTATGGCACAAAAAATTCACAAATGACAAAATTTTCTCCAAATTTCTTGAAATTTGGGCTGGGAGTCCCCAATCAAGTACCATGCTCAGTCAAAGAGGCTTTGACCAAAATTTGGAGTGGATCGGGCCTTTTCCGTCATTTTAGTGCCTTGGCCAACCTCCTTGGATCCGACGATTGTAATTTTGACATTTCTCTAAAACCATGACACCTGTGCAAAAAGTGAAGGATATTTTTCTTCTTTGGCATGTTGTGGACAAAAACCTCTCTCAGTTTTGCAAAATTCATCTTTGATTGCTCTGAAACATCATTTCAGTGAAACTTGCCCCGATGTGTGAAACAAGGAATTTTGTCGAAATGAAGTGAAATGAAGGGGATAAGGGGCTTCTAAATTCTTGGGGAAATTTTTGGAAGTAGGGAGGGATGTTAGGAAGTAGGGGAAAGTGGAATCTCAGGGATTGAGCGAGGGGAAGGGGTCCAAAAGGGAAAAACACAGGCCCAACCTAGAAACCTGCCAGGTTGTAGCTAGAAACTAGGGTTTGTGCAAAAATGAGGAATTTGGGGGATCTCAGTGATGGGAAGCATTTGGTAGGGTATTTTAAGGATAGGGGAAGGTGTATGAACATCTAGATACAAGTTTTGCCGATGACTTGACCGTCCAAGAGAAATTGGCTTTCAAAACCCTAGGAGAGGGAAATGACCTTACCTAGGCGCAACTGAAGCATGGACAAAGTGTAAAAAGACCCATTAGACACTGACATGATAATGACAACCCTATGAATGATGATAAACTTAGCTGAATGGTGACATGGACCAACATTTGGACAACTTTAGAAGGAGTGAAAGCAAACCCTAGACCTAATGCCTAGTGACCAAATTTTGCTTGAAGACTCACTGAAATGACAAAATTTGACTTGGAAACTCTGAGACCACTTTGTAAGAGCATATTTGATCACTGGAGGAAGGCTGGAAAGACTGACACTAACACTACCAACATTCGTGTTCTGTGTTTTCCTAAAATTTGGGTTCCTTATGCTATTGGACTGTTGCCCTTCCCATAATGATCTTCTCTCAACGTTTTCTACTATTTCTCCCAGCTTTTGTAGGCCACTGATAATCGCATCAAGCTTGTGATCAAAGGTTGAGGGTTCTTCCTTAAAGGTGGTTCTTCTTTCCATTCTGGCTCTGGTTCTTTTGGCAATTAGGTTGGCCTCTACGCTGACAACAACATTTTGCATGTCTGCAAGGGTCTGAGGAGCTCTTTCTTTTAACTGGTATGCCATATCCGGATCGAATCCATCAGGGAACTTATACAAGGCAAGGTCAGGTGGGGGTCTTAAGTTCTGTGGTATTGCATTATAGACATTGTTGAACCTTGCACAGTACTCCAAGACAGTCTCCTGAGGACCTCTTTTAATTGTATCATATTCAGCTAGTATGTGCAAGGGCTCTTTCTTTTTCTCCCATCTGTTGGTAAAGGATTGGTAAAGCTCATCTGGAGTAGTTATGGAATTTGCAGCAAGTGATCTAAACCAATTTCTTACATCACCAGTTAAACTTTGAACAAAAATTCTCATTCTCATGCTATCATCATCTATCTCGTAGTTTTCAAAATAGTCTTGCATCTTTTTGGTATGCTGAAGGGTTGTGAAAGGACTGGTGCTGTCAAAATAGGTAATTTTAGATTGGTATTCCTGAGGTAAAGCCCCGGGATTAGTAGGCAATTGAAGGGGTGCATATCTATTAGCCATATTGGCAGGGATAAGTGGGACGACGGGGATAACAGGCACAACAGGGATAACAGAAGTAACTGGAACAACAGTTGTAGTTTTTGTAGTATGTACAGTGAATGGAATACTTTGAGATGTGGATGATGAATAAGGGGAAGTAGGGGTTGAACGAAATAAAACTTTAACAGGGGTTGGAATACAACTCGGAGGAGCTGCTTCAGGACTCAAATCAGCAACATCTTGTCTTTGCTCTTGGTTCCTAAGGATCTTTGGGATTAGGTTCAGATTTTCAAAAACAGCTGGAGGGTCTGGATCTGGATTTGACCTTGTATATTGTGGATTCTTCTTGGGAGCCAGTTTCCGAATGTTGTTTTTTGATATCTTTATGGGAACACTTTTGAGATTGGCAAGGAACTGTCAGATTTTGAAATGGTTGTGTATAGCTTAAAGCTAGCATGAAGATTGACTGAAGCAGCTTTTATTTGCTTCTGTTAATGTAAAACAGGAACAGTTTCAAAGGCTACCTGGCTGACATTCAGGCTTCATCCGTATTTTTAAGGGATATACAACAATTAGAAAATTGATTCGCTTAGTGGATTTTTCCAACCTTCTTAGTGAAATTAACTGAGGATTTCCCCAGTGGAGTCGCCATCATGTTATCACTCAGGTTGTCCCCCAGGTCGAAGTAAAGGGATACGACCGAGGTAACCACAAACCAACTTTGGACTACAGGTTCTAGCCCACTTGCAGTCAGAGAGGGCTCTCTATTTATGATTTAGCTTTGTTGATGATGATTTTAGGCTAGCTATTGAGTTCATGGATTTTTTTGTTTGTGTTTTGTTTGTGTTTTGGTGGGAAAATTGATGTTTTCAAATAAAGAGGCAAGTGTAGTGCGAAAGTTTCAAACCATTGGGCATGGAGTCAAGGAAATAAGACTGCTGGTGCGTTTTCTTGGTCACAAGAGGAATTAGGAGCAAGGTAGCTACACATGAAACAATTTTCCAAATTTTAAAGGATGGAAAGAATGCTAAGGAAGGAGAGGCAATTAAGAATCTCTCAGTCAGCTTAATAGAGAAAGTGGATGATCTCTATTTAGGGGCAGTAAAGAATCCCTATATATCTGTCAAACACATGTGAATAAGAGTAAATATGAGCCACAAGGAATTCATATTCATGTCCAGTTCATTTCAGATGAAAAAACATAAAGAAATAGTAGAAATTGAGCCTAGAGTGCAGTTAAACAAGTTCTAAACTAATCTTTATTTTTGCTATTTAGATGGTGAAAAATGAAAACAGAGCTAAGAGGCACTTATTGATTCAGCACAAGAATTCCATCATTTTGTCTCTGGAGACCAGTAACAACACATCAGGCAGTCATTCTTCCAATCTCTTCAGCAATGTTTGATTAAAGAAAAGTATCAAACATACAGTGCGAGTCTCTAATGAAAAGTTATCAATCAACCAACCCTTGAAACAACACAGTGGGTGGTATATATAGGGAAGATTCTCCAAAATTGTTTATTACAGTTGTGACTAAACAGGTCTGAAAGTAAATGATTACTTTAAACTAAACTTATAAATGCAAAAAATATCTATGAGCTGCACTGAGGGTAGCCATATCAAAACTGAATCAATGTGTTGTCCTCGGTGGCTTGGTGCAGTGCTTCTGTAATAACTGCGCATGGAATTCTGCTCCATTGTAGTTCGGTGGCTTTAAGTGCTTTAACTGTGATTTGAGAGCTGGGATGGGCTTACACCTCCTAACTTGACTCTGCTGGAGGCCAATTAATGCTGACCTGCCTTGGGAACTGAAGATTTCCATTAAAAAATTAATTGATACTCTTTGCCGCTTCATCTCTCCTATGATACTCTTTGACAAATGAATTGGGCTGGTTTCTCTCTCGCTGCGGGTCAAATCAAAACTTAATGGTCGTTGTTCAGCCCTCTGTTTTCTTTAGAATTGTCTTTTGTTCATCTCTGCATGCCTTGCGAAGAAAAACGGGTCATTCGTTGCCTTTTGGGCTTGCTGGGGGCTGCGCAATGAGGGATTTTCCACTTCGGCCCTTTTCCCGTAGCCATGCGCGATTAGTGCTAGGCACTAATCGTGCATGAAAAACTGCCTCGAAATTTGAATCCAGGCCTCCTAAGCATGATTTTCGCCTTTCGCCTCAAAATTGGTGATGATGTCAGCGGGTGGGACCATGGTACGGCGGATGGCGTGGCAGGGTGACGTCAGTAGGGTGACGTCAGCATGTACGGTTGATGATGTGGCAAGGGTGACTCGGCAGAGGGCCGACGTGTGCAGATGACGTGGTGAAGGTGACTTGGTAGACACGTGGAACTGGACAGGTGACATGGGGCGTGCGTACAGAGGGCGGAAAGCAGTTTCATCGAACCGCTTTCTGTAAGGGGATGGTATCCGTCAGAGCCCCTCCGATGCAATAGGAAGTGCACAAGTGTCTTTGGGTATGGCGGAAAAAACACCTCGCTATCGGAAGCTAATGACCGAGCAGCGGGACGCCTCTGAAATCACCGAGAGCCATCGGATGGGGAGGGCCCGATCTGATGGTGGACGGAGCGCGGAGCTAGCGAGAGAATAATGGACAGGTGCACGAATATGCGAATCTTCATATGGCGTGGCGGGTGGGCGTTTAGAACTTAGGAAATGTGGGTTATGGGGTTGTTTAACGAGCGGAGTTAATGTTTTATGCACACAACTTTAGGTTAAGGGCGGAAAAGAGGGTTTTTCAGGGCTAGGGTTAGGGAAAAAGGTTGTTAACATGACCAGGTGTCACACTAACTCCTGTTAGGACGCGGATGGGTTCATGATAGTCCCAGGTGGACTATTATGTCCCAGAACTGATAAATACATAGCTATAGTGCTAGAGGGCGGGGTATGTATATAGGGGAGTTATTTAGTATAGATTTAGTAGGGGAGGGGGAAATAGATGATGAGAAAGCGCTAAGGTAAGGAACCTTAGGCCATTTTGGGGGAATAGGACTTTGTAATAGAAGAATGGAAATCCTTGAGTAAAGCAGATCTTCACCAAGGCCAATGATGTGGAAAATGATGACTAAGAGGCATCAAGCAGATCTTGACCTCTTTGGGAAAATTAGTGAGTGATTTGGGGAATAAGAATGAACAGGGGAGTTAGTTATGTCCAGCTTGACTTCCTCCAGATGAAAACTGCATCATGGCTGTGATCTGAAAAGATAGAACACTTAGAAACACAAAATTGATCATGAATCATCATTCTGCAACCTCAAAACTACCTACCCAGCCTACCATCCTAACATTTTTTCTTCTCTTTGGTTTGGATACACTTAGACTTGCTGACCCAGCTTTACAAATTTTCTCTCTTTTCTGTTATCCTATCTAAGTCTACACTTATTTCTGCCAAGGTCCCAGATTAAGTAGTTGGGCTCCTTTGATTCTCTACCTATCTACAAATCTGCCAAGATTAGACTGTTTGGACAGATATCATTCTCTATATTCTAAAACAGGAAATTGAAACCTAGGGAGACCAAGGTTAAGCTGTTTGGCCCTCCCTTTTATAGAACAAAATGGTTGAGTCATCAAAATTGGAATTCAACACTAGCATTTGGATTGGCACACTTTCACAGTGTCTTTTTTAACCTCTTTTTGGAAATATGGAACACTGCAACATGCGAAGTATGACATATTTGGCATGTAAAAATGTCAATCATGAAAAATGAACACCTGTCGCAACAGGAGGCTAACAGAGTCAAAGTAACAGCAAACTACCAAAGCATCTATATCTAAAACATCATAAACAATGCAGAATCAGAAACACATTGACCATACAATTATATTCATAAACAATAAGATTCACAAATACACAATTATATGGAGGAAAACTCAAAGAAATTTATTAATAGTAATGTAAGAGAGGATTACAACCCTGCCGTCTGATCCAGCATCATCCTCCTAGTTGTAGAAGACCTATTCACCTCATGAACAAGAAAATCACCCAACAATGCAATGTCTCTTCTCACCAACAAACCAACAACACTTCTTTACAAATTACAAAATTCCAGCCTCCAAATCTCTTAGATGAGGGATCCATTTATAGATCTCTTGCAAGGGTTTGAGTCAGCTCTATGTTTTTTATTAGTGTCATTCCACTGATAGTTCTTGGTTCCACTTGGAGATTTCATTGATCTTTTACTCATCCCTGGGCGAATTCAGACAGGCAAGTGTCACAGGAAAAGTTTCTGGAAGATTCCATGATCATCCACTTAGCAAACTGTCTCTGCCATTTGTCTATTCTTGATTATCCCTACAGAAGGCCTTTACAATATGCATCACACCCCCCGTGTGTACAAGGTGAGATGCATCGCACCCTAATTATGGAGTAGTCAGTATGGTCCTATTTTGGCCAGTTCTGAGTAGCTTTTCAGGTGGAACTTCTGGGAAATGATGTAATCAATTGACCATGATCCTTTAGGGTATGAAACAACACTTTTAGGGACTTAAGGAGCCCTTAGTTTATGGACATATGAGTTTTGGGTTGAAGTTCCCAAATATGTCTATAACAATGGGATGAGTCTAATTTGGTACTCAGTTCCATGACAGATATCCTCACAGGGATTTCTTGAACCTCTCAAGCCTGGTTATGTCTGCTCGATGCTGCCTTAGCTCTGTAGGTTAGCTCACTTCTCTTCTTATGTATCTCTATCTCACTATCTCTTCTCCTCTCAATTTTCTCTATTCTCTGTTTGTTCATGGCTTAAAGCCAATCCGTCCCTTGATTGTTCGCTTCCTCTTCCGTCTCTTCTGATCGCTTGCTGCTATCCGCTTGGAATTCCCTACCTCTGCATCATCGCCACTGTGTAACATTTCACAGGGAGATGGCCACTTTTCCTATCACGAACTGAGCACTAGCTCTTCCTCAATGGCTCGTTATTATGGTTACTCTGTGAAATGATTCATTCGCCAGGTCAGTGTTCAAATCGGACTTCAAGATTTTATATGCCTTAGCATATTCTCCCCTCCAAATCTGGTTTCACATCAGGTGAATTCTCCACCATTAGATTTGGGGCCTCCAGATCCTACGGTTATCACTCTTATCACGCGGTTGACTTGTTCAAACGTTAGCCCGTGATGAGAGCGGTTTTCTCTCTCATCCGCTGGACACACATTGTCCAATGTATGGAATCGCTCATTGTTATAGACATTTTTGTGCCTTACAGCATTGAGCATAAAATATCCATAATCTAAGGGATCCAAAGTCCCTAAACATGTTGTTCCTACCCCTAGAGGAACAAGGCTAACAAACCACAGCAATTCACAGAAGTTCTCCACCAGAAACCGCTCAAAAACAAGTCAATTCAGGATCAATTCAGTGGCTCCACTAGCTGTCTGCGCTGAAATACAAAGTCAACACTGGCTACCTGCACTGCAACGCAGGTAGAAGCACTACCAGGGTGCGCTGAGCAGGAATTGACAAATGGCAAGTTCATTCCAAGAGGTGTCAAGACCCAGGAAGCTTCCAGAATCTTCTTCAATGACACTTGCCTCAGTGAATTCGACTAGTGATGAGTAAGAGGTTCCCAATCTCCAAGTGGAAGCAAGAACCTCCAAGTGGAATCAAGAACTGACAGAGGGAGAGGACACTAGTCAGATCTCAAGCTGACTCATCCTCTCTCCAAACATCTATATATGGATCTCTCTTCCATGAGATCTAGAGGCTGGAATTTTGTTATTGCAAGGAATTGTTGTTGGTTTGAGACTGGAATTATTGGGTGCTTAATGCTTTGAGGGAAGGTGAAGATAGGAATTTCATTTGCTGGAAGGAGATGCTGGATTGGAGCCCTCTGGGTTGTATCTCTTCCTGAACCTTGTTATTCATCAATAAAGTTATCTTGGTTTCTCCTATATACTGATGTATCTTTGATGTATGGTTGCATTAGTATGTTTAGTTTATTTCTAATCCTGAACTAGTTATGAATATGAATCTATGTCTTTGTGTAGTGTTCTCTTCTTGTGATCTTGTAGAAACCTCTTGAAGCTGGGCGAGCGAGAAGGCAAGTAGCTGGGAACTCCCAAAGAGAAGTGAGAACTGGATCGAAGGACAAACAGAAGACACCGGTTAGTCCATCTATCTCTCTTCATTCTTAATTCATAAAGGAAGAATACTAGAATAGTTGTCTCTGTTTGTTGCTAAGGCACTGTCACACCTTAGGTGGATAGGATCATCTTGCATAGGCATTTTTCCCCACAACAAATTGTCGACTCCGTTGGGGAGATCTGTTTAGTCATTTTATTTGTGTTTCCATCATTGTTTGTTTCATAGACTCAACAGCAACAATCGAATTGCATCTGCTATTCTCAGATGCAAAGTAGACAGTTGCTGCTTTGATCCAATCACTGGATTTGTCTATGATCTGAACAATGGATTCACAAATGATTTGATGATCCTTTGTGATAGATCTTAGCCCTTCCTCAAAGCATCCCTTTGATTGTACCTTGCTTGTTGCTTTTATTTGGCCTGAAACCATAGATTAATCAGCAAACTGTGACCCAGAACCCAGTGAGAAACTCTCGTTTCTCCTTCAACGCAGACCCTGTGAAGAGGTTCTGCATTTCAACGCAGGTCCCATGAAGGCTACCTGCACTGAATGTCAAAACCCCTGTGTTGAGGTTGCGCTGATCCAGTTAGGCCTTGTGCAGCTGGGGTTCTCTGCTCTGTTTTGCCTTGTTTTGATCTCTGATTTTTGCAGCCTGTAACCAGCATAGGTACCAGTCTGATAACTCCTTTTCTCTGCTTAAATTCTGCCTCCTTTTGTACAAAAAGACTGTGAGTTTTTTTATGTGTTTGTGGCGTCATTTACAGTTTTCCTTTGCAAGAGTGAAATAGTCATCCTGTAGCCCTTGATTCAGATCTGTTGATTGTGATCTTAGGAGAGAGTTCATTGGCTGTTTACAGTTGATTATACATTTACTTTTGCTTTTGGTTTGAGTTTGTCTCTTTTAAGTGTCAAAACAAGTATTCATTTTGTAAATCGTTAAGTGTTGTAATCTCTTCTACCCTCTCTGATTTCGAAAAAGTAAACTTGTTTGTATTTGTCATTTAAAAGCAAATTCAAAGTTGTACAAAAAGCTTTCTTTGTAGGCATCAATACTAAGAAAGCGGAAAACAAACACCTTCATTGTGCATTTGCATCTTGATAGTTTGCATGCTTGATTTAGGGAAAGTGCATTAGAGTGTGCTGATTGCTCTTTGAGAAAAGATGGTGTCTTTCTTTTCCCTTTGTAGCTAGGATTTTCATAAGTTGAAAAGATATAAATCTTGCTTATCATCTTTAGACTACATTTAGGAATTGTATCATACATCTCGTGGTGAACCTCAAAACGCAAACTTCTAAAAAGATCAACTTAAAATAAATTGAATGAACTTAACAACGCTTTGCAACATAACGCACAACATAGAGGTCTAGGCTAGAGACGTGTTCCAGCGTCGTAAAGCCTGGTGACTGTCGATCTCGTTGATGGTGGGTGATTCCTCCTGAGGGACGATAGCGCCAGTACGGATTGTGCTCCCACGTACCGTCGCGTATATATTGGGAGACCCCTATAGGCATAAAACCTTTATCCCTAGGAAACCGTGTCGGCTGCCCTACTGATCGCAATGCACTGAACACAACATTCAGTAAGATTGACCGCTCGTACCCTAAAAAGTATTCTGCGGTTTTGCGAAAAGTTTGGCACACCCTCTACCTAGAACTCCAGAGCAGTTCCTTTTGGCCTTTTTCAGACTCTATAACGGAAAAATTCCATCCGAGCATTTGTCACTTCGGGCTCGTTAAAACATCGAAGGAGACTAGAGTCATTTTTAGCTTTTTCTCGACTCTTTAAAATTGAAAAAGCAAGTTGTGTCTAAAGCATCTAAAAAATTCATTTAATTCGGAAACACATTTTCCCCATTTGTATTTTGGTTGATCGAGTAATCCGCAATCGTGGAAGAAAGTCAATTGAAACCCCATCGTTCGCGGAGGCTTACGAGTCAACCGTCTTTGTCTCCGGAATCGAAAACAGTACGGACAAAGCGAACTCGTTTAACCAGTTCGAAATCTCCTATCAAAGTTAGAACAACTATTCCAACAACATCTGAGATTCCGGTTACTCCAAACATTTCTGGAAACCCTGCCTCTACAGAAGAAGTTCAACAGTCACAGGGGGACAGTGATACTGATCCTAGTCTAAGAACAAACACTTGTGTTACTGAACCAGTTCCATCTGTAACTGGTCCAGAGAGTATTGTTCTTCAAACATCTGTCACTGTTGATTCAACCCCTTCTTTGGCACCAGAAATATTTTACGGACCTGACGGTCTTCCCCTTCCACCTGGTTTGATTGTGATAGAGGAAATTGTGGAAGATCCGCAAGTAAGTACTCCAACATATTTTGGAGTCGGGGTCACTCTATTTCCTTCATCAGAAGTCAGTCTACCACAAGTGGAAGTTCCTGTAGAATCGCTAGGTAATCTCTTGGATAGACTCAAAATGTCTGAGCAACCGTCAACATCTAGGACTGTGTCGAATGACATAGCGACAGCAGAACTCCCTGCCGTCACTCCGACAATGTTTGCCGGCATACCATCTGTCCCAACTAGCTCACAACCGCTTGAAGGAGTCCACCCAGGGACTATTTCGATAGTATGGTCCGTTCCAGTTTGTTCCTCCGGAATAATATCCGGCAACTCTTATGTTGAAACTCGCCAGATTGATCCATTTGGAGGTCAATTTGGGCAATCCAGTCCCCAAGGACAAGCAATCCCCTTAAGTTCCAGATTGCCACCGTATGGGGGGCAGTATGCCTTTTCATTACCTCCTCCGGGAGGATATCCATACGGGAGTTCACAACAGTATTCAGGTTATACTGGAATTACATCAAGTGGTTGGGTACCTATGCTACCTCAACAACCAACGGTTGTGTATTCTATGCAACAATGTGTACCTATGTCGAACATCCTGACCACACCGGCTATTGTGACAGTGTCACAGGTTCAAACGTTGCCTGTTGTATGTCAACCTCAGATTTCTCAGGTTGTAATGCAACAACCCCTTGACCCTGTGACTCAACCCCTACTGGTGAGGCGACACAGGTCCAGATGGGTACAATTACCCCACACCTTGGTCCAACGGTTAGTATAGCGCAACAGAACATGGCTTCGCAACCGTGGCTGGTGCAATATCAACAACCACAATTCCAAAAAGTATACCAAGGTTCTGAGCAGCAGATCTTTGCGAACAGTGGACAACCGTACATCCAAAACGGTCAAAATCAACCACTTTACGGTGGTCATGTCCACCAACCGTATCAGTTGTACCAACATCAATTACATTATGCTGGTATGCAAAGGCCAACTGCTCAGGCGGTCCCATCGTATCCTGGGTATGCTTCACCTAACCTGAATCAACAGTTACCATTCGTGGCAACTTTAGAGTTACCCGATTTACACCGGTTAACAAACGATCCAATTGCTTACGCCCCTTGGTGGCCAGCGATTCCTCACAAACTTCCTTCGGACATTCCTAAATTTAATGGAAATCCAGGTGAAGACCCATCGAATCATGTGATGACTTTTCATCTGTGGTGTTCATCAAACACCCTAAACGATGATTCGATAAGGCTTCGCCTTTTTCAGAGGACGTTAACGGGTCCAGTGGCAAAATGGTATATTGAATTACCTAGAGCTTCATTCGACAATTTCAGCTCCCTAGCCACGACTTTCTTAACCCATTTTCAATTACCGATAAGGTATGAAACGGGAACGGAAATCTTAACCAACTTCAAATAGACAACGGCCACTCACATATTTGATCATATACATGAGTGGCGACGTCGTCGTAGGATGGTAAAAACGTACGTTCCCGATCAGTTATTAGCTGAATGGTTTATCAAGTCGTTACTTCCTGCTATAACGGAAGATGTGGCAAAGGGGGGAGTCGTAATGGAAGAGCAAGTTATCGCTCCTGCACAATATCTAGACTTAGTCTACACTCAGTCCGGCACGCTCTACGACAAAATACCTGACGCCCCTAAACCGGAATTTTCAATTCCTCCTCCTCCTAAATCAAACAATGACTCTCATGCCGATGATGGCGTGATTGGCACGACAAACGCGAAGTCGACAAAGGCCAACTCCAAGAAGGCCCGTAAGACTTCAGATCAAAATGCAAAAGAATAAATTCTTGCTTCGGAAGTAAATGCCGTATCAGCAGATAAAGGCAAAGAAACCAATCAACCAGGAAGCAAGAAGAAGCAAAACAAAGGGAAGAAGAAGAAACAGGGTGAGTCATCTCCCGAAAAAACTTCTTCAAACCCTCCTGGGAAAGGGAAACCAAAAAGACCATGTTTAATATGTGACGAGGATCATTGGACAGTCGATTGTCCATACAAAGCTGAGCTTAAAAGGTTCTTCAAAAGTTCGCAAACCTCAGCTGTGTTAGCTGATCCGTTTCCGAATGCAGGTCAAAATCTGGTTGATAGTGGAAATGCTTCCCCGTCACAAGTGCTTATGTTGTCGATTTCCAAGCAACAAAATGATGCTTTGATTTCGACAACGAACAAAGATTACAGGAATCCACAGCTGTCGAACGGCAAGTAAAAAGATCAACCAAGCAGTTCGACAACAACTTCGACAGAAGTTGTACCGCCCATCATCCCTGAATTAACAATAAAACTGCCAAAGGGAGTAGTACACAAGTCGACATTTAATCCTCGCGCCAGAGCAGCGCAGCATTATAACATAGTGGAATATTTGGCCTAATCGCCATCCGCTATGTCGACTCTTGAAGTACTACAAAATTTCCCATCCCAAAGGCAGGCTTTGTTATCGGCCATTGGTGGGGTTGATCCTAAGGATTCCAATCTTGTATCCTTTGATCATAAAGGATACGATCCTCAGTTACCAGCTCAACTAGCTTTCCTTATCCAAGTGAAAGCCCTCAACAAAATTGTTCACCGAACAATTATTCATGAGGGGGCATCTACATGTATTATGTCGATGAGTTGCTGGAAAACTTTAGGATCTCCGAACTTGTCGCGATCATCGACAACATTAAAAGAATTCGACGGAAGGACATATACCTCGTATGGTATCCTAAATAACTTGAAGGTTGAACTAGGGGGAAAACTGGTAGAAATAGATGTTGAAGTCATCGATGGGAATCTTGATTACAACATCCTACTAGGAAGACCGTGGATCTATGCCATGGCAGCAGTTGTGTCGACCTATTTTAGAAAGATCGCATTCCCCTTTCAAGGAGGGATTACGATCGTCGACCAACAAAACTTCCTCCCTAATGGTTCTCAAGTTACGGGAAGCATTCCAATGATCCATGGGAGCAACCATTCGCTTCAAGATATTGGAGTAGGCCTACTGAAAGACCCCACATTAATGGGAACTTTCGCACTTCCACCTCCAATCTATATAGGAGAAGTAGCATTGGTAGGAGCCTGCAATATGATATCTTCCACGAAGATCTCAGAAGACGATATCGACATGGATCATGCAATGGTTTTGCCCCCAAGCCCGATAGAAATTTTGTAGCAATCAATATTTCTGGCATGGGAGGCAAACCCAAATCAACACTCATCAAGCGTTTGGGTAGACAGGTCTAGAGAATATGGTACCCCATTAGATCCTTGGTCGCGAGTGCATGGAACCGACGAAGGAATTCTACAATCAATGTTGATTGAGCGGGCACCATGGAATGATAGCCACCATCGTTCCCTTCTTCCAGATTATGAAGAAGATACTCAAGACGACCTTTATCACCCTTCAGTCTTTGAATTCCTATCAAATACTGTAAATACGGTGGATTCCGAGCGGAACCTATCCAATATTGAAGAGACTATAGCCATAAATATCTCAACCAAAGCAGATGTTGTAGAGAATATTTATGTCGGCAAATGTTGTTCTCCTTCAGAACTGGAAATATATAACGCTCTTTTTCACGAGTTCAGAGATGTCTTTGCTTGGTCATATGATGAAATGCCAGGCATTGACTCGAGTATCGTTGAACACGAAATTAAGATGTATCCAGATGTCAAACCGGTAAGAGAACGGCTCAGGCAGGTGCACCCCAAGAAAGCCGCTGCCATCAAGGCAGAAGTTGAAAAGCTTCTCCATGCTTGTTATAGCTCCAAATCTCACTCTTATGGTTTGTGATGCTGCACTTATGGCCTAGGGCAACCCCTCCTTCCAGACCTGGTCCAAAAATTTAAAAAACAGTGTTTTATTCCCTATACGCGACTTTGCCCTGTGTTAAACGCGTGTACACGCGGGTCTGTCATACCCAACCCGCGTGTATCTATTAAAACACTTAAAAAAATATAATTTCCTCTTTTTCGGGCGGTGATCGCGGGTTTACCTGCTGGATCACCTGTTAGTGCCCGTGGCCCAACTGTTCCCAACCAACTCCTAACTAAAAAACTACTTTGGAGAGGGTATAAAAAGACATCAAAGGGAAGGCCAAGGGGAGAGAGAAAGGAGAGCAAGATTATTATGCTGAGATTTTTCCCTTAGACCAGGTCTGAAGTCCTTGGTGCATCCTGCACTTCCCCCATTTTGCATAGGAAACCCTTGTTTCCATGTGTATTGGTGATCATTCATCCTTGACATCATCATTGAGTAAGACTTGGAAGGAGCTCTTGTTGAAGGCTGGAGGCTGGAACGAATCCGGGAGGAAGCTTGCTTGGAGCCTGCTGAAGGTGTTCAGGTGATATCTTTCCGATATATGTACTTTATTTGCCTTTATATATAAAGAAACACGTCTTTGTTCCCGAATAATCTTTCTTTATGCTTATGAGATTCTTGTGTTGAAATGAAAGTGGTTACTTAAAGATTTTTTATAACTAACTTTATAGCATGAAGATGATTTATACATAAACTTCTATACATGTACTGTTGTGTTCTTTGATTTGTTTGTCTTGCAGGTCAGAGAAAGAAGAAGGGAACTCCAAGAAGGGTTTGCACCCTAACGGTCTTCTCGGACGTAGGACCTTAGGTATGTACCCTAAACATTAGAATTTGCTTAAAAGTAAAAAAGATGGCTGTGTGTGTGTGTTTCTTTGTATAAGCAATTTTCAGTCTGGTAGAGTCTTAGCCCAAAGGACTCTAGGGGTATTTTCCCTTCAACCAGAATTGGTGACTCCGCTGGGGACAACATTCTTGTTGTTCCTAGTTTGGGTAGTCCTCAAGCCAATCAAGGCTCAGTCCCTCTGTTTGTTGGTTCTGACTGTTTGATATTTTCTTGAACTCCAAGCTTTTCCAGTTTTTCAGTTTGTGTTTTTTATTTTTCTTGAAACACTTCATATACGCACTTTTTCTGGATTACAGAAGCGTATATACGCAAGTTGCACTAAGTAAACCCGCGTATACGCAGGTTTCCTTAGTTACAGTCGCGTGTACACGCATTCTGCAAATAATTGCAGGCGCGTATATCACATAATTTTCAAGATTTATAATTTTTCTTTTGGCTGAATGTCTGTCTGGTGGTTTGGGTCAGTTTAAAGCAGTCAATTCCCAGTGACAGTTCTCTGTTTAACAGGGGGCATCTTGTTTCGAACTCTCTCTAGGAGTGCTAGTCTTGTTTTTCGTTGATTGCAAGCGTCATTGATTTTTGACACACAAGGTTTCTGTTTAAGAATCTTGATTGCTCTGTTTCGGCAGAGTGGGAAGATTGTCTTAAAATCTTTGTGTCCATTTTGTTTTCATGACATTTGTGTTTGCTTAACGAAATCATTTTTATGACCATTTGCTCCTTCGTTTCGGGAAAGTTGTTTGTTACCATTTCCTTGAAACTTGTCTTTTGATTTCTTGGACTTTCATTGCTGCTTTTGATTGTCAAAAGCGATTTCGAACACATTTTATTTTTGTTGAGTTCTCATCATTTGGAAGGTGTCAATTCACAAAAGTGTTTGGTGGCTTGTTTATCAATCATTAGTGTCAGTTTTTTTTTTTGAGAGTTTTCCTTTGAAAAAGACTTTTTGGTTTGATTGAAAGAAAATCTTTTGAAAGTTTTTGAGTTTCGCTTTCTTAAACTTGCTTCTCATCTGATTTCCTTTTTTGCGAAGTGAAAGTGCTTTGTTTTTTATCTTAAAACTTGTTTTTATTGTTTGGACGAAATGATTAGTAACAAATCATCTTCTATCTAAGCATTTCAGTGGCAAGACAAAATTTGGTAAAGCAGCAACTTTCCTTCTTTGTTTTTAGAGTAGTCTTTGAATCGTGCATCCACATTTAGTTCTTGCATTAGGGAAAGATTTACATCTCTTTTTAGGCATATTTAGTTTTGTTAGTTTTTGTGAGTGTGGAGTCTGAAAAGAAAAAGGAAAAATTTTTTGTTTATATTACAAGTGCCTTCTGAACCTCATAGAAATTGCTATTCATCGAAAACAAAAGTGCATGTGCATGTAGCTAGGTTTTATTAATTTCTTTTGCGTCCATAAAACACCACAAGTTTCACCTCCATTACTTTTGACTTAAAGAACAGCCTAATAAAATCAAGCGCTTAATTAAAATCCACTAGAACTTTTTGTTTTAGTTATTACACCAACAAGTTTAGGATTTTAGGGCCTTGGATTAGGCGAGTGGAGAGTTAACTCTCCAAGGCCACACAAAACGTCAAACATAAGAGTCTGATTAAAGAGAGTAAATCCAATAGCGTTAGGGAGACCAGGAAAGCTCCGGATCTGGGAGTTAAGCACGAGGGTCTGTGAAGACAGGGAAGAGAGATACCCCCTCTCCTACTTGTCCGAACTTACCTCACGACTGTTCCGCCTGGCTTCTGCGACGAGTTGGTACCCATAGTTGCCTCTCATAGGGATCTGCATAGGTGGCTGCGGAGGGGAATCCCGTGGCACCTGAGGTCGACGTTGTATCACTCTCGACAGTACTTCCGGAGGGCACCCTTGCGAAGCTTGGGGGCTTGCACCGGCGCAGACTGTTGTTAGGAGGTCAGCGTAACTTCCTCTGATACCTTCGCTGATAGGACTGGGCCCTCATCATCCCAGACTATCCTCGGAAGGCCCTTTGATTCACTTTCTCGTATTTTGGTGTCCGGTCTCAATCACCCGGAGTGGAAATACTTGAAAGTTGTTTGACTGGCTGTATCTTTAGGAACTTTTTAGTGTGTGCTCTGTGCTCCTAGTTGGCCTAGCTTTTAATTTTTTGAGTCTTTAGATTAGATCTTAAAAAAAATTCAAAGTGGCTGACCGGTCTCCAAGACGGTCTCGAAGACTTCGTGGTCTCTCACCACCTAGTTTAGAGCCTTCTCCTAGAAGGCGCAGAGGGAATACTACCGGTGGGGTCCGTCCCACGTCGGCTGACGCATCGGGGATTGATCCTCCTCTCGGGGATATTAGCGGCCAAGCAAGGCCTGGTACTTTTGAACAAGAGAGGGACGCTCCAGTCTTTTCTCAAGTTCGCTTTCAAGCGGAGGATAACGTAGAGGTAGAAGAACTTTTAGAATCATTAGTGATTCCAAATTCTCCACTACCATCTAGTTACCCAGACGTATTGCAATACGTTGGGCCTCCATTATATAGACCAGCGAGTCCAGGTTACGCTACGCGCTTACCATTTATGATCACTACTGGAAGCATGGCTTCCACGAGTGCTGCGACTATGCAAACCCCAACATCGGTGCAAGGGGGAGGAACCATTTCCATCCCCTCCGCTTCCTTGTTCGGATCGTTTGCTAGCACATCTTTGGTTGGGTCTACCTCCATTCCGTCCACGAGTGGAAATGCCCAAACCAATGCTTTTAGTACTGGTTCCTTCCTTTTTGGCACCCAATCACAGGGTATTCCGTCAGTTCCGTTCAATGCCGCTACGTCCATGATGGGCGGATCGGCTTCATTTCAGGGTTTTCCTTTTGGAAGTGGTCATATTCCACATTCCAACCCAACGGTAGGATCCATGCCTTTTTCTTCAATAGGACAAAGCAGCAATCCTTTCCAAGGTTGGAATAACCCTGGGGCTAGTAACGCAGGAACTGCGAATCCATTCATTGGCCAACAAGGAAGTAGGCCGTATTCCACGGTTAGCATGTTTCAAAGTATTCCTCCCCTCGCTTCGGCTTGGAACCCATATCAGGGGTTATCGACTCCTTACAATTCTTTAGGAGGAAACTTTGCAAGCTATGGAGCTTATACGGCAGGAGTTGGTCAAACTCCGAATTTTGCTGGACCACAAGGCTTGCCCTTTGGTTCAGCTGGTTCTACTGGTCACTTGGGGCAGCCTGGTGCCTCTCAAATCCCAGGACAATCTTTTCAGAACTTGGGGAGTTCTGCCCAGTCTGGGTGGAATCCCCTAGGTCCTCCTAGGCTTCCATTTCTGGCAACGTTAAACTTGCCAGATCTCACTAAGCTAACGAACGACCCTATCAGATACAATCCAGCCTGGCCTCCGGTCCCAACCAAACTCCCTTCGGACATCCCAAAATTCGAAGGGAAGAGTGGTGAAGATCCGGGCGATCATGTAACCACATTCCATTTGTGGTGCTCATCTAACTCCCTCATCGAAGATTCGGTTAGGTTGAGACTTTTTCAGCGCACCTTGACTGGTAATGCGGCTAAATGGTACATAGAGTTGCCAGGGGGCAGCTTTACATCGTTCGCAGACTTAGCTAATATCTTCTTGAATCACTTTCAGTTGCCTGTCCGCTATGATGCCGGAACTGAACTTCTGGCTACCTTTCGTCAGGATAAGGCAACCCACATTTCTGATCACATACAGGAATGGAGACGGAGAAAAAGGCTCATTAAAGCCGAAATCCCTCCGGAGTACCGTCTAGAGTGGTTTTTGAAGTCTTTGCAACCTGAGATCTCCAAGGATGTCTCCATGTCTGGGGTCTATTCTGAGGAGCAAGCCATTTTCAGGGCCCAGCAGTTAGAACTGATCTACTCTCAGTCTGGGATCCTCCAAAAGTACTTGCCAGATGCTCTTGGATCTAAGGTTGATTTAGCTAAGCCAAAGCCCGGTCCGCATGCGGATGGTATCGTGGGGTCTGTAGACTCGACTACAGTGAACTTGTTGAATCAATTGCAGCAGTTGTCATTACAAACTGCTCCTAACAACCAAGTCACAATGTCTAATCCTCCTGCTTCCCAAAATTCTTCCATTAACGCCGTCCAATCCGATAACCCCAAAGGAAATCAAAATTCCAATGGGAAAAAGAAAGGACGTGGTAAAAAGAAGAACTCGGATGGGAAGCCCGATGCAAATAAATCCGGCAACAACGCTGGTGGTGGTAAGGGTGAGTCGAGAAAGAAAGTCAAGTTTCCTTGCAAGTTATGCAGTGGGACCATCTAACTCATCTTTGCCCTAGAATCGAAGACGCTCAGCGCTTGTTAGCACAGCAAGGGACTTCTAGTTCGCAAGTTGTGTTGACTAACCCGTTTCCCCAAGGGCAGCAACTTCTTGCTGGCGCAAATTCGAATCCTGGTACCTCCTCAGGGGGCAACCAGGAAGGGGAAAAAGCATCAAATGTTTTTATGATGGGTTCAAACGTTAACGTGACTACTCGGTCACGTGATTATGGTGAAGCCGAAACATCTAAGGATAAAACGGTTCCCGGAAGTAATGACCTTCATATTGAGCGACCTCCTGTTGAGACTGTACCTAGGATACCGAAAGGTTCCGCCAAACGCGCGACAATTAACCCCAATGCTAGAGCTGCTCAAAATTACTCCATTGTGGAGGATTTGGCTCAAAGCCCATGTGCTATGTCCGCTTTGGAAGTTCTCCAGTCGTGTCCGTCTCAGAGAAGTGCTTTACTCTCCGCCATTGGAGCAGTCGATCCAGCTAACTCTCTAGTGCTCTCTTTTGACATGTCAAGTGTCAAAAAGAGACTCCCTCATCATATGGCTTTTCAGGTAAAGTCAACATACCGGAAAATCAATATTTTTCGCACCGTTATAGATGAAGGAGCTTCCACATGCGTCATGTCCATGTCTTGTTGGAAGGCTATTGGTTCACCTTCGGCTGTTCCTTCACCAACCGTCTTAACTGCATTTGATGGCCATTCTCACAAGCCGCATGGGATTATCCCGGCCTTTCCTATATGTGTTGGAGGGAAGGTCGTTAATATCGAAGTTGAAGTCATAGATGCTAACCTAGACTATAATCTCCTATTAGGAAGGAACTGGGTGTACGAGATGGAAGCCGTTGTTTCGACTTTGTTTCGTGTCATTTGCTTTCCTCATGAGGGGAAAATCGTTAAGGTTGATCAATTGGACTATGCTCCAATCGATCCTCAAGCAACCTCCGACTCTACTGTTCCTTTGGTGGATAACCCTCGCCCGCCGACTGAGAATTTAGGAGTAGGGATGTATTCCTCATTGATGGGTACGTTTGATCTTCCCTCTCCTTTTGCAAGAATCAATGCTATTTCATCATCCAAGGAGTCTTCTCGAGAGGAGTTCTTCCGAACTCATCATTTTTCCGACCCTTGGACCTTGCCTTCACCTACGACCACATTAGTTGAAGGGCAAGTTAATGGAATGGCATTTCCTATATCTGCAGCTGAGCTTAGATATCAGGCTATCGTAGACTCTGCAGATAACCATTCTACTCCTTTTTCCGAAGAGGAGCTAGATGGTCATGTGGCCCCCGCTTGGAGCTTTGATTCTAACTCTGCCTTGGACTGCTTAGATTCGGTTCTACCTTCTGAAGAAGCAATCCTCGAGATTATGATGGGTATAGATCGACCTTGGGAAGACTTACACCATCGCTCATATTTTCTTCCTCCATTGCAGGAAGTAGAATCTAGATTCTCCGAGCTCGTTGGTAGTGATGTTTGTACGGTATCGAACCCTTTGGCTCCGACACACACACGTGCTGAAGGTAATATGTCGGTAATCTCAAAAACGATACCTATAAACATCTCTAAAAATCCTAACATCATCGAGAATATCTTCATCGGAAGTGAGTGTTCCCCTGAAGAAATTCAAATTTACACCGACCTATTCAAGGAATATCGTGATGTATTTGCTTGGTCTTATGAGGAAATGCCCGGCATTGATCCTTCTATAGTCCAACATGAGATCAAGACGTACGAAAACGCAAAACCGATTCGTCAAAGGCTTCGGCCGGTTAACCCTAGGAAAGCAGCAGCTATCAAAGCTGAGGTTGAGAAGCTGCTAAGGGCGAGTTTTATATACCCTGTTCCTCTTACGGATTGGGTTTCGAATCCAGTCCCTGTGGACAAAAAGCAAGGAACAATCCGCGTATGCATCGATTTTAGGGACTTAAACAAGGCTTGTCCAAAAGACAATTACCCCACGCCATTTATTGATCAAATTATTGACGAGTGTGCGGGTAATGCGATTTTCTCCTTTATGGATGGTTTCTCAGGTTATAATCAAATCTCTATTCGTCTTGAGGATCAGCGTAAGACTGCCTTCATATGTCCCTGGGGTACCTTTGCATATCGAAAGATGCCCTTCGGTCTTAAAAATGCTGGAGCCACCTTTCAGCGGGCCATGTCTTACGCTTTCCACGACATCAAACATATCATCGAGGCATACTTAGATGATCTCGCTGCTTGTTCTCGAAAGAGAACTGATCATCCTAGTCATCTTCGATTAGTCTTTGAGCGATGTCGTTTTTACAAAATCCGATTGAATCCTAATAAGTGCGTTTTCGCGGTTACATCAGGTCGGTTGTTAGGGTTTATAGTTTCCAATGAAGGGATCCGGGTTGATCCCTTCAAGGTTGAGGCAATAGTTCAGTTGCCTCCCCCGTCTTCAATTCGTCAACTTCAAAGTCTTCAAGGGAAGGCCAATTTCTTAAGAAGGTTTATAGCAAACTATGCCGAGATCACTAAAGGGTTCATGCGTTTGCTACGGAAAGGAGTTCCATTCCTGTGGGACGACTTTGCGCAGCGGTCGTTTGATGCTTTGAAAAAGGCATTAGTCTCTGCCCCGCTTTTGAGTCCACCGGATTACGGTAGAGACTTCCTTTTATATCTCGCTGCAGCAGAATCTACCATTGGTATGGTTCTAGTTCAGGAAGACGATGCTCTTGTCGAGCACGTGATTTATTATTTGAGCCGAGGCTTGATAGGCCCTGAACTCCGCTATTCTCCTGTTGAGAAGTTGGCCTTGGCAGCAGTCCATGCTGTCCAGAGGCTCCGTCATTACATTTTGCTACGCAAAACTTTTGTCTTAGCGGTGGTCAATCCATTCCAATTTGTCCTCAGTAGGCGAGTGATTGGGGGCAAATATAATAGATGGATAGTCATTTTACAAGAATTCGACCTCGAGTTCTTGTCCGCCAAGTCTAAGAAATCTATGGTCTTCGCGGAGCTAATTTCTGAGCTTCCTTGTGGAGAGGATGTTGTTTATGAGGAAAGTTTACCCGACGAACATATATTCCTCATCTCTTCACAAGACCCTTGGTATGGAGATATCATTGTTTATCTCCAGACTTCGAAGTTTCCCTCTACCTCCTCCAAGGATGAACGTCGCAAGTTACGTCACCTGGCTAAAAACTATGTTATCATTGGTGACACTTTATACCGTCGAGGGGTTGATTCAATTCTTCGACGTTGTTTAACCTTAGAGGAAGCAGAGTCTGTTCTTAATGATTGCCACAGTGGAGCTTGTGGTGGTCATCTATCCGGGCTTGCTACAGCCCAGCGCATCTTACGTGCCGGCTACTTTTGGCCTTCACTCTTTAAGGACTGTGTGGAAGCGGTAAAACGCTGTCACCCGTGTCAAATTTTTACTCGCAAGATGCGCGCGCATCCAGCTCCCCTTTTTCCCGTTGTCATCGTCGGTCCCTTTACTAAGTGGGGTATTGATTTTACGACTTGTAATCCGCCTTCAGCGGCAAATCACAAGTACATTATCGTGGCTGTAGACTACTTCACGAAGTGGGCTGAAGCCATGCCTACTTATAAGAACGACAGTGACACGGCAGCTTTGTTTCTTTTCAATCAAGTTATCTCAAGATTCAGTATCCCAAGAGAGATTGTCACTGACCATGGCAGTCATTTCCAAAATCAGCTAATGTCCGAATTGGCTTTTAAATTAGGTTTCCGTCAAGAGCATTCGTCTCCTTACTATCCTCAGGCCAATGGACAGGTCGAGGCGGTCAATAAAACTCTTAAGACGATACTCCAACGGACAATCGATAAAAATCGGTCCAATTGGCACATTATGTTGTATCCGGCTCTTTGGGCATACCGAACCTCCGTTAAAACGGCTACTGGTTTTACTCCTTTTCAGTTAGTTTACGGGGTGGAATCTATCTTTCCGGTTGAATGTGAAATTCCATCTCTGAAATTGGCTGTCGAGCTTCTTCCTGAGACTGCGAGTCTCGAGGAGCGCCTAGTTCACCTGGAACATCTCGATGAGCAGCGTCGAGATGCCGCCACGACGAATGAGGCCCATAAGAAAAGGGTCAAAACTCAGTACGATAAGTCTGTCCGACCTCGTGTCTTTTCTGAAGGTGACCTTGTCTTGGTCTATGACCAAGATAAGGACGCCTTGGGGGCAGGCAAATTCAAGCCTATGTGGTACGGTCCTTTCATTATCAAACGAGTCTTAGAAAAAGGATCGTATGAGTTAATTGATTTCGAAGGAAACAAGCTGGCGGAGCCCCGAAATGGGCTCTATTTAAAGAAGTATTTTGCTTAGTTTTACCAGGCAATGGCTTCTTTGTATTTTATGTATATTTGTACATATCTTATCGAGCGTTTTTCTGATATCAGCACTTTTGGTCTGCTTTGGCAGGTGTTGATGGATGATTTGGTTTATTTTGGATTCGCCGATGGTGCTAGTCGGCACACTCGGAATCTTGCTTCCGCAGCTTGGGTACTTTATTACCCAACTGGTCAGTTGATGACATCGAGAGGCGTGTGTATCGGTCCTGCTTCAAACAATATGGCCGAGTATACAGCTGTTATCAATTTATTATCCGAGGCAATCTCTTACGGGATCGACTCGTTGGTAGTGTATCTTGATTCTCAATTGATAGTGTCTCAGTTAAATAACATTTATCGGGTTAGAGATCCATCATTATATCGCCAATATTTAAGGGTGAGGTTGTTGCAAAGATCATTTACTTACATTAATTATTTGCATATTCCAAGATCTCAAAATTGGTTAGCTGATTCTATCGCTAATCAAGCATTAGACTGGCATATCAATCATTCATCATCATAAAATCATGCATCAAAAAGTCAAACTGTATATATATATATATCACAAAGCGTCTCGAGTGTACATATGTGTGTCCAAAAATATACAAAATTGGGACTCAAATGCCCATAATCATGTCAGGCATATCTAATGCCTCGGCTCTGGATGAGCAGCTAAAAAACTAACTATAGCATTGGCCACGCGCCGAAAAACGCGAACCCAGTCACGTGGCATCCCAACCACATGACGCTGCATATCTGGAGGAAGGTCCTCTATCTCGGCCATCGGTACTTGATAGCTCAATCTCGCCAAGTGTCGCTGGACGTTGGCGAGGGTCCTTTCCGCACCCGCAGCCGCCTCTTCGGCTCCTCGGCCACGCCGTCCGTGCCGTGGGAATCCATCTGGTCGCACAGGCCCAATGTCTGAAACATGATCATCATATCAGTCATTTGAATCTCATCAAAAAATATATTTTTCAAAGTTCATCATTATGCTTGAAAAATCCTAAAAATCATAAAATCATAAAAATCAAAAAAATCTTACCGATCTCGCCCCATGCTGCATCTGGTGGCAGCACTAGGTCAGGATCTCCTCGGAAATCCAGTCCAGCATAGGGGTAGTCGTCTATGGCGATGATCTGTTGCTCCCACCAAGCAAAAAAGTCGTCGTCGAATGCATTCCTGGGCACTTCCCCACCCCCCAGACGTTTCATCAAGTCAGCCCACCGGCCCATACGTGGATCACGTGGACTACTGATGGGAACTGCTACCCTGGGGCGGAGTGCAGGAACCTTCTCGAAGAAAAATGTGCATAAAATGGTTCCATACCCAAAGTTCTTGGTCTGTCCCTTCCTGATAGAAGCAAGCTGCTCCTTCATGTTGGCAAGTAGAGGAGTACACCAGTCAAACACCGTGGTGAGACAGTCCACTGCTACGCTCATGTTTACTCGTGATGCCTGATGTAGCGAGGACGACCCGTTCACTCGAGCTATGGTGAACAGGATTATCCGCAGTGACAAACTCGCCACGTGTGGGATCGAGATCTGACTCCCGACCTTCCGATGACCTGGGCAGTAAAGTTGTACATAGTCGTCTACGCTGAGACTATTCCGGGTCCTGCCCCAGGAGTGGACTACCTCTCCCCTTCGGGAAAGGCCCGTGATGAAATATATATCTTCCACTTCTATCCTGAGTGGCATTTGATCAATCATAAAAGCTTCTTCCTCGACATCCCAATAATTAATAAGTCTCTCGAGCAGACGCACATTTGCTTTCATATTCGGCAACTTGAAGAATTTTAACAATCCGCATCCCCGTAAGGCATCTAATGCCTCATCATTCTCCATAACTTCATTATCTACAGCTGAGTGCTCTCTTTCATGCCATGTGAGAGTCATCCTGGAAGAAAAAATCAATTTCATCCATTAGTTTTTCGTATAAAAATTTTTCGCTGCGCACACGCGGTTTACCCTATACACAGTCGCGTGTAGGGCCGTCGTATACGCGATTTATATACATCCAACCCGCGTGTACGCCGCAGAGCAATTTTTTGCAAAAATCTAACGGTGAAACATTAATTAAACTTCCTAAAAACTATCACAATTGATTGCAAGACAAGTTTAGTGCTTACCTGGAAGTTTTCGGCAAGTTTGAACGGTTGAATAAGTCACGGGGAAAGTTTGCTCCTTTTGCTCCACAATTTGCTCTCCAAGTCAAACGGTGAAAATGGTAAGTCCAAAATTTCTTTTTATAAGTTTTGAAAATGCAAAATTTTTTCAAAATTTTATTTTGTTTGGTTTCATGTCACTTTTAACTTGGGAGCTTGGAATGTCGAGATTGAGTTGTTTTTCAGGACATTTTGGACATTTTTCGACGGTTCGAGACGGTTCCATGACTGCTGACCCGTCATGGCAGGTATCGTTTTCTCACTGGCATATAGGTTAGGGACACCATTTTTCCGTTGCATTATGCATACTAGCCTCCATTTGACCGATACATCTGCCGTAGGGTCGACCCCATCATGTTATGGTTCGCAAGCCATTTTCACTCGCCGATTCTTTAAATCATGACATGATGGTAGAGCCATCCTTTTACATGGGCATCCTAGTTAGCACCTCACTGACATTTGTTGCCCATGCTGCTTCGTTTTGAGTAGGCTCGGGAGTCCTCTGTAGTCCCGCCATGACTTATGCGTTGAAGACTCATTCTTCCTTGGTTCTTCGCTTCGTTCTGGCCTTATACCCTAGAGGCTCCTATGTGTGTTGAGTTGTACTTCTGCATTGCATGTTGACCATTTGCACCTTTTGGCCTATAGCCGGCTTCACTTGGACTCGTGTTTAAGCCCACTTTTGACCATGGCGTCTGCAAAAATCAACCTTGCATCCCCTTGACCTCTGCAGCTTGACATACCCAGATCCGTGGAAGGAACATACCTCTGAGTGTCAATGACCAGTTTTTCACCTCTTTGCATTGAGCATAGGAACGTTCCTTTCCCAGGAACTAGAGCATCTGTTTCACCGACACTCGTTCTTTCCACTGTACCATAGCATTCTTTTATTCTTTTTCCGGCTTATCAGAAAAAGACAAAAAAAAAAAAAAAATTAAATATTCCAAAAAGAGCGGGAACAGGGACATTATTTCCATTTATTGTTGGCAGCTAGAGTCAGTCGTGTCGCCCTTGAACAAAGCACTCAAAACAAAGTCTCCTCCGCTTGGGTGGGATTTAGTTTGACTTAGGTAAGCCATAACCTTGTTATCGAGTCAGTTCTCCCCCGATTGGTTATCTCTTCCAATCATATGGAGGGTTCGTTCGTGCCTCCTGCATGACGAACTTATACAGATTCATTATATGCTGCCACATAGTCACATTGAGTCGTGCTTTTGTTCAAGGGAAGTTAGCCTGAGTCGGCCTTTCTGCGGTGTCTCTTGACTCATTTTTCAGTCGGCCATCCCTGGTTGTCAGTGTCATGTCTATCATCACATCAGTTATATTGGTCCTTCACTTGTGCCGGTTTGAGAAGGTCCCCATTGACTTCTTGCTGGCGGGTCTTGTCCTTATCGACGACGACACATTGCTCTGAGGGCAGACCTAGAGACCGCACCCTGGCCCTATTTTCATTATTGATAGGTCACCTTGTGCTCAGCATCGATCAGTATCATGGGTCTTTGACTGAGTGGTTTTCCTTGTGTTCGACATCAGCATACATTATCACACATTGGGATTCGTGCAGTACCTTGGTTTCCATTTGACCCTATTGGTGGATACCTCGCCTCTGTGTCAGCTTTCATTATTGGTTGGTTCAGAGGGTTTCTGCCGTGCGCTAGCCACATCTTGTGTACGCCGGAAACGTACTTCGGTTGGGTTACTACATCTTTTTCATCCGATTCCTTCCACATTATTGGCCTACGGGTTACACTCGCGCTAGATTGATGGAGGATGCCTTAATGCCTTCCTTCTAGCGGATCTTTCCCTATCGACTCCGACTCATTGCTCTGGGGCAGAGATCTAGAGTCCATTTGGCAGTACCTTGGGGTTTGCAGTCATTAGTGGCAGATTCCTCGCTATCGACAGTGGGAAACCATCATTGTCTCCTGATTGATAGATTCTTACAGGTGTTCGACTTCAGCTCATCTATTCACACTTGTTAGATTGTACTGGGTACCTTGACGCTCATTATCATTATCGGTGAGTAGTCTCGCGTTTGTTAACGGTATACATCAATGACCGGTAATCAAACGATTTCTCACATGGTCGACTTCAGATCATTTATTCCCATGGTGTAGAAATGTACCACGGCGGTCGGTGAAGACCTCAGGTTGTATCAGCATTCATTGGTTCACTTGACAGTTGCTCCTATTGCTGCTAGTTGATACCATTCCACCTTATATGTTGCAGTCAGTCATGGCGACATTCTATATGCTGGCACCTGAGTTTGCAGTGTAGTGCCATCCTATTCCATCATGTTCAGTTGGTACCTTATGGGATCAGTCTTTGATTTCAGTGATCCGTTGCATCTTTCAGCATCATTGACAGTTTTATATGTGATATTCAGACATGTACTTACTTATTATGATCAGATGATCCATTATGTATTTTTACAGTCATTTATACTTGTATACTTAGTGGATCCGCTTGTACTTGATATGCATCATCGCCACTGTGTAACATTTCACAGGGAGATGGCCACTTTTCCTATCACGAACTGAGCACTAGCTCTTCCTCAATGGCTCGTTATTATGGTTACTCTGTGAAATGATTCATTCGCCAGGTCAGTGTTCAAATCGGACTTCAAGATTTTATATGCCTTAGCATATTCTCCCCTCCAAATCTGGTTTCACATCAGGTGAATTCTCCACCATTAGATTTGGGGCCTCCAGATCCTACAGTTATCACTCTTATCACGCGGTTGACTTGTTCAAACGTTAGCCCGTGATGAGAGCGGTTTTCTCTCTCATCCGCTGGACACACATTGTCCAATGTATGGAATCGCTCATTGTTATAGACATTTTTGTGCCTTACAGCATTGAGCATAAAATATCCATAATCTAAGGGATCCAAAGTCCCTAAACATGTTGTTCCTACCCCTAGAGGAACAAGGCTAACAAACCACAGCAATTCACAGAAGTTCTCCACCAGAAACCGCTCAAAAACAAGTCAATTCAGGATCAATTCAGTGGCTCCACTAGCTGTCTGCGCTGAAATACAAAGTCAACACTGGCTACCTGCACTGCAACGCAGGTAGAAGCACTACCAGGGTGCGCTGAGCAGGAATTGACAAATGGCAAGTTCATTCCAAGAGGTGTCAAGACCCAGGAAGCTTCCAGAATCTTCTTCAATGACACTTGCCTCAGTGAATTCGACTAGTGATGAGTAAGAGGTTCCCAATCTCCAAGTGGAAGCAAGAACCTCCAAGTGGAATCAAGAACTGACAGAGGGAGAGGACACTAGTCAGATCTCAAGCTGACTCATCCTCTCTCCAAACATCTATATATGGATCTCTCTTCCATGAGATCTAGAGGCTGGAATTTTGTTATTGCAAGAAATTGTTGTTGGTTTGAGACTGGAATTATTGGGTGCTTAATGCTTTGAGGGAAGGTGAAGATAGGAATTTCATTTGCTGGAAGGAGATGCTGGATTGGAGCCCTCTGGGTTGTATCTCTTCCTGAACCTTGTTATTCATCAATAAAGTTATCTTGGTTTCTCCTATATACTGATGTATCTTTGATGTATGGTTGCATTAGTATGTTTAGTTTATTTCTAATCCTGAACTAGTTATGAATATGAATCTATGTCTTTGTGTAGTGTTCTCTTCTTGTGATCTTGTAGAAACCTCTTGAAGCTGGGCGAGCGAGAAGGCAAGTAGCTGGGAACTCCCAAAGAGAAGTGAGAACTGGATCGAAGGACAAACAGAAGACACCGGTTAGTCCATCTATCTCTCTTCATTCTTAATTCATAAAGGAAGAATACTAGAATAGTTGTCTCTGTTTGTTGCTAAGGCACTGTCACACCTTAGGTGGATAGGATCATCTTGCATAGGCATTTTTGCCCACAACAAATTGTCGACTCCGTTGGGGAGATCTGTTTAGTCATTTTATTTGTGTTTCCATCATTGTTTGTTTCATAGACTCAACAGCAACAATCGAATTGCATCTGCTATTCTCAGATGCAAAGTAGACAGTTGCTGCTTTGATCCAATCACTGGATTTGTCTATGATCTGAACAATGGATTCACAAATGATTTGATGATCCTTTGTGATAGATCTTAGCCCTTCCTCAAAGCATCCCTTTGATTGTACCTTGCTTGTTGCTTTTATTTGGCCTGAAACCATAGATTAATCAGCAAACTGTGACCCAGAACCCAGTGAGAAACTCTCGTTTCTCCTTCAACGCAGACCCTGTGAAGAGGTTCTGCATTTCAACGCAGGTCCCATGAAGGCTACCTGCACTGAATGTCAAAACCCCTGTGTTGAGGTTGCGCTGATCCAGTTAGGCCTTGTGCAGCTGGGGTTCTCTGCTCTGTTTTGCCTTGTTTTGATCTCTGATTTTTGCAGCCTGTAACCAGCATAGGTACCAGTCTGATAACTCCTTTTCTCTGCTTAAATTCTGCCTCCTTTTGTACAAAAAGACTGTGAGTTTTTTTATGTGTTTGTGGCGTCATTTACAGTTTTCCTTTGCAAGAGTGAAATAGTCATCCTGTAGCCCTTGATTCAGATCTGTTGATTGTGATCTTAGGAGAGAGTTCATTGGCTGTTTACAGTTGATTATACATTTACTTTTGCTTTTGGTTTGAGTTTGTCTCTTTTAAGTGTCAAAACAAGTATTCATTTTGTAAATCGTTAAGTGTTGTAATCTCTTCTACCCTCTCTGATTTCGAAAAAGTAAACTTGTTTGTATTTGTCATTTAAAAGCAAATTCAAAGTTGTACAAAAAGCTTTCTTTGTAGGCATCAATACTAAGAAAGCGGAAAACAAACACCTTCATTGTGCATTTGCATCTTGATAGTTTGCATGCTTGATTTAGGGAAAGTGCATTAGAGTGTGCTGATTGCTCTTTGAGAAAAGATGGTGTCTTTCTTTTCCCTTTGTAGCTAGGATTTTCATAAGTTGAAAAGATATAAATCTTGCTTATCATCTTTAGACTACATTTAGGAATTGTATCATACATCTCGTGGTGAACCTCAAAACGCAAACTTCTAAAAAGATCAACTTAAAATAAATTGAATGAACTTAACAACGCTTTGCAACATAACGCACAACATAGAGGTCTAGGCTAGAGACGTGTTCCAGCGTCGTAAAGCCTGGTGACTGTCGATCTCGTTGATGGTGGGTGATTCCTCCTGAGGGACGATAGCGCCAGTACGGATTGTGCTCCCACGTACCGTCGCGTATATATTGGGAGACCCCTATAGGCATAAAACCTTTATCCCTAGGAAACCGTGTCGGCTGCCCTACTGATCGCAATGCACTGAACACAACATTCAGTAAGATTGACCGCTCGTACCCTAAAAAGTATTCTGCGGTTTTGCGAAAAGTTTGGCACACCCTCTACCTAGAACTCCAGAGCAGTTCCTTTTGGCCTTTTTCAGACTCTATAACGGAAAAATTCCATCCGAGCATTTGTCACTTCGGGCTCGTTAAAACATCGAAGGAGACTAGAGTCATTTTTAGCTTTTTCTCGACTCTTTAAAATTGAAAAAGCAAGTTGTGTCTAAAGCATCTAAAAAATTCATTTAATTCGGAAACACATTTTCCCCATTTGTATTTTGGTTGATCGAGTAATCCGCAATCGTGGAAGAAAGTCAATTGAAACCCCATCGTTCGCGGAGGCTTACGAGTCAACCGTCTTTGTCTCCGGAATCGAAAACAGTACGGACAAAGCGAACTCGTTTAACCAGTTCGAAATCTCCTATCAAAGTTAGAACAACTGTTCCAACAACATCTGAGATTCCGGTTACTCCAAACATTTCTGGAAACCCTGCCTCTACAGAAGAAGTTCAACAGTCACAGGGGGACAGTGATACTGATCCTAGTCTAAGAACAAACACTTGTGTTACTGAACCAGTTCCATCTGTAACTGGTCCAGAGAGTATTGTTCTTCAAACATCTGTCACTGTTGATTCAACCCCTTCTTTGGCACCAGAAATATTTTACGGACCTGACGGTCTTCCCCTTCCACCTGGTTTGATTGCGATAGAGGAAATTGTGGAAGATCCGCAAGTAAGTACTCCAACATATTTTGGAGTCGGGGTCACTCTATTTCCTTCATCAGAAGTCAGTCTACCACAAGTGGAAGTTCCTGTAGAATCGCTAGGTAATCTCTTGGATAGACTCAAAATGTCTGAGCAACCGTCAACATCTAGGACTGTGTCGAATGACATAGCGACAGCAGAACTCCCTGCCGTCACTCCGACAATGTTTGCCGGCATACCATCTGTCCCAACTAGCTCACAACCGCTTGAAGGAGTCCACCCAGGGACTATTTCGATAGTATGGTCCGTTCCAGTTTGTTCCTCCGGAATAATATCCGGCAACTCTTATGTTGAAACTCGCCAGATTGATCCATTTGGAGGTCAATTTGGGCAATCCAGTCCCCAAGGACAAACAATCCCCTTAAGTTCCAGATTGCCACCGTATGGGGGGCAGTATGCCTTTTCATTACCTCCTCCGGGAGGATATCCATACGGGAGTTCACAACAGTATTCAGGTTATACTGGAATTACATCAAGTGGTTGGGTACCTATGCTACCTCAACAACCAAGGGTTGTGTATTCTATGCAACAATGTGTACCTATGTCGAACATCCTGACCACACCGGCTATTGTGACAGTGTCACAGGTTCAAACGTTGCCTGTTGTATGTCAACCTCAGATTTCTCAGGTTGTAATGCAACAACCCCTTGACCCTGTGACTCAACCCCTACTGGTGAGGCGACACAGGTCCAGATGGGTACAATTACCCCACACCTTGGTCCAACGGTTAGTATAGCGCAACAGAACATGGCTTCGCAACCGTGGCTGGTGCAATATCAACAACCACAATTCCAACAAGTATACCAAGGTTCTGAGCAGCAGATCTTTGCGAACAGTGGACAACCGTACATCCAAAACGGTCAAAATCAACCACTTTACGGTGGTCATGTCCACCAACCGTATCAGTCGTACCAACATCAATTACATTATGCTGGTATGCAAAGGCCAACTGCTCAGGCGATCCCATCGTATCCTGGGTATGCTTCACCTAACCTGAATCAACAGTTACCATTCGTGGCAACTTTAGAGTTACCCGATTTACACCGGTTAACAAACGATCCAATTGCTTACGCCCCTTGGTGGCCAGCGATTCCTCACAAACTTCCTTCGGACATTCCTAAATTTAATGGAAATCCAGGTGAAGACCCATCGAATCATGTGATGACTTTTCATCTGTGGTGTTCATCAAACACCCTAAACGATGATTCGATAAGGCTTCGCCTTTTTCAGAGGACGTTAACGGGTCCAGTGGCAAAATGGTATATTGAATTACCTAGAGCTTCATTCGACAATTTCAGCTCCCTAGCCACGACTTTCTTAACCCATTTTCAATTACCGATAAGGTATGAAACGGGAACGGAAATCTTAACCAACTTCAAACAGACAACGGCCACTCACATATTTGATCATATACATGAGTGGCGACGTCGTCGTAGGATGGTAAAAACGTACGTTCCCGATCAGTTATTAGCTGAATGGTTTATCAAGTCGTTACTTCCTGCTATAACGGAAGATGTGGCAAAGGGGGGAGTCGTAATGGAAGAGCAAGTTATCGCTCGTGCACAATATCTAGACTTAGTCTACACTCAGTCCGGCACACTCTACGACAAAATACCTGACGCCCCTAAACCGGAATTTTCAATTCCTCCTCCTCCTAAATCAAACAATGACTCTCATGCCGACGATGGCGTGATTGGCACGACAAACGCGAAGTCGACAAAGGCCAACTCCAAGAAGGCCCGTAAGACTTCAGATCAAAATGCAAAAGAAGAAATTCTTGCTTCGGAAGTAAATGCCGTATCAGCAGATAAAGGCAAAGAAACCAATCAACCAGGAAGCAAGAAGAAGCAAAACAAAGGGAAGAAGAAGAAACAGGGTGAGTCATCTCCCGAAAAAACTTCTTCAAACCCTCCTGGGAAAGGGAAACCAAAAAGACCATGTTTAATATGTGACGAGGATCATTGGACAGCCGATTGTCCATACAAAGCTGAGCTTAAAAGGTTCTTCAAAAGTTCGCAAACCTCAGCTGTGTTAGCTGATCCGTTTCCGAATGCAGGTCAAAATCTGGTTGATAGTGGAAATGCTTCCCCGTCACAAGTGCTTATGTTGTCGATTTCCAAGCAACAAAATGATGCTTTGATTTCGACAACGAACAAAGATTACGGGAATCCACAGCTGTCGAACGGCAAGTAAAAAGATCAACCAAGCAGTTCGACAACAACTTCGACAGAAGTTGTACCGCCCATCATCCCTGAATTAACAATAAAACTGCCAAAGGGAGTAGTACACAAGTCGACATTTAATCCTCGCGCCAGAGCAGCGCAGCATTATAACATAGTGGAATATTTGGCCTAATCGCCATCCGCTATGTCGACTCTTGAAGTACTACAAAATTTCCCATCCCAAAGGCAGGCTTTGTTATCGGCCATTGGTGGGGTTGATCCTAAGGATTCCAATCTTGTATCCTTTGATCATAAAGGATACGATCCTCAGTTACCAGCTCAACTAGCTTTCCTTATCCAAGTGAAAGCCCTCAACAAAATTGTTCACCGAACAATTATTGATGAGGGGGCATCTACATGTATTATGTCGATGAGTTGCTGGAAAACTTTAGGATCTCCGAACTTGTCGCGATCATCGACAACATTAAAAGAATTCGACGGAAGGACATATACCCCGTATGGTATCCTAAATAACTTGAAGGTTGAACTAGGGGGAAAACTGGTAGAAATAGATGTTGAAGTCATCGATGGGAATCTTGATTACAACATCCTACTAGGAAGACCATGGATCTATGCCATGGCAGCTGTTGTGTCGACCTATTTTAGAAAGATCGCATTCCCCTTTCAAGGAGGGATTACGATCGTCGACCAACAAAACTTCCTCCCTAATGGTTCTCAAGTTACGGGAAGCATTCCAATGATCCATGGGAGCAACCATTCGCTTCAAGATATTGGAGTAGGCCTACTGAAAGACCCCACATTAATGGGAACTTTCGCACTTCCACCTCCAATCTATATAGGATAAGTAGCATTGGTAGGAGCCTGCAATATGATATCTTCCACGAAGATCTCAGAAGACGATATCGACATGGATCATGCAATGGTTTTGCCCCCAAGCCCGATAGAAATTTTGTAGCAATCAATATTTCTGGCATGGGAGGCAAACCCAAATCAACACTCATCAAGCGTTTGGGTAGACAGGTCTAGAGAATATGGTACCCCATTAGATCCTTGGTCGCGAGTGCATGGAACCGACGAAGGAATTCTACAATCAATGTTGATTGAGGGGGCACCATGGAATGATAGCCACCATCGTTCCCTTCTTCCAGATTATGAAGAAGATACTCAAGACGACCTTTATCACCCTTCAGTCTTTGAATTCCTATCAAATACTGTAAATACGGTGGATTCCGAGCGGAACCTATCCAATATTGAAGAGACTATAGCCATAAATATCTCAACCAAAGCAGATGTTGTAGAGAATATTTATGTTGGCAAATGTTGTTCTCCTTCAGAACTGGAAATATATAACGCTCTTTTTCACGAGTTCAGAGATGTCTTTGCTTGGTCATATGATGAAATGCCAGGCATTGACTCGAGTATCGTTGAACACGAAATTAAGATGTATCCAGATGTCAAACCGGTAAGAGAACGGCTCAGGCAGGTGCACCCCAAGAAAGCCGCTGCCATCAAGGCAGAAGTTGAAAAGCTTCTCCATGCTTGTTATAGCTCCAAATCTCACTCTTATGGTTTGTGATGCTGCACTTATGGCCTAGGGCAACCCCTCCTTCCAGACCTGGTCCAAAAATTTAAAAAACAGTGTTTTATTCCCTATACGCGACTTTGCCCTGTGTTAAACGAGTGTACACGCGGGTCTGTCATACCCAACCCGCGTGTATCTATTAAAACACTTAAAAAAATATAATTTCCTCTTTTTCGGGCGGTGATCGCGGGTTTACCTGCTGGATCACCTGTTAGTGCCCGTGGCCCAACTGTTCCCAACCAACTCCTAACTAAAAAACTACTTTGGAGAGGGTATAAAAAGACATCAAAGGGAAGGCCAAGGGGAGAGAGAAAGGAGAGCAAGATTATTATGCTGAGATTTTTCCCTTAGACCAGGTCTGAAGTCCTTGGTGCATCCTGCACTTCCCCCATTTTGCATAGGAAACCCTTGTTTCCATGTGTATTGGTGATCATTCATCCTTGACATCATCATTGAGTAAGACTTGGAAGGAGCTCTTGTTGAAGGCTGGAGGCTGGAACGAATCCGGGAGGAAGCTTGCTTGGAGCCTGCTGAAGGTGTTCAGGTGATATCTTTCCGATATATGTACTTTATTTGCCTTTATATATAAAGAAACACGTCTTTGTTCCCGAATAATCTTTCTTTATGCTTATGAGATTCTTGTGTTGAAATGAAAGTGGTTACTTAAAGATTTTTTATAACTAACTTTATAGCATGAAGATGATTTATACATAAACTTCTATACATGTACTGTTGTGTTCTTTGATTTGTTTGTCTTGCAGGTCAGAGAAAGAAGAAGGGAACTCCAAGAAGGGTTTGCACCCTAACGATCTTCTCGGACGTAGGACCTTAGGTATGTACCCTAAACATTAGAATTTGCTTAAAAGTAAAAAAGATGGCTGTGTGTGTGTGTTTCTTTGTATAAGAAATTTTCAGTCTGGTAGAGTCTTAGCCCAAAGGACTCTAGGGGTATTTTCCCTTCAACCAATGCTGGTTTCATCTACCCGGTTCCTCTAACCGATTGGGTATCGAATATTGTCCCTGTTATGAAGAAACAAGGGACAATTAGAGTGTGTGTCGATTATAGAGATGTAAACCAAGCTTGTCCGAAAGACAACTACCCTACACCTTTCATCGACCAGATAATTGATGAATGTGTTGGATGTGAAATCTTTTCATTTATGGATGGATTCTCTGGGTATAATCAAATAAATATCCGCCCACAGGACCAGTCAAAGACTGCATTCATTTGTCCGTGGGGCACATTCGCATATCGAAAATTACCCTTTGCTTTAAAGAACGCTGGGGCGACGTTTCAGAGGGCAATGAATTATGCCTTCCATGACATCAAGAACATCATTCAACCATACCTCGACGACCTTCCGGCTCATTCGCGAAAGCGGACTGATCATCCGCAGCATTTAAGAGCGATATTTCTACGTCACCGACACTACAAGATACGACTCAATCCACACAAATGTGTATTTTGCGTCAGCTCTGGTCGTTTACTCGGCTTTGTAGTCTCCAAGGATGGGATTCGTCTCGACCCTTGCAAGGTTCAGGCAATCATTAATTTTCCTCCACCTTCAAATTTGCTTCAGATTCAGAAACTCCAAGGGAAAGCAAGCTTTATGAGGAGGTTCATTCCAAATTACGCAGAACTTGCTAAAGGTTATACTCGTCTTTTGAAAAAGGATGTACCTTTTGTCTGGGATCAGGTGGCGCAAGCTTCTTTTGACGCTCTGAAAGATTCTCTAGTAAAAGCATCATTAATGTATGCCCCGGACTATCAAAGAGATTTTAACCTGTATCTGGCTGCAGCAGATACGACCATTGCGATGGTTTTAGTTCAAGAAGTCGATGGAATTGAACATCCTATATATTATTTAAGTAAAAACTTGAATGATACAGAAAGCAAATATTCTTATGTTGAAAAGCTAGCACTCGCTGCTGTTCAAGCGATACAAAGATTTCGACATTATGTCCTCTTTCGGAAAACTACCATTCTATCAGATTGCAACCCCATGACTTATATATTGTCGCGACAGTTGCTGGGGGACAAATATTCAAAATGGATAGCAATCCTTCAAGAGTTTGATCTGGAATTTGTAAAATCCAAATCAAAGAAAGCTTTAGTTTTCGCAGAATTATTGTGCGATCTCCCATCGTCGTCCAACGATGAAACATCAGAAGAATCAATCGTGGACGAAAATTTGTTTCTGATATCCACAAGCAATTGAGTGGTATGGAGATATAATCGTTTATCTCCAAACCCAAAAATTCAGGCCTAACACCTCTCACTCAGAACAGAAACGTATACGATACCAAGCAAAAGACTACATGATCATCGGTGATACGCTTTATCGTCGAGGTATCGATACAGTTCTGAGAAGGTGCCTCACCCATGAGGAGGCCGAAAAAGCCCTGAATGAGTGTCATTCAGGCGCGTGTGGGGGGCATCAATCTGGATATGCTACAGCACAGAAAATCTTACGAGCAGGATACTTCTGGCCAACCATGTTCAAAGATTGCATAACCGCAGTCAGAAGTTGCCATGCTTGTCAAATTTTTGATAGCAAAACCAGAAGACCACCCGCACCTTTACAGCCAATAGTTGTTGTTGGGCCTTTCGCCAAATGGGGCATGGATTTCATGACATGTAACCCCACCTCGACCGGGGGGCATGGGTATATTATAGTCGCCGTCGACTATTTTACCAAATGGGCCGAGGCGATGCCTACATTAGATAACACTGGTGAAACAGCTGCCCTATTCTTTTTCAATCATGTAGTCGCCAGATTCGGCGTTCCACACGCTATAGTTACGGATCATGGATCACATTTTCGCAATCACATGATGGTTGAATTAGCTGCCAAGCTAGGGCTATCTCACGATAGCTCTACCCCGTATTATCCGCAAGCTAACGGACAAGTTGAAGCGATCAACAAAGTCCTGAAGCGCATGCTGCAAAGGATGATTGGGGTTCACAAAAGAAGATAGCACCTAATCCTGTACTCAGCTTTGTGGGCCTACCAAACATCGGTAAGAAATGCGACCGGGTTCACACCTTTCCAACTGGTGTATGGCCTGGAAGCAGTCCTACCAATCCAGTGTGAAATCTCATCTCTTAAACTCGCAATTGATCTCCTCCCCGGAACTTGAGAAGAAGAGGCCCGTTTCTTGGAATTAATCCAATTGGATGAAACCCGTCGTGACGCCGTTTTGTCTAATGAAGCCCATAAGAAACGAGTCAAGGCGCAGTTCGACAAAAATGTCAAACCCCGTGTCTTCTCAGAAGGTGACTTGGTCTTGCTTTATGACCAAGAATCCGATAAATTGGGAGTAGGTAAATTTAATTCTTTATGGATGGGCCCCTATATTGTTAAACGAGTGTTAGCAAAAGGAGCCTACGAGTTAATGGATTATGACGGAATTCCACTGGCGCAACCCCGTAATGGGTTGTACCTCAAGCGTTACTATGCTTAAATAGTAACCTGTATGCTTTTGTTGTATTTTTTTTCGCTAAAGTGTTTGTTTTGATCGAGTAATCCACCTTTTTACATTTATTGCAGATGTCAAACCTTCTGGAGACATGTGTTGGATATGCCGACGGAGTGAGTCGTAGTTCGCGGAACCTTTCCTCCGCAGCCTGGGCCATTTTTGATCCAAGCGGCGAGTTAGTAAGTTTCAGAGGTGTATGTATTGGGCAATCAACGAATAACATCGCTGAGTATAGCTCATTGATAGAACTACTCTCTGATGCCATCACCCATGGTATACGCCGACTAATCGTCAGGCTAGACTCACAACTCGTAATACTACAACTCAATGGTATATATTCCGTCCACAATCCAGCTATTTATCGTATGTTTCTAAGGGTTAAGATTTTGGAAAGACAGTTTGATTTAATTCAATACCAGCATATTTCCAGAAACTTAAACACATTAACCGACTCATTAGCAAACTATGTGTTAGATAGACATTTGCGACATTTATAAAAAGAGACACATCATCAATGTTGTACATATGGATCATATAACTCAACCAGAATAAACCCCGAAAATCAAAATATATATATATATATATATATATATATATATATATATATATATATATATAAGCTGTTTATCGTTTATACATAATGTTCTGTAACCCAGACAAAAATTGTTCGCATGACCCAAAAACTCAAAATGCTAGTGGGCACCCTAGCCTAGTGATGCTCATGATAGCATGTCACGGCCTGTGCAATCATGCGTAAGAGACGAGTCCATCGTCTAGGCACACCAGTAGTATGCCGCTGCAACTGTAAAGGTAACTCGTCGATCCTCACATCGGGAATGCCGAGATTAAGGCTCTCAACCTGCTCCTGCATAGCTGTAAGGGTCTCGGCCACATCAAGGTCACGAAGAATAACCCTCCCAGCAGTCTCCCCTGCTGGGGCAATGACTGGCTCTCTCGGGCGAACTGTTGGACGAACAGGACCAACATCTGCATCCACACATGAGTTTGATTAAAGTATTGATAGAATAAAACACAAGGACATTATAAATAAAAATAGTAAACACTGATATGGTCGAAGATTTTACCAATAGCGCCCCACTGTTCGCCATCCGGCAGTACCAAATCCGGATCACCTCGGAAATCCATGCCAACATATGGATACTCGGAATAGACCATCTCCTGACGCTCGAACCACCTGAAGAAGGTATCAGTGAAAGAAATCTGAGATTGACCAGCATGCCTAGACATGTGATCAACCCATCTCTGCATGCGTGGCTCGGTAGGAGAAGGCAAGTCGAGTGCAATGTACTGAGGCTACATCAGTGGTATCCTCTCCAAGGCAAAGGCAGTCAAAATAGAACCAAATCCAAAATTCTTCAACTTTCCGTCCTTTACCTTGGTCAATTGACTTTTCATCTAAAGAAGTACTGCATCACACCAGTTGAATATTTTCGGTTGGAGGCACTCCAAGGCGTGCTGCACATAGGATCTGTTGGCAACATGAAGAGATGCACTACCGGCCATCCTACCAATAGTATACAGAATGGACCTGAGAGACCTGTCAGTAATCTCACAGATGACGACCTTGCCATCTCTACTCGGCTGAGATCCTTCCCTGCAATACTGGCGGACATAATCTCTCACAGAGTCATTCCCTCAGGCCGAACCTGACAAAGAAATGGGGGCACCCCGCCTCGACAAGCCAGTCAAGAAGTAAATGTCTACCACGGTCAAGGGGATAGATGTGCTCCTAATCTGAAATACTTGGTTGATAGGATCCCAAGCATCAAGCATATACTGCAGTAGGGAGATCTGTGCTCTCATACTAGAGATACGGAAGAACTTCAGCAGACCACAGTTCCGCAGCGCATTCACCGTGACAGGATCATGGAGGGCAATCATGTCCTCTTCTTCGTGTTCTCGTTCTCGCCATGTAAGGGTCATCTTGCTCCAATAATCTCTGAAAAACAAACATGAGAGGAGTTAGATCCTGGATTTGATGAGAAACTGGCAAAATTTTCATCAAAAACTGTGCACAAAACTATTTTTATGTGCCCAACGCAACTAGCCAGTGTTCCACCTACGTTGAAGGTCAAACTGCCTTCATACAGCTTGACATTCAACGCAGGTTTCGAGTGAACCAGCTGCGCTGATGGCAGAGCGCCCTAACAAAACCCCAAGGGCTCAGGGAAATAGGAAAACAGGCACAGAATGGAAAAAGGAAACCATGAAAAGAAAGAGCTAGGGTTTAGCTCCTACCTGGTCCAGACGGCGCCGAAAATCGTCCGCAGAATCTCCCGGAATCAGCTGGTGAAAATCAAGGGGGAAGAGGCCCCTCCAAAGCTCCAACAAACCAAGTTCAAATGAAATGGTAAAATGAGAGGTAAAAACACTTTTTAATTGCTTTTTACGTAGTTCAAAGCGAAATATTAGGGTGTTAATCTCGTTTTCAAGCAAATGTTATTCATTTCTAACTAGTTTGATGCAGCAAATGAGGATACAGTACTATCTTTGAAAAGGGCAAAGCTAGTTATGGTAAAAAAATAAAAAATTCGACCATATAAATCGAGCAGTTTTAGCACACAGTTCATGCTCGTTAAAAAATAAACGCAAGATCCGAGCAGTTTTAGCACATAGTTCATGCTCGTTCAAAAATAAACATAAGGCCGAGCAAATGTTTCAACCCGCGTTTAAGCTCGTTAAAAAATGAACTACACCGGTAAATAACCATAGTGAATGTAATATCATCAGCCATTAAAGCCTTGGTCGTGTTTGCACCGTCACCTCCACTTTTCCATTGGCCGATCGTTCACCTCCATATGATTGTTTACCCATTTTGAGGAACAGCTGCGAAGAGTGATTTCACCTAGCCATCCTTGTGACACTGCCGTGATTGGAAAATTCCAAGCCTTACCTGGAATCAGCTGATAACCCGTTTTATCACTCGTTCCTCAAAAGACGAGTCTTCTTTAAGATCTTTTCATCTGACTCGTAAAATATGAAAAGATTGCCAAGTTTTGGCCTTCCAGCTCGTTAAAGTGACCGGAAGTGCTATCCCTCCTCTAGATTTTAATATTTTTGGACCTGAGGGATTATTGCACAAAAAGATCGAGCGCTTGTTTTGTTCAGCTCGTTAAAACTATCGAAAACTCATCCCTTCTGTATTGTTTTATACTTTTTCGGACTTAAGGGATTAGATGATGAAAAAGGACTTTTCAAGTTAACTTTACGTACCTTTTCAGACTCTCTAAAAATGAAAAGGACTGAGTTATCTTTGTCGTTAGACTCGTTAAAATCATTAAATAGCGACAAACTTGTCTTTAGACGAGAACGAGTTTCACTATCGCTAGGCTCGTTAAAACATAGCGATGGGCTTGCCCGAAGGGCAATTTATAGAACAAGCATATGTTATCCTCCTCAAGCTTGACAAAAATAAAGAGGTACTGGTCAGCAATGACTGGGGAAAATTGGGAGAAACTCAAGAAAACTTTGATGGTAGCAAGTCACTCTTGAACATGACACTTTTCCTCCGTACCACAATCGGGTTGGGTTGTTTCATTCACCGGTCACATCACCATGGTCTCGCCATACCATCCATATTTGGGGTAATGCTACCGATCCATCGCATAAGTGTCGCCATATGTTCAAGAGAAGTCGTTCAGAAAAAGTCAACCATGTCCCATCCACTGCAGTACATTATCCTTCATCCTTTCATGACCGCCACCCTGAATCATATGTCACAGATCGTTTTCACCTCCATCAAAATCATTAACTCCATTCCGTGTCATTGATGTGGGATTCATTAAGGCCCTCCTTTGACGGATCACTTCTTGTCGACATCAGCTCATTATCCAAGAAGTTGATCTAGGAACAACCCCTTCAGTACTTTGAAGCTTGCATGCCTCAATGGCAAGTTTCTCACTTCCGGCGACAGGTATACATCAATGACCTTCGACCGAAAGATTTTGCGTGGTGTTCAACGCCAAGTCCTTTATTCACACCACGTGAATTGTACTGCAGTACCTTGAGGATCATTATCATTATCGGTGATTCCTCTCGCGCTTGTTAACGGTTTACCTCATTGACCGGTAATCAAGCGATGTCTTTCCATGTTCGACTTCAGAACATTTCTCACATGGATCGACTTGTACTTAGAGTGAAGATCGAACGAGTTTGAAGACCCCGGATCTAGTTTCATCCATCCGGGCTGCGATATATATTCAGGAAAAATAAAGACATTGACATGTACATCATTGCAGCAGATAATCATCCTACCCCGAAGGATGATAATTTCATCAAAAATTATCAGTCTACCATCAGACGATTGTCTGTTCTATGTACAGAAAAATGAATTTATAAAGCTGAGCATGGGAATGCCCGCCTCAGCTAGATCATGAAAGCAATATGAAAAATAATGTATTGTATTGTATCTTATTACAGGTCTCCTCCCAGCAATGAATGAACTTCGGATTCCCCTAATAAAGCATTTCACCCGATAAACGGCCTCATACTTTAGGGGGCAACTGTTATAGACATTTTTGTGCCTTACAACATTGAGCATAAAATGTCCATAATCTAAGGGATCCAAAGTCCCTAAACATGTTGTTCCTACACCTAGAGGAACAAGGCCAACAAACCACAGAAATTCACAGAAGTTATCCACCAGAAACCGCTCAAAAACAAGTCAATTCAGGATCAATTCAGTGGCTCCACTAGCTATCTGCGCTGAAATGCAAAGTCAACACTGGCTACCTGCACTGCAACGTAGGTAGAAGCACTACCAGGGTGCGCTGAGCGGGAATTGACAAATGGCAAGTTCATTCCAAGAGGTGTCAAGACCCAGGAAGCTTCCAGAATCTTCCTCAATGACACTTGCCTCAGTGAATTCGACTAGTGATGAGTAAGAGGTTCCCAATCTCCAAGTGGAAGCAAGAACCTCTAAGTGGAATCAAGAACTGACAGAGGGAGAGGACACTAGTCAGATCTCAAGCTGACTCATCCTCTCTCCAAACATTTATATATGGATCTCTCTTCCATGAGATCTAGAGGCTGGAATTTTGTTATTGCAAGGAATTGTTGTTGGTTTGAGACTGGAATTATTGGGTGCTTAATGCTTTGAGGGAAGGTGAAGATAGGAATTTCATTTGCTGGGAAGGAGATGCTGGATTGGAGCCCTCTGGGTTGTATCTCTTCCTGAACCTTGTTATTCATCAATAAAGTTATCTTGGTTTCTCCTATATATTGATGTATCTTTGATGTATGGTTGCATTAGTATGTTTAGTTTATTTCTAATCCTGAACTAGTTATGAATATGAATCTATGTCTTTGTGTAGTGTTCTCTTCTTGTGATCTTGTAGAAACCTCTTGAAGCTAGGCGAGCGAGAAGGCAAGTAGCTGGGAACTCCCAAAGAGAAGAGAGAACTGGATCGAAGGACAAACGGAAGACACCAGTTACTCCATCTATCTCTCTTCATTCTTAATTCATAAAGGAAGAATACTAGAATAGTTGTCTCTGTTTGTTGCTAAGGCACTGTCACACCTTAGGTGGATAGGATCGTCCTGCATAGGCATTTTTCCCCACAACACTCATTCTCTTGACAAACCCGTTCACTGCCTAAAACACCTCCGATATCCCATTTATTTTTGAGCGCGGGACCCACCTGCGGTTTTAGCACTTTTCCCATGGTTCTCCAGCTTCCCTTGTGACCGTCCGCTCAGGGCTTTTCCTTCTCTAGGGGTTTTTCCCTGCGATTCACGATTAGCAACGAAAACGGCCTCTATTTTCTGATCTGGAGTTCCCAATTTCTAGTTTCCCCCACTACACAGTCTCCGTAGGCCTCAGTAAGTGCACTTTGACCGAGGTCCTCATTGTTCCGTGTCAGCTACAAACTGCCATTGTCTAGAGGTATTTCCTAATAGCTCATTGTTCACAAGTTTTTAAAATCTATCTTGATTTGATACTGTCATAGAACTCTGATAATTTTCATGGATCCAATTTGGATCATTCCTTAGTTTCCTCCTCTGTTTTAGCATCATCCTCCTTATCTTCTCCTTCATCATGTTCCTTTATATTATTTTTTTCTTCATCCATATCATCCCCATCTAGCTTTATATCTTCTTCTTTTTATTTTGCCTCCTCCTCGCTGACAGAAGGACTAACATCATAGGTGAGGGTTTTGATGTCATCCTCAGCTGGTAAGTCTCTAAAGACTGACCATGTTATAGGGATCTTGAGGTTTTGGAGGGAATCCTCAATGAGGATCTTGATCAACCCATGGTGAGCCAATTGTTGGGAATTCCCTTCCTTTACTTTGTTGTTGGAGTCTATGAGTGATTGTATCAAGAAATAGGGTATGTTGAGTCTTTGGTGAACAGGTGTTTCTACCCCAAATCTTAATTCTTCAAGCATCCTAAAATGATAGCCATAAACAACATTGTATCTACCCTCACATGAGATATATTTGATGATTTGGTAACCTACCTCACTCCATGGGTATGGTAGATTTTCTCTCCTTACTCCATTTTTATCCTTGTGGGTTCTTCAGCTTCTAAAAAGAATTTCCTTTTTGCCACCTGACTGTCTTCTTTGTCTTATTTTCTCCATGGAATTCCTAGGGGAAGTGTCGTGACCCCACTGATGAGCACTTGGGTGAGATCTATAGTGATCCCTCTAACTATAACAATGGCATGGATTTTGCTGTGTGGAGTGAGGGAATGAGAAAATTCCTGAGTCACCTCACCATCATACCCTGTGAATTTTTTGAAAAACCCCATCCATTGGTGTCTTGTAAAGATTTCAAGAATGTGGGGGTGTTGTTGCATCCTCACAATGTTTGTGGGTTCTCTCCTATTAAACCCTCCTGTCATCTTTCTTGTGAGGCTTAAGGAGGAGATGAGAGGTTTGACACAAGAATTTTAAATTTAGGATAAAATAGAATTGCCTATGTATGTAATTCACCTCCCACAGTTGTTATATCCACTAGCTTTTACAGCATTTCTAGTTCATTTGCTTATAAATGGGGATGGATTTTTAGATCCTACCTCTTTAGAATGGTAGCAGTGGACAATTCTCATGATATTCCCTCTTGAACCCCTCTCTACCTATCTTCTAGACTGCCTCTGTGTATCCTGTAGACTACTCCTATAGACTGTTCTTGTAGGAATTCCTATGCATGCTCCTATAGAAATTCTCTTGCAGAACGATGGATCCTTACATCTAATGGGTGACCAGAGTTATAAGCACGACTTGAGTGAGGAAGTTCTGAGGAGGTGGAATGCATGAATGCATGCAAACGATGTTTTGTTTCCCGCTCCTCATAATCAAATCCCACCTCATAGATCTGTAGTTAACCACTTCTTGTCCTACTACTCCTCTGTCTTTGAATTGACTACAACCATGTGTAAGAGGACACCTAGTTTTGTATGTGATTACTGAACAAAGGTGGCCAAGTTAACTAGCCACCTTTTCACTTATAAACCAACTACCTCATAACCTTTACAACTTTTGATCAAATGATGCATATGAGTGAGTCAGCAGGATACTTACTTGTGGTCTCAATGTCATGCTGCAATTGTCGAAGATCAGATGTGTTGTGTTGTTTATTTGGTGCATGGTCATTCTTCTTCCTCCTCTGTTGTTTGCGACTGAAGAACAGACACTGCTGATGCTATGGAGCTCCTGGATCATTCTAGTGAAGACCTGTAGTTGATGATTGATATGTTGTGCAATAGGCTGCTACAGGACCTAACCAACCTACCATTCACCCTCGCATTACTCCTTGTAGGTTTTCAAGGGATCATGTAGGAATACAGGGGATCCTGTAGAAAACAGAGTCTTCACCTAAGTAGAAGAAATGAAGTAAAAAAGTAATGGAATTGATGGAGAGATGCATGGTAAGGAGTGGAGGAGATGAATATATGCAAGGCAGGGTTCCCTTTGGATCCTCTCTTTGCTCCTTGATTTTCTTTCTTTCCCACCTACAAATAACAATTATGTCTTCTTCTCTCTTTTTTTTTTTGGAAAAACACTTAGGTTGCCTCAGAGAAGTTTTCACCCTAGATGTTTGCCCTGGGCGCCTCAAGGAAGGTTTTCACCCAGGGATATTCTTATTATTTTTTTAGTTTTTTCATCATTGGTCCACCTCACGAGGTTTTCAACCCAAAGATGGTACTCAGGTGCCTCATGGAGGTTTTCGCCTAAATTCTTAATCCTTTCTTTCCCTTTCTTTCCCTTTTCAGTGACCTAGTGAGGGAGGAGCTAGAACTTGATCCACCATCATCACTATCTTATTGATATTGCCAATGAACTCTCCTTTTGATGAAGGCCTCTTGTACATTTTCAATCAGTGTCCATTAACAGCCAATGTAATGGCTTCTTCATCTATAGTTATGATTTGCACTAAACCATTGTCATGGCATCTTTCCACCACATAAGGTCTGATCCATCTTTTCCTTAGCTTTCCATTGAAGTCTTTATACGTAGAATCATATAACAATGCCCAATCACCATCGTGAAATTGCTTCTCCTTAATATGTTTATCATGCGAGATCTTCCTTTGAAGTTGAACTATCTCTATATGTAGGAGGGTCTACATTCTGAATTCATCCAAGCCATTCAATTGGAATAATCTTTCTTTCTATGCATGACTGAAATCCAAATCTAGTTGTGTTTCCATCTTCAATGTGTTATATTCAAACTCAATGGAAAAAAATCCTTTTTCCCATAGACTAGTTCATAGGGTGTAAATCCAGTGGTGGTCTTCCATGTTGTATTATAGGCCCAGCTGGCCTCAACTAGTCTCTCTACCCAATCCTTCCTGCTGCTACTCACTATCTTGGTTAAGATTCTCTCCAGTGCCCTATTGGTCACCTCCACTTACCCATTAGCTTGTCGATGATAAGGATTGGAGGTCCTATGCTTCACTTTTTGATGGTTGAGCAATTCTTCAATCATGCTGGAGGTAAAATGGCTACCTTGGTCTATGACTAGCTCTCTAGGGTACCCAAATTTGTAGAATACATTCTCCCATAGGAACTCAACCACCTTCTCTTCTGTTTCTCCCTTAATTGCCTTAGTTTCAGCCCACTTAGTCAAATAACCAGTGCACACAATAATGAATTGTTTCTTCTTTGAAGGAGGGTTGATAGGCCCAATGAAGTTCATGCCCCACTTGTTAAATGGCTCGAAAGTCAATTGAGGTTGTAGGGGAATTTCATCTCTTGTAGTAGGCTTTCCCATCTTCTGGCACCAATGACTAATGTACTTTTTGACATCTTGATGAAGAGTGGGCCAATAATAGCCCACTTGTAACACTTTGATTGTTGTCCTCTTTGTTGGAAAGTGACCTCCACAAGGCCCATCATGACAGGTCAGAAGAATGTCAAAAAATTCCTCTTCCCTTACACACCTCAAGATTTGATCTGGGCCAAGTATGAAGAGATTTCCCCCAATCGAAGTGAAGGGGGTGCTTTTCCAAACTATCTTGCTCTTTTATTTAGAGGGCAAGTTTGGTGGGAACTGTGCTGATACCGAATATTTTGATATATTATCAAACCATGGATGGAGAACTGAAATAGGAAACAAATGCTCATTTGGTAACTAGTCATCCACCATTCCTTCCTCACCTGTATGCAAATCCATCCTAGATAGAAAGTCTACAACAAAATTTTCCTTACTTGGCTTATCAACAATAGTTAGATCAAACTATTGTAATAAAAGCAACCATCTTATAATTATAACATTCACATATGGTTTTTCATTAAATATTTGATTGCAGCATGGTTAATATGCACAAATGTTTGATAGCCTGTAATGTAATGCCTAAATTTGTTTAATGAATGCACAACAACAAGGAGTTCCTTTTTTATCACAGTATAATTTAGCTCAGCCTTTGGCAGGTTCTTATTGATGAAATAGATGGCATAGGGAAATTTTTCCTCTACCTGACCTAAGGCTACTCCTATGGCTTTGTGTGAGGCATCAAAATGAATATGAAAAGGGAGAGCCCAGTTTGGGCCTCGAAGAATTGGTGCAATGGTTAACTTACCCTTTAAAATGTCTAAGGGTTCTTGACAAATTTTTGACCATATAAAATCAAAATCTTTGGCCAACAACCCAAATAAAGGAGAGGCCATCTTGTTGAAGTCCTTTATGAACCTTCAGTAGTATCCATCTAACCCCAAGAAACTCCTAACATCCCTCTACTTTTGAGGAGGTGGGACCCTTTGGATGATTGCTATTTTGTTTGGGTCCACCTATATTCCTTGCTGGCTGAGATATTGAATGACCTAGCATGGTCCCTTCAGCCATTAAGAATTCACATTTATCTAGACTAAGGGACAAGTTCATTTCAATTCATTTTTGGAATACTTTGCTTAGGTTAGTCAGGGCTTCTTGAAAATCACAACCATAAGGTGTAAAATCATCCATATAGATTTCCACTACATCATGTACTAATTCAACAAAAATACACAAGATTTCTCTCTAGAAAGTGGCAGGAGCATTGCATAGGCCAAAAGGGAGGACCCTATAGGAACGGGTACCCCAAGGATAGGTGAATGTGGTCTTCTCCTGGTCTTCTAGGCAGATTTGGATTTGGTTGTACCCACTGAATCCATCTAGTAAAGAAAAAAACTTCTTCCCTACTAGGCCATCTAGCACTTGGTCAATGAAGGGTAGGGGAAAATGATCCTTCTTTGTGGCTTTTTTCAACTCCCTGTAATTGACACAAATCCTCCATGTACCATTTTTTTTGGGAGCTAACACTAAAGGAGAGACCCATTTATTATTAGAGATAGGGTAAATGGATCTTGCATCTAGCAGTTTTTGTAGTTCTTCTTTGACTATATCTTTAAGAGTTGGATTCATCCTCCTTTGTGGTTACTAGACTGGCTTGCAACCTTCTTTGATGTATATGTTGTGAGTACACACTGAGGCATGTAATCCCTTCATTTCCTTGTAAGTCCAAGCGAAGGCTTCTAGGTTTTCTCTCAATATGTTGCATAGCTTTTCCTCTTCAAGAGCAGAAAGAGTTGGATTAATTTTCAAAGTTTTCTCTGGGCCAAATTCTATGGTATTAACATGGAATGGGTTGGAATTGGCCAGACATAAGTCAATTGGATGATTGTTCTGGGCTTCCCTTACTTCTTCTTCTAATGGTAATGAACTAGGAGTTGGAATTTGGAGCGAGTGTTTAATTAAGTCATCCTCATCTTGTTGTCCTCCTCCTATGGTTGCTTCCAAAGCATAAAGTTGTGCTGAATAAGACTCATCTTCTTCCTCCTCCTCCAACCATAAAGGTAAAACATGCTCTAGAGAAGGTTGAGCAGGAGGGTATAGGACTAACTGCTTGGACATATTCCCATTTTGATGGTCATATTCTCAACTTTGCCGCTATTGTAAGCATCTGTTGTGGCCAACCATGGCCTCCCAAGGATGAGAGGGTAACCAGTAAGCTTAGCCTTAGGCTGGAGAACTAGGAAATCTGCAGGGTATTCACAGGAGTTAATGGAGACCATCACATCCTCCAAAATTCCCATAGGGGTGACTGTGGAATGGTCTACAAGTTGCAGAACTATTGTGGTCTTCCTTAATGACCCTTGGAGGTTGAGCTTGAGAATGGTGTCCTTGGTCATAACATTAATGGTAGCCCCAAGATCGATCAGAGCGTGTGGGACAATGGTGCCATTGATGTGCACATCTACTACAGGGCTTCTAGGATCCAAATATTTTGGACATATTACCTACCCCGGGATTAAGTCAGACAGCTGCCCAATGACATTAATGGTAGGGGCATCCATTTTTCTTCTTCCTGGATTCTTGAAGCATTTCTCCTTAATCAACTTATTATAAATGGGAACATCTTTTATTGCCTAGAGAAGGGAGATCTTTACACATAGATTTTTCAATTCTCCCAAAAGTTCAAGTTCTTCTGGGATAGGCTAGAGTGGTTGGGCTAATCTCTCAGGAAAGGGTGGATTTAATTTAATGTTACTTTCATATCTTTCTTCCTCATGCTCCCTATGTGGAGAGGGAGGTTGGTTATCTAGGAGAATTCTCCCAGATTTTAGGTTAATCTCCTAGATTTCTACAACATAAGTTGGGTATGATGTCTCTCCACTGTATACTTGTTGAGCCTACCTATTGTTCAGGTTCAGATTTGGTTGGGCAAGCATCTATGGTTTCTTGGGTGGATCAGAGTGTAGGAGTTGTGGTTGGGTAGGTGGTGGAGGCACTAGAGCTGAAGCATTGCTGTATTGGGCCCTCCACCCTTGGTGTGGGGTATTCCACTAAGGTTGTGGCAGAACATAAGGTTGAAATGACTAGTTGGCTAGTTGGGAATCATATTGAGATGCATAGAACCAATGAGGGGGTGTAGACCAGGAAGGATGAGCAGGGGGTCCCCAAGAAGGTATAGCTGTGGTTTGGTTGGGGTTGTAATATTAATGGGATGACCCTTGCATACCCTACTGGTATGGTCTAGGTCTAGGAGGTCTCCTTTGGTTGACGTAACAAAGCTGCTCAGTGACTCATTCAACTCTTTGATATACAACTTTGAGTCCGAGTAAAGAAGGGCACTTGTTTGTGGAGTGGTTTTCTTCACAGACAGAGCAAATCCCAATGCAGTTCAATGGACATTTGTTCCTAGGATGCCTCTTGGTGCATCTAGGAAAAGAGATGGCCAAGGCTCTCTCTACTTCCTCTTCCTTCCTTTTGATATTCATGGTGTTCAATTGGAAGGAAATGGTTTGCAGCATCTCACTTTTGAAATCTTCCAGCATATTTCCAATTTCACCCTTGATGGATGAGTTGGAAGATGATGTACTAGACATATGTTGACTACCCCTACCCTTTTTCCTGGTTATCCTAGAATGGTTTCTAAAGATAGTCTTGATATACTTATAGGGTAATTGGTAGATATACCCTCCTGTTAACAAATGTAAGGTATCCAGAAGATCTTCCCTTACTCCTCTGAGTAGGACCAACTTTAGTCACTTGGGGTCAAGTGTGCACCTGGCCCTTTTGTAACTGAGCTAGAATCATTCTTCATAGTCTTCTAAGGATTCATCCTAGCCCATGGTTATCCTAAAAGTATCGTCTTTAGTATCCTTTGACCTACAATAGTCCCTATATTTTTTATTAAAATCTTGCTGCATAGGATCCCAAGTTGTGATGCTATCTCTAGGTAAACCCATGAACCAGTGCAATATTGCATCCTTGAGGGTAGATGGAAACAGTTTTAACTTTTGATCATCATATGTATAGTGATAGGTTTGGAATATAACAACAAACTCAAATAGGAAAGTGTCAGGGTCCTTTGTGGTCAGGCCTTGGAAATGAGGTAGAGCAGAGGGGCTTATATTCTTCATCTTAGTGTCCCCATTGGTTTCCTTGATGGGAAAGGTAGCCTCAACTCTCTCTCTATTCCCTCTGTCATTTTAGTTTTCATCCATTGGTTCAGTAGGAATGTTTTCCTCTTCTTCTTCTTCCCCTGTAGGTTCTTGAAATATGTTAGGTTGCTCACTTATGGGTTCCTCCAGTTCACGACCACCAAAGAAGAGAGAAGGTTGGATGTTGGATGCAGTGGGGGTATTTTGTAAGAATTTTCTTAAATTGTCCATATTCCTACAAGGCATGAAAGGAAATGTTTTTGGGTTGGTTTTTGGAAGATGTTTTTAAGCAAGAAAGTAGTTTGTAGAAATGAAATTGTTGATTAAATGAAAACTACTGATGAAAAGAAACTACTTGTTGAATTCAAATTCTACTTGCAAAATGGAAAGGAAAACAGATAATGATAACTGAAAGAAAGGAAGCTACTAGATTACTTTTACAGAAATAAACTAAGGGAAGAAAATTGAAGACTAGGAATAGAAGAAAAGAAAGCAATACTCACATTATAATCTGACACCTCCCCAGCAACGACGCCAAAAAGTGATGAGTGCCAGTGTTGCAGCAAGGATGTTGCAACTCCTGGGCTACCAGCTTTACTTATCAACCCAGGGTTCATACAAAATTGAAGGTGACAGTGCTATATGCACAATTAGAAGTGAAGGTCCTGCTTGTTGTTACTTGGTCATCTGGCAAGAGACCCCAGGGGTTCCAAGACAGACTTCTATAGAGTCAGAAGAAGCTTGATTCTTTGATGGAAGAAGAGAAAATCTATTCTAAGAGAGCTACTCTACTGCAGTAATGAAGAGAACAACATGTAATGCTAAATCACACCATATCCTAATTAACCATTTAAACAGCTATGTAAGAAGAATTGCTAAATCAACACTAACCTAATGCTGCTATCTAAGTTACAGAAGTAAAGAGCATCAAACCAAACTAATGTGTAAGCAATGAAACTAAACTAAATCTGCTTTCACATTTTTTGTTTTTTGGTAAAATAAAGCATGCAAGGAGTTAAGCAAGAGAGCAAGGAAAAATTGAAATCAATGAAAGGAGGATGTCACAAAGCAGCAGTGCATGGGAATCATTAGATCGATCAGCGAATAGTAAAAATGGAAGATGAGCAGTGGAGATCTTATCGCATGATATTACGTGAATAAATGGTTAAGTAGGACTAACGGAAGATGAATGGTGGAGATCTTATTGTGAGAGGTTAAGCCAATAGATGGACGAACAGGACTAACTAGAGATGAATGGCGAAGATCTTACCATGGGAGGTTATGTCAAAATATGGACGAACAGGAATAACGAGAGATGAATGGCAAAGATCTTATCACACGAGGTCAAGTCAAGAGATGGACGAACAGGACTAATCGAAAGATGAATGGCGGAGATCTTATCGCGGGAGGTTAAGTTAAGATATGGATGAACAAGACTAATCGGAAGATGAGTGGCAGAGATCTTATCGCGGAGATGAAGTGAATAGATGGATGGATCACATCAAGTCATGTGGCGACAGAAGGGTAAAAAATGTTCGGAATGATGGAGTGGGTTTCCATAGGAGGTAAGCAGTTTCTCGTGCACCCTCAAAGCTGTAAGAGGAATTCCAAAATTTTACACAATTAGACTAACTAGGTGACACGTAGCATGAGAAAACGACTTTTCTCGCATGCTCTTAGGCAGATATCGGCTGTGGAAGAATACGCACGAGATTGCATGATAGCTGTTGGATCAAGCTAGACAGATTAACTGTGGAGATTTGGAGTGCATAAAGTATTGAGACGATGTGATAGCCATTCGATCAAGTTGGACAGATCGATGGTGGATATTTGGAGCACATAAAGTCATACATTGAAATGAATGCAAAAAAGCTATGTGACACGTAGTTGACAGTGGTTGGTCAGGGTTGTTGTGAAAGTAAATCTACTGGTATAATCCTTGCTAACCTACTAACTTAAGAAAAAGGCACAAACAGAAGCAAACTAAAACAAAACCAATCTACGCTACACTATTGTAATGGAAATGCAACTACTTAAGAAAATGAACAATTAAACCATGAATCTATGCGCTACACTATTGTAATGGAAATGCAACTACTTAAGCAAATGAACGATTAAACCATGAATCTATGGTAACACACATGTACAATAAAGAGGAGCCTTAGCTACTAGGGTTAGACCCTAACCCAAGAGCTTTAGCCCTCTGAGTTAGCTCAGTGCTGGCTCGAAACAAAACTCATTCTTATTATCAAAACAATGGATTACATAAAAAACTGTCACAAGTCTTGCAGCTCGAAAATAAAGTAGAGTTTTACAATCAAAAGTGGGAATCCTACTGAGGTCCTAGGCCTCTCTACTTATACGTCTGAAGCCTCTAATGACTTCCTTAAAATTAGGGAGGCTTGGCTTCCAAACTCAAGATAAACTGGTGCTTTGACTTCCACTTGCTCGGCTGCCTTTTAGTCCTCATGATTTGATTGTTCGTACTCCGAGTTGATGGAGGAATATTCGAATGGAGGGGTAGTAAGTGAGGAGGATTTCCCTCCTATAATTCCTCTCCCTTGTCTCATTTGATTTCTAACCAAGCTCTTTGCTAAAATTCCTTGCTTTTATCCTTTAATCCTGCATTAAAATGCACATTAGACCACAAAGAAAAATATCCAACTCTAATTCATGTCATAAACAAAATATGATCAAACGTATGCAATAAGTTGTGAGAATAGTTGGTTTGACTAAGCTAGGAGGTGTATTGAGGCCCATATAATTACCCAATGATGAGGCTCATCACATGCCACTCACCCAAAATTATCGAGTCACCTGTCCATTTGCCAAAAAAAAATCGTATTTGCCAATTCGATTCGAAATTGATATCAGGAGAATTCAGTATCAATTTTGATTGAAACAAATTGCATTAGATTCAGATTGTCGAGATCTATCCAGTTGTTTAGATTTTGAGATTTGTCACACAATTTGAATTTTGAGCACTAATTTGATCCACTGGATCGGAGACATGAGATCCTATCTAATTATTTCTTGAAGAAGCCCTTGAGCAACAAAGGAATGATATAATGGATAGATTTTTCTAGATCCTTCTCTGGATACCAATAGATGATGCATCTTGATCTAGTGGTCACATTAGAGGCACTACCCACTTTAAGGTACAAGTTAACTTTGATATTCCAATATTTGAAGGCCAAGTAGATGCAAATTATCTATATAAATGGTTAAATATATTGGCAACATATTTTTTCGATTCATAATTTCTTTGATGGATAAAATATTACTTTCTCACTCCTTAAGGCCACCCTAATGTCAAGGACTGGTGGAAAACTTACTATGAGGAAAGGGCCACTAGAAGAATCACCGCTATTTGAAGTCGAATTGTCTTGGAACTCTTCTAGGGATGTTGTTAAGGAACAATATTATCATGTTTGAAGGTATGAATATAATTACATAAAATGGACCACACTAGGGTAGGAAAGAGACAAAGAAGTGCCTAAGTTCACAAAATATCTTTCATACTTTAGACACAAATCTAGGTATCAAGGACTCTAAGAGACATCTGGTGCTCAAGTACTATGGATGTCTATATAAATACATCTAAGAATAAATTGAGTTGTTGTACATGTCCTGAGTTGGTGCAACATACCAATGTGCTATTGAAATTGAGAAAAATTTTAAATAAAAAAAAGCGAGACTTTGGATCTATGAATCCAAAGAAGGGAAAGTTACCCCAAAATTGCAAAAACAAAGGATAGTGCCAAGGTGGAACACCTAAGGAAAGCTCATCAAAGAAAAAATAAAATAATAGTAAGTGGAAGACAAAGAAAGACACTAGAAAGAGTTGTGAGTTATAGAAGAGCCCCACTCATAACAAAAATGAATGTTGCACAAGGTAGTCACTAGTGGTCAAACTAAAAGCTTCGAAGTTAGATGTAGGTTCTAACTCTAAACCAGAACCTAACAAGGGGAAGGATATTTGATGTAGAACCCAGTATGAATATTTCCACCACAAAGGTCCAACAAATTAAGCATAAAATCCAGATGAAGGTGAGTGTTTTTTCTACTCACAAATGTGGGTGAAGGGTGCTCTACTACATTTCGTTGTCGATAGTGGGATTAAGAAGAACCTCATCTCTAAAGAGTTCATTAAGAGGTTGGTATGAATGAAAACACTACAGCGGCAGCTATACACCATCATGTGGCTCCACTGATGGAAATATCTCCATGTTAGTCAACATTAACTTTTGCCCTACAACATCAAGCCTTTCACGGGTATTGTGCGATGTTTATCCCCATCAAGTTTGTGATCTTTTTCTAGGTCAACCATACTTGTGGAAGCATCATGCTATGTATGAGTAAATAACATGTACTATTATTATTAATTTGGGAAAGAAACTATACAAGATACCAAAGGTAGCCCCTCCTACTACCATTTCCTTCATCTCTGCTAAGCAATGCAATAATATCATCTCCTAGACTAGGAAATATGTTTTCTTCATAATTCGCTCTCAAATTAAGGGGAATATTGAGCCATATATATGTCCTCCAAAAAGAGTTCCTCCCTATAGTATAAGCAAGTGGTTAATTTTTTTAAACAATAGATGGACATCTTCTCCTCACCCATGGATGCAGCTTTGCACTATTAGGTCAAACATTCCATCAATCTAACCCCCATCACGCCTCTATATAATGGGCCAATATACCACTTCTCTCTCATGAAAAATGAATAAATCAAGTGGTAGATAGGAAATAATATGAAAAGGGAACATATGCCCAGTTCCTCACCCTCTGGGAGCCCAATTTTACTTGTAAAAAAGAAGGATGGGACCTTGAGACTCTGTAATGAGTATCTATGATATTCATAATTGTAAAATTAACAATAATTACCAAAACATGAAATCGCAATAATTTTTATTTTTTCTCCATGTAAGCACCAATCTACACAACAAAGAAATAAGGTGACAATGTTGAGCTATTTTATTAATAAGAAGATTAGGGTATGTATAAGTGGGAAAAATAGAAACTAAGCTTCCTTCTACAATCACTTGAAAACCCAAGTAAAAATGTGAAGATCCTAGGTGTTGGAAATGACCCAAACATGTAGCATGCACTTTCCAAAAAATACTATGGTTGCAGCTGAAGAAGAACTGAAGTTTCTACCCTCAAAACCACTTAGAACATTATAAATAATTAACCTAAAGCTCCTCACACCAAACCCATAAAAACCCAGAAACGGTTTGACTTAAATCTAAGTGAAGGTCAATCCAACAAAGTGGTACGAATTACCTAGCTTACCAATAAAATGCACTGCTGAAGGAATGTTGATGTCCAGCTCGAATACTGCGCAGAAAATTCTAAAATTTGAACCATGAATCCTTTCACAAAATCCAAAAAAATCCTGGGCAAGTTGCAGCTAACCCAAAATGCCCAAACTATTGTGAATTTCCCCTATCTTCTGATCTGAAAATGTGGCACTAAAATGCTTCTTGTGAACTTACAAGAACCTCTCCCACTTCCAAGGCTTAAATGTTCCGAAGATCTAGTGATTAACCAAATGCAGAATGAATAATGCTTGAAAATAAGTGTATGTTGGTGTTTTTTTTTAAACTGTTTATGTGTTTTAAGTTTATTTTCTTAAACTGATATAAAACATATAACAGCAAATAAAGCAGCAGATACAATGTAGCAATAAGTAACCACACATAACAACAATATTAATTTGGAGTTCACCCAAAACTCTTGGGCTACATCTCCTTGAGCTCTAGTAAACTCGACTAGGCTCTCTAGGATTATGGTATCAATCCTTTTACAAGCTCCTGGTTGAACTCCACTAGTTTACACATAACACAATGGGTTTAGACACCATCTTATCCATGGCTCTAAAGCTCGCAAGCTTTCTGGCTCTCGGCTCTCGCTCTTGCTCTTGGCTCTAGCTCTAGCTCTCGCTCTTGGCTTTAGCTCATGGCTCTAGCTTTGGCTCTGGCTTCTCTAAGCTCTCTCTCGTGGCATCTGCATGCCTATGTGATTCGCTTGACCCCCAAGCAATCCTCAGCAACCTTCCAGCAACCCTTTTTCTGAGTCCTCTAGCTCCCCCTATTGAAATTGTGTGGTCTGGGCTCTTTTGAGGCATTCTACTGGATTTACGGCTTCCCTGATCATTTCTCTGTGTGTCATTACTCCCCTGCGGCTTTGTGGATTCTCTGCGCACTGTCTGTTCAACTACCATCTTGCTTTGTGGCTTCAAACGCATCATTTCTGCCAAAAATGCCTGCTTGTAGCATGGCATGATGATCAGGAACTGTTACAAGGGATCGGGGCCATTTTCTAGGCAAAAAGCTGAAAATGGGAAAAAATTCCAATACACAGATATTTCGCAAAAATATACTGTCGGGCGCGAATTTTGGACTTCAAATTCCATTAAATCGCCCCTATAAACCCATCAGGTCTGCCATTTTATTGCAAATTGCTATCGCATGGCGTATTGGCCAAAAACACCAATATACGAGAAATACAAATCAATCTCATGTTCCTAGATTTCAAAATCTATGAAATTGGGTCTATAATCCCTTTCTAGTCTGCAATCCATCGTAATATCGCAATCGCATCGTTGCATGGCCAAATGGCAAAAAACCCATTCACACAGGAAATACATTGAAAATCTAAATTTTCGGATTTCAAATTTTATGAAATCAGGCTTTGAAATCCCATTGGTTTTGCGCTTTATCGCTTATCCCAATCGAAAATTATATAGGCTTGCTATTAGGGATCGTCGATCGCTGATTGACAATTTAATCTAGACCATTGATCTAATCCCCAACCGGACGGTGCAGATCGCATCGCATATCGCTATCGCATCGACACTAGCATCGGGGATTGTCGATCACCGATTTAATCCTGGTCATCCATTCCTTTCCCGATTTGACGGCTGAGATTGCATGTCGGGATCGCTATCACATATCTCATATGTAATGGCCCGAGGGTCTTTCTTTATGTTATTTGCATATGCCGACGTCGATCCACCGACACTAATATCAACAATCGCATGTCGCATTGGCCCGGGGTCTCGATATTACATGCAAGTCTGCCTCTAACCTGATATGTTGGAGAATGGTGATCGAGGGTCTCCTACCTTTGCCCTAAGTCCTTCCCTTTTGCATTTTTCCAATGCGATTTCCCATATAAGCCTTTTAGGCGATTTTTTGAAGATTTTTCCTCTTTTTCAAAGGACAAAGGGTAGCTTCTTTCTGAAATAACTTCTGCATCCGAGGTTAGTTTTAGCCCATTCAAATTGTAGTAGATTCAGAATGAAAAGATCTACATAATGGGGCTATTTCCAGGAGCATCCTTGGAATTTAATTTTACTATGTGAGGAACACTTTACACTTAGAAGTCTATCAAGATCCATTTTGGATCACGTCTTACTACTAAAGAATGTTTGGTCTCCAAAAGACTAATATACTAATCTGAAAAATAAATGAGAGTAACAACACCCTCTTCTGTCAAATTCCACACACTTGCCTTGCATAGTGCCTCTGAGCCAAAGTATCTAACCACTTTCCTTCCTGGATGTGCTGGTCCTCCTGGGAAGAACTTCCTTCCTGCTTGCCTTCTTGCAGAACTCCTACTAGAATGGTCATAGAAGGTAGTTTGAACTTCTTTGCCTTGATCATTGATACAAGGTTGCTCAAACCAATGTGAAGTACATTTTCTCCACAAAACTTTCATCTGTACCTGTTAGCTGTCAACAACAACAGAAATACAGACAACAACTAGATGGCCTAAACTCCTGCTTCAACAAAAGAAATAGATTTCACATCTTGTGAACACCTCCATGTCTTACATCTACGTACAAATTATGGACTAGATAACAAGCCCACAAAACATGCCTTTAAAAGGAATGACCCTTCAAGTCAAGCATGTAGAAAAGGACCATTTGGACTCTTTTTCAAAAGATGAAACACTTCATTATTATCTCCATCTTGGAGACCAAGTTAACTTCTCCGAAGTCAACATTGCATCACATGCATGTGAAAGAAATCAACCCTGCAAGTTAATTACACATACATGTTCAAAAACAAGGAAATCATCATCATCCCTATGTTCATCCACATCAAGCTTATGCATGCATTTCATCTTTCAACTTTCACTTAAGCACACTATACTTTTGAAGCTAAAATGAAATATAAAGTTGTAGCAACAAAGTGAGTCTCCTACTCAAATTCTCCGTTCACCTTTTTGGTAAAATCTTGCAACTTGCATTCCAATAACAAAGAAATGAAAATAGATGCATCAATAGACATGCAATCTTAATTGGATAAGAACTCTAAACATTTCTTACCAATCCATTTCAAAGGTCTTTCCTTTGTCTACATATCAGCATCAACATGTGAATCATCCCGAGACACATCAATCATGGAAACATCCTTTCCATTTCTGCCATATTCTCTTTCCACCTTCTTCAAGTTTTGTGGAAGCATTGTTGGATTCCGAGTCCAACACTTTTCATCAAGATTCCCTTGCTTATGGCAGTAAGTGCAACACATGTGCATCCTCTTGGTAGCATGATTTGCCTTGTCCAATAGACCTTTGGATTCTTGCTTGTTTTCCTTCAAAAGTTTCCTTTATGTGGCCATTCTCTTCCAACATCTAGAAACATGATGGTTATCCAAACCACAAAAGGAACATGCAATTCTTTTCCCATGCTTATATGGAAATTTATCATGCTTTACAAAATCAAAAGGAAGATTCTTAGAACCATATTTATACCTTTCTCTTTCACCCCTTCATGAGGAGGTGAAGAAAATGAAGAAGTGGCTCCCTTTGGAACATCATCAATCTCTTCAAGGCTTTCAGAGTTTCCACAACTCTCTAGTTCAAGTGTATGCTTCTGAACACCTGCAATGAAACTCCTTCTTGGAACTATTTCAATGGCCTTCATGGAAGCTTTGGAACTCTCTCCATAAGATTGTCCATAGCCAAGGCCCAAATACTTAGGCCTTTCCTCAACCATTATTGGCTCAACAATACCTTGTGCATGCTTACCCAAGCCTCTTCCTTCATATTCCATCTTGGACATTAGCATGGAACCTATGCCTCTAGTATGTTTTTCAAAATAAACAATATAACCATTCTTAGAAGAATTTGAAGACAAATAGGAACTATTTACCTATTCTTCAAGCTGATACTTGACTAAGGCTTCCTTGGCAACAAAGAGCTGTGACTCCAACTCATGCATCCTTTTCAGGTTCATATTTGCAATATGAAGTTTCCTCTCCATTTCCTGCAATTTTTCAGAAAGCATCTACTTCTCTTCCTCCACGGAATTCAACTGCTCTCTAAGTATGCTACTCTTCCTTCCATCCTCATACATTTCTCTCAGCATATCCATCATAATTAACAAGTCTTGCTTCATGTATTCATCAAAGAATCTTGTGAAGAAAGGAGACCTTGAGGACTCAATTGTAGAAGTTTTCATTGTGTCAATGAACAAAAGAACATCAACAATATTAATAAAGAGCTTTTCCAAGCAACCTTTTGCAACAAACCTCTTGTGCTTCAAGGATTGCTTTGATTTCCTTTGGGATAGAAGAATTCCTTCAGCCCTTCTTCCTTATTTTCCTTCCTGGACTAAGCTATCAATAGCTTTCCCTTCACCTCTGCAAACTCAGAAAATAGTCAATCTGCAAACAAGCATACAATCAATCAGAAAATCAATCCTTGACTGCCCAAACACCTTTCAGACAAGCAATCTTTGCTTTGCCAATGATGCATTCTGATATAACCTTCTTTGAAGGTGGGGTTAATCAATCTCAAGCTCTAATACCACCTGATCTGAAAATGGGGCACTAAAAGGCTTCTTGTGAACTTACAAGAACCTCTCCCACTTCCAAAGCTTAAATGTTCCCAAGATCAAGTGATTAACCAATAAGGAATAAATAGTGCTTGAAAATAAGTGTATGCTGGTGTTTGTTTTTAAATGGTTTATGTGTTTGAAGTTTATTTTCTTGAACTGATATAAAACATATAACAAGAAATAAAGTAGCAGATACGATGCAGCAACAAGCAACCACACATAACAACAATATTAATTTGGAGTTCATCCAAAACTCTTGGGCTATGTCTCCTTGACCTCTAGTCAACTCGAATAGGCTCTCTTGGATTATGGCATCAGTCCTTTTATAAGATCCTTGCTCAACTCCATTGGTTTACATAGAACACAATGGGTTTAGACGCCATCTTATCCCTGGCTCTGAATCTCTCAGGCTTCTTGGCTCTCGACTCTCACTCTGGCTCTTAGCTCTGGCCCTAGCTCTGGCTCTTGGCTCTGGCTCATGGCTCTGACTCTCGCTCTTGGATCTCAACTCTAGCTTCTTTGAGCTCTCTCTCTTGGCCTCTGCGTGCCTTTGTGATTCACTTGAACCCCAAGCGATTCTCGGCAACCTTCCAGTGACCCTTTTTCTTAGTCCTCTTGCTCCCCTCGTAATGCAATTGTTTGCTCTGGGCTCTTTTGAGGCATTCTATTGGCTTTCCGGCTTTCCTGTCCATTTCTTTATGTGTCATTACTCACTTACGGCTCTGTGGCTTCTCTGCGCGCTATCTGTTCGACTCGCTATCTGGCTCTGTGGCTCTGTGGCTTGAAATGCATCATAGTCTGCAAAAAACACCTGCTTGTAGTGTGGTATGATGATCAGGAGTTGTTACAAGGGATTGGGGCCATTTTCTAAGCGAAAGGCTGAAAATGGGAAAAATCCCAACACACAGAGATTTCTTGAAAATACACTATCAGGCGTGAATTTTAGACTTCAAATTCCATTAAATCGCCCCTATAAACCCATCGAGTCTGCCATTTTATCGTAAATCACTATCACATGGCGTATTGGCCAAAAACACAAATATACGCGAAATACAAAGAAATCCTGTGTTCCTAGATTTCAAAATCTATGAAATCGGGTATATAATCCCTTTTGGGTCCACCATCCATCGTAATATTGCAATTGCATCGTCACATGGCCAAATGGCCAAAACTCCATTTACACAGGAAATACATTGAAAATCCAAATTTATGGATTTCAAATTTTATGAAATAAGGCTTTGAAATCCCATCGGGTACATGTTTTATCGCTTATCACAATTGCAAAGTATAGGCCTTCTATCGGGATCGTCGATCGCCAATTGACAATTTGATCTAGACCATTGATTTGATCCCCGATCAGACGGTCCAGATCACATCGCATCTTGCTATCGCATTAGTGCTGGCATTGGGGATCGCCGATTGCCAAATTAATCCTGGTCGTCCATTCCTTTCCCAATCCGATGACTAAGATTGCACATCACAATTGCTATCACATATCACATATGTAACAGTGTGGGGGTCTTTCCTTATGTTATTTGCTTATGTCGATGCCAATATCGACAATTTCATGTCGCATTTTCCCAGGTTCTCGATATCACATGGATGGATCTCCTGCCTTCAGCCTAAGTCCTTCCCTTTTGCCTTTTTCTGATGAGATTTCCCATATAAGCCTTTTTGGCCTTTTTTTGAAGATTTTGCCTCTTTTTCAAAGGGCAAATGGCAACTTCTTTCTGCGATAACTTCTGCATCCGAGGTCCGTTTTAGCCCATTCAAATTGCAGTAGATTCATAATGAAAATATCTACATAATCGGGCTATTTCCAAGAGCATCCTTGGACTTTAATTTTCCTCTGTGAGAAACACTTTAGACATAGAAGTCTATCAAGATCCATTTTGGATCACGCCTTCCAACTAAAGAACTTTTAGTCTCCAAAAGAATGATATACTAATCTGAATAGTAAATGAGAGTAACAACACCCTCTTATTTCATCCTCCGCACACTTGCCTTGCATAGTGCCTCTGAGCCAAAGTCTCTGACCACTTTCCTTCCTGGATGCGTTGGTCCTCCTCGGAAGAACTGCCTTCCTCCTTGCCTTCCTGCAGAGCTCCTGCTACAATGGTCTTAGAAGGTAGTTTCAACTTCTCTGCCTTGATCATTGATACAAGGTGGCTCAAACCAATGTGAAGTACATCTGCTCCAAAAAACTTTCATTCGTACCTGTTTGACAAGTTGTCAACAACAACTGTTAACAACAACAAAAATACAAACAACAACTGGATGGCCTAAACTCCTGCTTCAACAAAAGAAATAGATTTCACATCTTGTGAACACCTCCATGCCTTACATCTCCATACAAATGATGGACTAGATAACAAGCCCACAAAACATGCCTTTAAAACAAATGAACCTTTAATTCAAGCATGTAGAAAAAGACCATTTGGACTCTTTTTCAAAAGATGAAACACTTCATCATTATCTCCATCTTGGAGACCAAGTTAACTTATCCCAAGTCAACATTGCATCACATGCATGTCAAAGCAATCAACCCTACAATTTAATTACACATACATGTTCAAAAACAAGGAAATCATCAACATCCCTATGTTCATGCACATCAAGCTTATGCTTAGATTTCATCTTTCAAATTTCGCTTAAGCACACTGTACTTTCGAAGCTGAAATAAAATATAATGTTGCAGCAACAAAGTGGGTCTCCTACTCAACTTCTCCATTTACCTTTTTGGAAAAATCCTACAACTTGCATTCTATTAACAAAGAAATGCAAATAAATGCATCAATATACATGCAACCTTAATTGGATAAGAACTCTAAACATTTCTTACCAATCCATTTCAAAGGTCTTTCCTTTGTCTACACATCAGAATCAACATGTGAATCATCTTGAGACACATCAAACATGGAAACTTCCTTTCCATTTCTATCATCTTCACTTTCCACCTTCTTCATATTTTGTGGAAGCATTGCTGGATTTAGAGTCTAACACTTTTCAGCAAGATGCCCTTGCTTATGGCAATAAGATGCAACGCAATTATTTTCCCATGCTTATATGGAAATTTACTATGCTTTACAAAATCAAAAGGAAGATGCTTAGAACCAGATTTATACCTTTCCCTTTCACCTTTATTTCCTTCATGAGGAGGTGAAGCAAATGAGGAAGTGGCTCCCTTTCAAACACCATCAATCTCTTCAAGGCTTTCAAAGTTTTCACAACTCTCTAGTTCAAGTATGTGTTTCTGAACACCTGCAATGAAACTCCTTCTTGGAACTGTTTCATTGGCTTTCATGGCACCTTTGGAACCCTCCCATAAGACTATCCATAGCCAAGGCCCAAATACTTAGGCCTTTCCTCAACCATTATTGGCTCAACAATACCTTGTGCATGCTTACCCAAGCCTTTTCCTTCATAGCCCATCTTGGGCATTAGCTTGGAACCTTTACCTCTAGTATGTTTTTCAAAAGAACCAATATAACCATTCTTAGAAGAATTTGAAGACAAACAGGAAATATTTACCTCTTCTTAAAGCTGATACTTGACTAAGGCTTCCTTGGCAACAAAGAGTTGTGACTCCAACTCATGCATCCTTTTTAGGTTCATATTTGAAATACAAAGTTGCCTCTCCATTTCCTACAGTTTTTCAGAAAGCATCTGCTTCTCTTCCTCCATGGAATTCAACTACTCTCTAAGTATGCTACTCTTCCTTCCATCCTCATAAATTTCTCTCACCATATCCATCATGATGAACAAGTATTGCTTCATGTCTTCATCAAAGAATCTTGTGAAGAAAGGAGAATTTGAGGACTCACTTGTAGAATTTGTCATTATGCTAATGAACAAAAGAACTTCAACAAGATTAATAAAGAGATTATCCAAGCAAGCTTTTGCAACAAACCTCTTATGTTTCAAGGATTGCTTTGAGGTCCTTTGGGATAGAAGAATGACTTCAGCCCTTCTTCCTTCTTGTCCTTCCTCGACTGAGCTATCAATATATTTCCCTTCACCTCTGCAAACTCAAAAAATAGTTAGTCTGCAAACAAGCATACAATCAATCAGAAAATCAATCCTTGACTACCCAAACACCTTTCAGACAAGCAATCTTTTCTCTGTCAATTGAGCATTCTGATATAACCTTCTTTGAAGGTGGGGTTAATCAATATCAAGCTCTAATACCACCTGATTTGAAAATGGGGAACTAAAAGGCTTCTTGTGAACTTACAAGAACTTCTCCCACTTCCAAAGCTTAGATGTTCCCAAGATCTAGTGACTAACGAAATGCATAATGAATAATGCTTGAAAATAACTGTATGTTGGTGTTTGTTTTTAAATGGTTTATGTGTTTTAAGTTTATTTGCTTGAACTGATATAAAACATGTAACAACAAATAAAGTAGTAGATACAATGCAACAACAAGAAACCACACATAACAACAATATTAATTTGGAGTTCACCCAAAACTCTTGTGCTATGTCTCCTTGAGCTCTAGTCAACTCAACTAGGCTCTCTAGGATTATGGTATCAGTCCTTTCACAAGCTCCTGGCTCAACTCCACTGGTTTACACAAAACACAATGGGTTTAGACACCATCTTAAACCCGGCTCTGAAGCTCTTAGGCTTTCTGGCTCTCAGCTCTGGCTCTGGCTCTTAGCTCTGGCTCTTGCTCTGGCTCTTGGCTCTGGCTCATTGCTTTGGCTCTGGCTCTTGGATCACATCTCTGGCTTCTCTGAACTCTCTCTCTCTCAAACTCTACATGCCTCTGTGATTCACTTGACCCACAAGAGATCCTCGGCAACCTTCCAGCGACCCTTTTTCTCTGTCCTCTTGCTCCCCCCTATTGCAATTGTGCACTCTGGGCTCTTCTGAGGCATTCTACCAGCTTTTTGGCTTCCCCAGTCGTTTCTCTGCTTGTCATTACTCACTTATGGCTCTGTGGCTTCTCTGCGCGCTGTCTGTTCGACTGGTCATCTAGCTTTGTAGCTCTATGGCTTGAAACACATCATTGTCTGCCAAAAGCACCCGCTTGCAGCGTGGCATGATGAACAAGAGTTGTTACAAGGGATCGGGGCCATTTTCCAGGCAAAAATATGAAAATGGGCAAAAATCCAAATACACAGAGATTTCCTAAAAATACACTACCGGGCGTGAATTTCAGACTTCAAATTCCATTAAATCGGCCCTATAAACCTATCGGGTCCACCATTTTATTGCAAATCGCTATCACATGGCATATTGGCCAAAAACACCAATATACGGGAAATACAAAGAAATCCTGTGTTCCCAGATTTCAAAATCTATGGAATCGGGTCGATAATCCCCTTCAGGTCTGCCATCCATTGTAATATTGCAATCACATCGTCGCATGGCTAAATGGCCAAAAACCCATTTACAAAGGAAATACATTGAAAATCTGAATTTCCAGATTTCAAATTATATGAAATCGGGCTTTGAAATCCCATCAGGTCTATGCTTTATCACTTATCTCAATTGCAAACCTTATAGGCCTGCTATCGGAGATCATCGATCGCTGATTGCCTATTTAATTTGGACTGTTGATCTGATCCCCAATCAGAAGGTCCAGATTGCATCGCATCTCGCTATCGCATCGGTGCTGGCATCAGGGATCGTCGATCGTCGATCTCCAATTTAATCTTGGCCATCTATTCCTTTCCCGATTCGACAGCTGAGACTGCACGTCATGATCACTATCGCATATTGCATATGTAATGGCCTACGGTCTTTCCTTATGTTATTCTCATATGCCGTTGCTGATCCGCCGACATCGATATTGACAATTGCTTGTCGTATTGGCTCGGGGTCCCGATATCGCATGCATTTCTGCCTCCGACCCGATATGTCGAAGATCGATGATCGGTGGTCTCCCGCCTTTAGTCTAAGTCCTTCCCTTTTGCCTTTTTCCAATGTGATTTCCCATATAAGCCTTTTAGGCCATTTTTTTGAAGATTTTGCCTTGTTTTCAAAGAACAAAGGGCAGCTTCCTTTTGTGATAACTTCTGCATCCGAGGTCCGTTTTAGCCCATTGAAATTGCAGTAGATTAAAAATGAAAAGATCTAAATAATGGCGCTATTTCCAAGAGAATCCTTGGACTTTCATTTTCCTCTGTGAGGAACACTTTAGACTTAGAAGCCTATCAAGATCCATTTTGGATCATCTTCCTAGCTCTATGCACAACTTCAAATAAGATAATTTTGTACCACAATGCTCCAACTCTTTAGTCCTACAAACACACAACAAATTCACTAGATCAAATCAGAGAAATCTCATGCAGAACCTCTATTACTCCATCCCTCTATAGTTGATTCTCAAATGGACACTTCGAATTTTTTCTGCATAAATAAAATATGTGGAAGTAGGTAAACACTTACAATAAGCTCTATGGAAGTCTATAAAATGGATTTTCCAACTTCATAACTAGGGAGACACTCGAAGTTATCTAAACTGAGGGTAGAATTCCACTTGGAATTCTTGTGCTAAACAACACTCTCGCCCTTATACTAAACAACTCCAAGAAATGATGAAATGTGTAGTGTAATAATCAAAAGATGCCCAACAAATGAGTCTCTCCTCCTTATATAATTTCCCTCCATGCTTGTAGATTTATTCTTAATATTATTTTATTAGTGGGGGCCATTTTCCATTTAATATATTTTTTCTGTTATTTTCATAAAATAATGTTTTCTATCATTCCCAAACAAAATATTATTTTCTTGCACTTTTCTATAAAAATAATATTTCCCCATTTTTAATCAAATTTGAGAAAAACCCCTTAACAATTTTCCACTCACAAAAATTTGAATATTACAGTCATCCCCACCGGAAATTGCTTGTCCTCAAGCGATGATCAAACAAATTTTCTGTCTCTTTGCTAAACTAAGTTGTCACCACAAATAATACCAAGGTCCAAGATGTGCCACTTAGTGATCCACATCCATTGAATTATCCTGTCATAAAGGAATCCCTCCATAGTAGCATCCCAAGCCATCTTAATCAATGTGAAGCACCCCTTGCTCCACCGACTTTCCAACCAAGTATAAGCTCCAGAAGTGCTCCCGATAATTTACATGGTTATAGCATCATGGTAATATAAAATCATAATCAACCCCTCATGATGTTTCCCTATTGAGTATCAATTTCATGCACTTTATGAGTAGGCTCTCGAAGATACATCCAACCCTATGGAGATGAATCTCCATCTCCATGATCTCCTCCTGGTATCCTCCTACTGATCATCCCACCATGCTAGTGAAGTCCCACATGCCAATAGAAAACTACTAAAGCCTAATGGAAAATTTGAATGCTCTTCCCTGTAGAAACCAACTCATCCTTAAGGGTAGCTAAATTTCCAAAATATTGTCGTGTTAGGATCCCATGACCATCTCAGTCTAAGACTTTCTTACTGACACTACAGTACACCCATCATGACTAACCACCCAACACGATCATACCAGAGCCTCCTCTCATGTAATTCTTGACCACAATATGTTCCATGATCGAAGCTGTGTCAAACCTACAAGGGAAAATCATTAATTTTGGAGTCTACTACTCCATGGCTAGGCTTGATCCTCAGCAGTAACCTACCTCGCCATATGATTAAGATGACAATGTTCCACTATGTGTCAACTAGAAAATGAATTGAATAACCTATTATCATGGTCTTACTCACTATGAAGTGAAGTGATCAATCAATCAACTAGATCCCTAGACCCCATAGCCACACTAGAAGTTCACAACTCCCGCTCCTCACTAGCTACCAATGTGAAGCTCTATTATTTTCTAAATCCCATATGTGCCTCATCCATTACTCCTCTATGTAATTAGATGACCAACAATGATGAAGAAGTAGTCCTATATATGACAAACTGTTATGCTCTTGTTAGACTACACAACGAACTCTGCTATCCAAATTCATGATGATGCACCCAAACACTACCTAGAGTCTAGACACCCTCCTGTAGATGATGTATACCATCTAATGTACCTCATTCTCATACATCACCCCTGTCTATCCTATCGAAAGTGAATCATGCAAATCCCTCACAATAATCTCCCTCAGTGTGAGCACAGGGGCAGAAAATATGATACATCTATGTAAAGCCATGAAATCCTTGAGCCTCTATCTATTAGCTCATGCCCTAACCAAAGGGCACCATTGATAAGTCTCTCTCTAGATACATTATGTCCCATCCAAATTTCTAAAGTAAGCCTCTTGTGTCCTATCGCCTTTACTGAGAGCATCAAGGGGCAACAACAAAACTCTCTACAACTATAAGAAATAATCAAGAGTGATAGGTGTATAGGCCCCGAAGGGTACGATTAAGCTCCCTTATGGATACTCAAGGGTAATCATATATATGTTAATATCTCTAACTATGATATACTAATAACTCAATCAAAGAATTGTCTCCGCTTAACATAATTCCCCGGATGCTCATCCATCCCCTCATTGAATTTAGGTAAGTCAAACCTAATGGTATGGCTGACATCCCTGTTAGAACTCCTCCTCAGAAAAAATGCTCCAAAATATCACTATACAACACCATATGCCAATACACAAAAACATGTGTCCTTGTACACTCTTGTGTACCATTGTTCCTTGCAACATGTTGTTTTACACCATTGAATTCCACTGCGCACTACTGTGTTACCCTGTATCCTATGGTTGCCCATATATATCAATGCATCTATCACTCCATAAAAAAACCTAATTTGATGTGAGTCACTCCTCCTACTCCATAGTGAAAACCCATACACCATGGCACACCACCAAAAAAACCTTGTCCTTTGTTGCAGGTCATTCTCATTGTTGTGTGCCCCTATACACCACTGCACACTATGGTATGAAATTGTGTTTGTATGGCTCAAGCCACATGCCTTTGCATAACAATGGACTCTTCAACATATCTTTGTGCACCTCTAGGTACCACATCCTATTATCATACCACCATGTATCATATGGTATCCGACATGTGCCAAAGTATCTTCCACTATACCTATGAATCGATAACGATGCATGTCATATCTCCCATCTATCCTAGTAGACTTGAGAAACCTAACTCCATGCCTTCTAGAGGGAATATCGTTATTATTCCAATCATCAATGGCTCTTATTCCCCAATACATCAATGGGAGAGCATGGTATCCATACAATTCCCTGTCTGGTGGCCTGTCTATGCCACCTCCTTCTACAGGCTCCTGCATGAGTATGCTAATCACATTGTGACCCTATACAAAATAATGTTCCTAAAGAACCCATGGAGTCTATGTTGGGCCTAGGATCCCAAGGAATGTTTTGGGGCTAAAAGCCTAGATTTTGGTTAAAAATTGTAAATACGATGTAAAGACTCCACATTTTGTGGGTGCGGAGTGCGAAGTTGTAAATGAGTGATAGGGTTATCCACCCTCAATTTTGTAGTGTAATGTCAGCTTTAGAGATCTACCCATGGTCCACGGACCATGGGATTGTATAAATAGAGTAAGGTTCTAAGTAGTGGAGACATAAAAAGGAATTTGAATGATCATGGAATAGAAGCATAGCGGGAGATCTAAGGGTAAAGTCGAGTCTCTGGGTCGTAGAGTAGGAGAAGGCTCTGCAGCTTAGTGCACAGAGGCCTAGTAGTTCGCAACTAGGTGCCAGACCCCTGCAGCTGAGTTCGCAAGGCGAGTCAAGTATGTAACTGTTGAAGCATTAATAAAGAGAAGTTTTACATCAATTCTATTTCCTGTTTTCTGTATCAAATATGTTGGGTATAAATTACATTTTTGTTGTCTATATGGTGCACAAAGATATATAACTATGTAGGTTAAGTGAATGTGAGTTAAAGTATCTGTTTGCACGAGCTTGACTAACATCTATAAGAGAATAAGTAAGATACATGGTGTAACTTGGGGAAATAGAGTAGATTGCTACCATAGCAGCTCGAAATCACCTCAGCCCCTGGTTAGGGCTGCGCAAAGGCCAATTATATCATATCGTGAAGGTATCGCAAGTCAGAAAAGTGCATGAAGTAAGCTACATGAAGGTAGGCACAGTTGGACTAAGTCGACTTTTCAGACATCTCAAGGGTGCGAAACTTTGTTCCAGCATCCCCCCATACTACTTCAAGTGAGACTTTAGTCCGCGCTCTGCAAGCTGATGCCGAAAGGGCCAATAGTGTAGGGATTTGTTTGGCTAATTGACTTCAAACCTGGGTCAGGCCCCATCAAGATAACAAATGGTTCCATTGCCAGGATAGGAATCTGCATAGAGATGTCTGATGTCGTAGCATTAGAATCCAACTAAGAACGAAATTAAAGGCTAGTTGGACAGAAGAATTCACAAGTTCGTAGCACAGGAGAACAAGAACTTGCAAATGAAAAAAGAAGAGTGGTTAGAGTGCTACTTGTACATAGAGATCGATGAAATATTCTTCACATCTTTCCCTACTGAGTTGTATGAGTAGATTGCGAAGCTAGTAAATAGCCAAGGAAGGTGGAAACTCGACAATCCTATTGTGTGGACCCCAGAATTAGTACAAAGGTTCGAATAATCGGAGGATAAGATCACGTGTGATGTTTATCACTGGCTCGATCGATTCATAGGAGGATTTATTACTGAGTTCGCGGTTGACACCTTAGTTAGCTACAACGAGGCAGAGCAACGCTTTCTCAAAGGACTGTGAGGTAAGTACATAAAGTCTCTGAATACCTGGATTAAAATGTTATTGTGCAAAAAGAGGGTTATGCAATTACCTTGATGTTCGAGGCTACCCAAAGTGGAAAAAATTATAGGAACGAAGGAAATAAGGGACTAGAAACTAACCCCATGATTTCACCTCCACGAGGGAACGGGGAAGACCTTGTGAAGGTCTCTCCGTGATGTGTGATCCATTTGATATGACAAAGAATTTCACGAATACCACCCCCACCCATACTACCACCAGCTTCACTGCCTTCACCTCCATCTTCACCCGTACCACCTCCGCCATCACCGTGAGTCAATATGGCAAGCACGATAAATTTACCTGTGTTCAAGGGATTGGGAATTGAGGATCTAGACCAATTTTGGTTCGTTGTAAGAGCCGTATGGGAAGCGCAAGGAGTTATAGATGACAACATAAAGAAAGTGACACTGGTTAATTCCCTATAGGACCACGTGCTGACCTACTATATTAAGCACTCCAATGATAATCGAAATACGGGAATCACAGATATTCAAGCAGTGCTAAACAGAGAATTTAGTAGGCCGAAGTCTGAAGCACAGTCGATCATTGGATTCAAAGAGATCACGATGCTACTAGGTGAGACTTATTAGGAGTTGGATCAGAGGTTGAAGTGTATGATTTGCGAAGCTAATATCAATCTGATGGATAGACAACATCGCGAATGGTTTGTAGCATCACTAATGCCACATTTAAGGAGCGCGTTATCATAGCAAAAGTTAACGACTCAAGCAGAGGCCTTAGAGATCGTGATGAGGCTGCATGAGACCCCGATGTAGGATCCTAACTTAGGAATTTAGTAGATCCATGCACAACTAAAGAATTTATGCGTGGAGATGCAAAGTCTGAAACAGGACATAATAGCTCGACCAGAAGTGCACGAAGAGGTGTTGTGTGTAAAATGCAAGGGGCAAGGTCATGATAAGGACGACTACCTAGTGTTCCCAAATTACCCTACGGGAGGAGGACTGATGTCGTTAAGGCTAGAAGCACAAACAGGACCTAGTGTGGTGCCTACTTTGTGGTACATGATTTGTCAAATAGGTTGAAAACGCATTACGAACAACTGCCATTTGTTACCAAAGTATACACAAAATTCATAGCAATTGTTTTGTAACTTTTGTAGGTCAGTTGGACACGATGAGCGCACTTGTAGAAGCTATGATTTGATGATGGATAGAACTCCCACCTACCATGTTCAGGCCAAATTGTGGCCCTTAGACTAGAATGCAGGAGTGGTGCAAATAGGATTTTAGGGGCATGGACGAGGCTGAGGTGGAGGAGGACTTGGAAGAGGTCATGGTCAGTTGATATGCTACAGTTACGGAGGGCCAGGACATTATGCCCGTGACTGTACAAATCCCACACAGCCGTCATGTTTATATTGCACCTTGGTTTATCATGAGACAGAATATTTTCCTACGCTGATAGCTAGGATATGAGACAAAGCAGCACTACTGCCTCGCCCAACTCAGAACTTGTAGATGATGAGGTCTGAGCTGTGTGAGGAAGATCCAAATGTGAACATTGTGCTCTGAAGTGGAATCACTATGGGAGAAGAGGAAAATCCATGGTGAAAGAAGTAGAGCTTGACTTGGAACGCACTCAGGAAACCTTCATGGAAGCCAAGAATAGCTTTGTTAAGGCCTCTACTTCAGGAAGCAAAGATAGACCAGAGCCAGAGGTGGACCCATCTATGCTCACAACATTCTTGGAAACATGCATGGAGTTACTGCGTGATAGTAAAGCTGTAAAAGGATTACAGGAACTCATTAACAGATGCGCTGGGACTGCGCCATGAGAACCATGAGTGGTTAAAAATATTGGAAAGGATAAGACAAGGACAGGAAGAGAAATGAGGTTAACCGCACAAATTGGAGAATATGAAATGGACCAAGTAATTCTGGATTTAATATCAGATGCAAATGTTCTGCTGAAGCAAACATGGGAGCAAATGGGAAAACCTATGATATAATGGTCTCGTATTCAGCTGCGAATGGTGAACCAGCAAAAGATAATACCCATGGGGTGATTGCAGGGAATCACTGTGGATATTGAGGGAGCGAGCGCACTAGCAAACTTTGAAGTGATAGATATTGTTGATGACAACAATACCTATCCCCCGCTCTTAGGAATTGATTGGGCCACTGACATGAACAGGGTGATTAATCTGAAGAAGCACGAGATGAGTTTTGAAAAGAAGTCACTACACATAGTTATACCTGTGGACCTTGTTGAAGGATCGTGCTATACAGAGCCGGTGCACGACTATGAAAGTGATGATGATTTGGACTACATCTATAAGATAACAACGTGAAATTAGGACTGGGTGAATCCCACTGTGGACGGATGGCTTGCATGGGAGAGCAAGAGCTCCTATACATTGGATTCAGATGAGTAAACAGAGCAATGGCAGAATCAGTTACATGAGGTGACTTCCCTAAATTGTAATACGATGAGAAGGTCATTGCATTGCGTATCGACAGAAGTAATAGACCTGCCTACTTATGATGGCCTAAGTGAGGTAGATACCTTCTTGAATAAATTTGAAAGGGAGATAACAGAAAAGCAACGCTTCTAGGCCTTGGATTGTGCACTGCGCGCTAAGCCTGCAAGGTGGTGGGGTATGCAGAAAGGGAGCATTGGTGACTGACGCGAATGTAGAAGGATGATGCACATATAATTTGGGAAGCCTAGGGTGCGATTTACAAACAAATACAATCGACGAAATGATCTGCGTGCAAGTCTCACTGGGTGGATGCAGGCATATGGAAAACAACCTGTGCGGATGCACATGAACTTCACGCTGAAAGGGATGTTCAATAAGTATGTGTTGGGGGGACAAATGTGGAAATGGCTCTTAATGTTGGAAAGATAGTACGTAGGAAGCACACTTGTGCAAAATGTTATCCACGCAAAAGTGTTTAGTAAGATGTGAAATCTGTTGACAAAGGTTTGTAATTTGCAATGAAGTGATTGGGACTTGCACGTACTCGTAGTACTGTGGGCTTATCAAACGGCATAAAAGAAACTGATAGGATAGATAGATAGCTTTCCAGCTTTTCTATGAAGTAGAGGTCGTAATGCCTATGGAATATATCATGCCTAGTCTGCGTATGACGAATCACAGTGCCCTAGAGGAGAGGCTTGCACAGTTGGAGGAGCTCGAAGAAGAATGGTTTTTGGTTGGATTCCACCAACAGGTACAAAAGTAGTGCGAAAAGGCCAGGCATGATCAACATATCAAGTTGCACACCTTTAAGGTGAATGATTTGGTGTTGCTATATGATAGTAAGTTTAATCAATTCCCAGGAAATCTCAGAACACATTGGTTGGGACCGTATGTTATTAAGGAGATCAGAGATGGTGGCATGGTGCAGTTGGTAAAATTAAATGTCGAACTCTTCCCAGGAAAACTAAATTGAAATCATTTGAAGCTATACACACGTGGCCCAGCCATTTGACTAGCCACAGGAAGCACAGTCTTAGCACTCAAGGTAGTTGAAAGGAGGCGCGGGACTATAAACTACTTTTCCCGTGAGATGCGTGATGACAGGACTACACATAGTAGCAAAGTGTCACAAGGTCCACAACAACATGAGGGTAGGCATGAGCTATAGTAGAAGTATGACAAAGTCAAAGGGACCATGTAGACGGTGGCCCTTGCATAGAGGCTTGCACGGATGCAATAGGCGAAAGCGCTCAATGAAGAGGTAGACGATGCGTGACATGAGGAAGCCATTTTGAAGGCACACGTACAACCATGGATTGATGAGGCATTTGCCATTACTACCTTGATTGAAGCAAATCTCACGTAGATGCAGGGAATGTAGGAACAGGTTCAGCGAAGCAGTTCAGCTACAGTAGTTTCTGAACAATGTGTCCAGGAAGTGCAGCAGGCAACTCAGTAAAGACTTTGCATTTTGTGGGTGTAGAGCGTGAATTTGTAAATGAGTAATAAGGTTGTCCACCCTCAGTTTTGTAATGTAACGTTAGCTTTAGAGATCTACCCATGGTCCACGGACCATGGGATTATATAAATAAATCGAGCCTCTAAGTAGTTGATACATAAAAAGGAATTTGAATGATCATGGAATAGAAGCATAGCGAGAGATCTAAGGGTGAAGTCGAGTCTTTCGGCGTTAGAGTAGGAGAAGGCTCTGCAATTGAGTGCGTAGAGGCCTAGTAGTTTGTAGTTGAGTGCACAGATCCCTACAACTGAGTGCACAGGGCAAGTCGAGTCTATAACTGTTGAAGCATTAATAAAGAGAAGTTTTACATCAATTCTATGTATTTATTTCTTGTTTTCTGTATCAAATATATTGGGTATAAATTGCATTTTTGTTGTCTATATGGTGCACAAAGATATATAACTATATAGGTTAAGTGAATGTGAGTTAAAGTATCTATTTATGTGAGGTTAACTAACATATATAAGAGAATAAGTAAGATACACGGTGTAACTTTGGGAAATAGCACAGATCACCGCAATAGCAGCGCGAAATCGCCTCAACCCCTTATTAGGGTTGTGCGAAGGACAATAATAGCAGATCGCAAAGGTATCATAGGTCAGAACAGTGCGTGAAGTAACCTACATGAAGGTAGGCACAGTTGGACTAAATCGACCCCTCATAAATGTCAAGGGTGCAGAAACTTGGTTCCGTCATCCCCCCATACTGCTTCGGGTGAGACTTCAGTCCGTGCTCTGCGGGCTGATGCTGAAAGGACCAGTATTGTAGGAATTTGTTTGGCTAATTAACTCCAAACCTAGGTCAGGCCCCATCAAGCCAACAGTCTACTCACAAACTAAATAGCCACTAGTGTTGATTTGAACTCCCTTAGGGAATACATGCACTCAATTGTTGCATCAACTATACCACCCATTCTTTAAACATCTTTCATATCCTTCTTTGATTTTTCAATCTACATCCACCTGTCCCCCTCTCTTTCAAATTCCAACAAGAGGGGGACTACAAATTTATCAAGTATATTCATACCTCCCAAAACAAATTTGTAGTAGGATCTAGGGTGAGGTTGTGGTTCAAGCTCCTATATTTCTATGAGACCTTACTCTTCCCTTTTTGATGTCCCTAACATTTCTTGTAGCATTCCCTGTTGCTCCTATAGTAGATATGTCCCTTCCTGTAGCAACCCTCTTTTCTCCTATAGCTCCTCTGTTTTCTTTTGTGGCTCCTTTATCTCTGCTTTGATATTCTTAGATGTAACTTTTATAGTGTTGGGCCTCCTTATTCATGTAAAATGTTGTCTACCATCGACTGTAAGGGAGGTGACCTCTAAATTTTCCCTTCACTAGGTCCCAATTCTCCTCGTTAGTTGGTTGGCTCATCAATTTTAACCGGGACAATTGAAGGAGCTTGATGTTTCTGTTGTTTTATATCAATGCTCTTTCCCTTCTTAAAGTACAAGGGAACCTACTTGGGCTACCTTCTTTTGGGCTTGGCTTGGGTGCTAAGTGTGGTGAAGGGAGAACCCACCTCTTGTTTTTTGTTCCTTAGTGAGAGGCTTATTTGCTTCCTCTGTTTTCCAATTTTGTGAGATCTAGAGGGCTCCTTAGTGGTCTCTTCCTCTACTTTCTGTTCCTCCCCTTCTTCTTCCTCTATGTTTGCTTCTTCCTTTTTCTCTTCCTCCTCAGTCTTTTCTTCCTCCTTTTTCTCTTCTTCCTTATCCCCAGTAGTAGATGTTGGTGTCTCCACTTGCTGTGTGGAGGTAACAACTTGTGTCTCAATGAAGGCCTCCCTATCCATGTCCGCAAAGTCAACAAACAACATAGGAATTCTAACATGTCTTAGGGCATTCATGAAAGTGAGCTTGATAAGACCATGATGGGAAATGTGTTAGTTCTTCCTTTTCCTCACTCTTTGGCTCATTTCAATGATGGACTGCAAGAGGAAATTTGGAACACTGACCCTTCTTGGAATTGGTATCTCTATCTAGAACCTTATCTTGTGGAGCAACCTAAATTGATAGCTATAAACAAAAATCAACCTCCCCTCACAATATATGTACTTGAGGATGTTATAGGCTACTTCCTCTCAAGGGTAATGGAGGCTCTCTCTTCTCACTCCATATTTATCTTCAACTAGCTCCTCTTCAGGAAGGAAGAAGTTTTCTTGGTTGTGACATTTAGTGTCCTATCATATTTTCCCCTTCGAGCTCCTAAGGGTATGGTGGTCACTCTCCTAATGGGTTTTGCATTTAGATGGATAGAAATTCCCCTAGAAACAGTGGTAGCATAGTATTCTCCCTAATAATTGAGGGCCATGGAAAAATCATGGGATACTTGATCATCATACCCCTTTGATTTTTCAAAGAACCCCATCCACCAATGTATCATAGAAATATCCCTAATAGGAGGGTGTCAATGGATTATTTTGGTGTATGTGGGTTATCTTTGACTGAAACCTCCCACTCCCTCCCACCCCCCACCCACCCCCCTCCCACCACCCCCCCCACCCCCCCCACCATGGCTCATACTTCTCCTTGCTTAAGTTACCTTTGACGGTATTTTTTTCAAGGTTTTCCTCTAAGAAGTCTTAGGTGTAGAGGTAGGGATAGCGTGGTTGAATTTTTTTCTTTTTTTTTCATAGAAGCGGAAGGGTAATTCTCTTTACAGTAGTGAAAAACAACTTTTCCTTTACTCGTGTCTTTCTTTTCTTATGCAATACAAATATTTTTCAAAGGAATTTAGTTCCCAAGGGTTTTCTATAAGATGGATATAACAAAAATAAAATTATACAATTATATGGAAAGTGAGGAGGAATGAGGCCACTTACACTTTTTTAGGATGACTTCTTTATATTCATGGGGTTTTGAGGAAAATTCCTGGTGATTTGGCTTTCTTTTATCCTTTTAATTCAGCCCTATAGTGCCTCTTCTATGTTCCTGTAGTAATTCAAGTGCTCCTATAGCAGTGGTATCTAGTCCTGTAGCGCCTACAAACTTAGCCTATAGTAGTTTAGTGGTACCCTAGGCAGACTCTGGTAGCATCTAGCTCATCCCTCGGTACCTTGATGGGCCTCTCCAACCATTTCTCGTGAATGAGAAATTAATTAAGTGGAATTGAACCTTGTACTTTTATTCCCTTTTGTGGTAATGGGCTCGAAGCGGTTTGGTGACCAGGCCCTTGCATGAATTTCCTCTTTTATCCATTGTCCCCATTGCCCATGATTATCACTCCCCCTATTTTTACTTTTCCACATTGCATGGGTTACTGATTCAACTCTAGTTTACTAATTGAAGGTGGCCAAGTTTACTAGCCACCAGCAGCCCACAAAAACTCTAATCACATTCATTAAACACATTTCTTTTACCATTTGTGGATAGGGAAGAGGTGAGGGGTGTCATAATTGAGCATACTTGTGATGTTGAGTTGTTGGAGGTGCATGCATGTTACTACTAAGATTATGATCAATCAACTATCCTCTTGAGGTGATGACTTCCTTTGTTTTTCTTATGCAGAGGTCTTCCCAAAATGATGATGTAGTTGACTGATGAAATATTTCTTCCATGCTGGTGTCTTTCCAGTGTTCGATCTGTTGCTACTGAAGTGGATATGTGACTGAAAATTTTCTCCTTAGGGAAGGTGTGACTTCTATAGACATTTTAAATGGCCTCTTAATGTCTCAGGTTGGCAAAATCTTCATTCTAGAGCAACAAGAGTCCTTAGTCTATGGTCTTGTTGGATTTGCACAGGTGAATACAAGACTGATCTCCTTCCTCTAGCAGTCACTTAGTTCCTTCTTAAAAACTCATACGGAATTCAAGTAATTGGATAAGTCATATTGGATCTAAGTACAAGAAAAAAATATTTAGGAGGTGCTCAAATTTTGTGGAAGAAAAGAGTGAAGGAAAAGTCCTTTTTGTGTTTTTTATATGGTGAGAGGTGGAACCTTGACAATGGAATTGGGTAAATGGAGTGGATGAGGGTTGGAAGAATTTGGATGGACTTATCCTAACATTTCCCAAGGAAAAAATGAACGTTTGGCCCATTTTTCCAAGTGTAGCTCCCTCCTGTGGAATTTCTAGTTGCTCCTGTAGTAATTCAGGACAATCCTGTAGTAGTTTAGGTCAATTTTGTAGAATTGCAGCGTTAAGGAGAAATTGGGTGCATTTTCTTGGTGAGGTATGAATAGAGGTAGTGAGGTGGATGAGTGATGATTAAAATTAAATGGTTGGGCTAGGTGAATGGAGAAAGGGGCTGTGGACTTTGTATCTTCAACTACTTCGTCCTTGATTGTCTAAAATCTTGCAAAAGAAAAATGTTAGTAGAATTTATGTAAGGACTCCTACTTGTGTTTTATTTATTTTTTCTTTGTGTTTCTGTGAAGCATGTAGAATACCGCTGGAGAGGTTTTGAACTTGCATGCCTACCCTAGGAACCTTAGAGGAGGTTTTCACCTTGGAGTATTTTCATCTTATTTCCCTTCTCTTTTTTTGCTTTTTTTTTGTTTTTTCTCTTCAGTTGCCTCATAGAGGTTTTCAACCCTATAGTTGGACTTAGATTTCTTATGGATGTTTTCATCTAGGTCCTTTATTTTTTCTTTTTCTTTTCAGAATATTGGTGGACTAAGGGTTGTGATCCTCCCAATCACATTTCACTCCTTACTAATTGAACTAACAAACTCCTTTTTAGACAGAGGTCTCTTCTACAACTTCAACCTGTAACCATTAATAAACAAGGGGATACCTTCCTCATCAATTGTTATGATTTGTAGAAACCCATTCTCATGAAATTTTTCCACTATATAAGGGCACAAACATATTTTCATTAATGCTACTTTGAAATCCTTGAACCTTGAGTAATATAGAAGGGCCCAATCACCTTCTTGAAAATCTCTCTCCCTATTGTGTTTGTCATGCCAAATATTCCTCTGTAATTAGACTACCTTAGTGTGTAATAAAAATTTCACCCTCAATTCATCTAAACCATTGAGTTGAGAAACCTCTCTTGTTGTTCACAGGGAAAATTTTATGGGCTAATATTTGCAGGTGGGATAATTTTCTATACTTTCTCCAAAAAAAGATTCACTGATTTCCTTTTTTTTCCTAAAAATGATTCTACCAAATTTTATAGTATGAAATTATATTACCCTTAAAATTGCCAAACAATTATATAGAGACTATATAAAATTATTATAAATTTGAATATTTTTAGTAAAACATCTCCAACCATTTTACGGATTGCATATTATGGACTAATGGGATTTGCCAAGGTTTCTAAACTTTAAGATAAGTTTCCATCCTTAAAATTTTCCCGGGTAATGCTGCAGTGAGGTCCAAGCATAACTGAGTTGTCATCCTTATAATATTGTATTGAAATTTAATGTACAAAAGGGCCTTCTTCTCATAGACTAACTTGAATGGGGTAAATCCAGTGGTGGTCTTCCAATAGGTGTTGTAGGCCCAAGTGGCTTCTATAAGTCTATCTTCCCAATCCTTTCTGCTGCTACTAACAAGCTTGGTTAGAATTTCCCCCAAGGCTCTATTTGTGACCTTGAATTTCCCATTTTCCTAAGGATGATAGATGGTGGATGTCCTGTGCTTGATTTGGTGATGCTTGATGATGTTTTCAATTAGATTTGAGGTGAATTGTGTCCCTTGATCAATGACCAACAATCTTGGAAAATAAAACTTATAGAAGATGTTCTCCCTCATAAACTCAACCACCTTTTCCTCATTTCTTCCTTGAATTCCTTTTCTTCAGCCCATTTAGTTAGGAAATCAGTACACACAATGATATACTTCTTTTTTCCTAATGGGGGATTAATGGGTCCAATGAAGTTCATGCCCCATTTTGCAAATGGCTCTAGAAAAACTTGAGGTTGTAAGTGAATTTAATCCTGAGGTGTGGGCTTACCCATCCTTTGGCACTGATCACACCTGGTGGTGTACCTTCTTTCATCGTGATGTAGAGAGGGTCAGTGGTAACCAACTTGTACAACTTTGAAGTTTGTTCTCTTAGAAGTAAGGTGGTCTCCACAAGGATGTCAAAGACTTCCTCTTCCCTCACACACCTTCTCAAAATCTAATCTTGCCCCAACTTGAAAATATTTCCCCCAATCGAAGTGAATGGAGCACTTTTCCTAATAATCTTTCTTTCTCCTTGGAGGATAGATTAGGAGGGAAACCCCTAGTAACCAAGTAGTTTTCTATATCAACAAACCAAGGAGATAGCCCCAAGATGGCAAAGAGGTGTTCATCTCGGATCTGATCATCTACCATCTCCTCATCCTCTACAGGTAAGGTCAGTCTTGAAGGGAAATCTATAACCACATTCTATTTCACTGGTTTTTCAATAATGGTGAATTCAAATTGCTACAATAGTAACAACCATCTAATTACCCTAACATTAAGAAAAGTCTTTCGGTAGAAATCACATAAGAGAATTTTTGGCCAATGCATTTCAAACCAACAAGTGTGGTTCATCATCAGGACCAGATGAAGAGGCAAACCATGGAAAAGGCTTAAATAGATAGCAATTTAGAAACCATAATTTCAAGTAACAACTATATTTGAACAATAATATTTAAATTATGATATTAATTTATTAATATATTAAAAACAAATATTATTAAGTAACGGTTGTATTAATGGTGTCCTTTTTATAGTATTTGTTGTTGATTTATTCTTCATTAGAGTTTATAATATTTATCCTTTGTGTTTTCTTAAGTATTTTATCATTCTATTCATTCTTAACTCCTTTTTCTTTGAATATATATATATATATATATATATATATATATATATATATATATATATATATATATATATATATATATATATATATATCTTTTGACTTGTGTAAATTTTTGTTTTATTTTATTTTATTTTATTTACACTAATTATTTTTATTTATTTAATGTTCTTGTCTCGATTAGGGTGTTGACTATATGTTATAATTTTATTTTTTTTATCGGTAAAAGACTATCTAGACTATTATATTATATTTACATGTAAACTTTACAATCAGTGAGACAGGCTTTCCAGGGCCAGCAGTTGCACCTTGGATAGCTTAGCTTTGAAACAAAAAGCTCCCACGCAGGGGCAGCACCTACAGAACTTCCAAAATCACCTACAAGACTAACAGAGTCCCTCCAAAATCTAATCGCTGCTGGAGGCCCAAAAGACATGAGTAACATTGTGCTAAGGGGCCACATTGCGCTAAACAGACACATGACTGCCCACGCAGGGGCTTTCAACTGAAACTGACTGTGTGCCATGGACCGGCAAGAACCAAACAGTGTTGAAAATTGACAATAAACCAGACAAACATAAACAAGACAGACATAAGTATAAAATGCCAGCAAACAGACATAGTGATATACGGAACCGAAATACCCGCAGAAGCTTTAATCCTAGATTCGGGCTGAGAGAGGAGGGCATGTGTTGATTCGTGCTTCAGAGGCTTGGTCCTCGCAGAGACTTTTGTCTTCCACAATGTAGCACCACCCCTGCCCCTCAGGGATTCCTTCCCACATCGCCTTCCATTTATCCTTAGCAATGCCCTGAGGTTCCGGCCCCATTGGATTTGAGGGGGCTTGCATAATCTCCTTCCCCGAGGTGCCTGCCTCAATCGGGGGCAGCACAGCAGGGCTATCCTCACCAGAGCCTCCTTGAGGCTTCTCCAACGTGCCCAGAGGATTTTCAGCTTCATTTCCTTCAGGGATTTTGGTGAAAAGAACTGAAATGTGGGCGTTGACTCCTGCATTGTCTACTGAGCTGCCCAGAGTGAACACCACGGAGCCGAATGCCGGAAGCACTGGCTCTCCCTCGCTAGAGCTACCGACCTCCAAGAATTGCCCGGCTGGGAGTTGTGTGGCCCTTGCCCTCCTATGACAGTAGCAGCAACAACAATGGTGGTGTTCATCTGCTGCAGGGGGTCGAGAGGAAGATCCTCTCCATGGTCCCCGTCTGCTAGGCTGCCGCTCCCGTAATTTAGCCATGGCTTCCTCGCTGCCACCCTCGAATACCTGAGAGAATAGGTGAAAATAGGCACAGTGCAGATTTCGCCCCAATCCACACACTGGTGAGACAAATTCTGAGCGACTTCCTCCTGCGAGAGAGTTAACACTTCTCGCTTCCAGTTGTTCCTGAAATCTCTCGAATTGCCCCCCCTTCCTACAGCAGCAGCTTGTATTGCAGCAGCAAAAGGCCTCAACTGTGCTTTGAGGTGGTGAGACATCCACCGACCCGAAATTTCTCTGCTCTCGCACCCTCCGAACCTCGACATGCCAATGAACCTGCGTCGTCGCACCGGTCCATTGATATTGTGCTCCATTCCTTCGTTGCAGGCGCGCATTAACTGCCTTCTGCGCCACCATCGAAATCCACTGTCTAACATTGAATGCCCATCGCCTCGATGCTGAGCCATTAAACAATGACGGCGTTCTACCATGGAGTCGTGAGGTTAACACGGGGCGGCACATGCTGGGCATGTGGCTCGCCCCCCCTTGACGTACCATCACCCGCATCCGGGGATTCAGCGTCTCTGTGGAGGAGACTCTCACAATCCTGTTTCTGTTGATTGCTTGGGATGATGTCCAGGCTGCCCTCTAGGAAGGGCTGGTCACAATCTACCCCAATATTTGCCAGGAGATCAGCAATCTTATTACCCTCTCTTTTAGTGTGATGGAAGGAAAGGGCACTGTGATTGCGCAGTTCGCAAGCAATGTTGCTTAGCCTGGCTTCTAGTCTCCAGCTGTCAGCTACCTTCCTGGCTTGAGAGCCATTCTGAATGCGTGTTGCCATGTTTATGAGGATTTGAGAATCGCCTTCCACAATCAGCGGTTGAAGATTGAGGCGTCTTGCTACAAGGATCCCTTGCCACAGCCCTTCCAACTCCGCTGGATTGTTGGTATCCCATCCTATATTGCCGAAGTAGATCTGCTGGAGGGAGCCTTTGTGATTCCTTATAATGCCACCAAATCCTGCTGGCCCAGGGTTGCCTTTAGAGGCTCCATCAAAATTGAGCTTGTATGAGTTGATGGGTGGGGCGGCCCATCCACTGACCTCCTTGCCTTTGCGGTTCGCTATCTGATGCATGGTGGACTCTTGTAGCAGCTGCAGCTTCCAGTTGTCTAGGATGTTTTTCTCGTTGTCTGCAGTGGGGAGATCCTCTTTAGTCCATGCTCTCAGAAGCATGGTTTCTTGGAGGTTGCCGTGCATTCTGTTCCAAATATCCTCAATAGTCGAACTTTGATTTTTGAATATGCGCCTATTCCTTTCCTTCCAGATGTTCCATAGTAGAGTGCCTGGGATAATATTCCACAAGTGATTGAGAATCTCACAGTTATAAGGTCTTTTTGGCCATTGACGGATGGTGTCTATGATGCCGCCAGCTTCTCTGCATCGCCTTTGACATCTGAATCCTACCTTCTCCCATAACTGATTGGCGATTGAGCAAGTATCCAGAAGATGCTGCAAGGTTTCCTCGTTTTGAAAGCAGTTGTGGCATATTGAAGGTCCTTGGAAATTGCATTTCCTTAGCTTATCCCAGGTGAGAATCTTCTTGTGCCCAACCATCCAGAGGAAATGAGATATTTTGGGCCAGGCTTTGAAGCTCCATATTCTTTCCCATAGAGGATCCGGCCTGGTGGGGAAGTCGCCTAACAGATTATAGGCTTCGGAGGTGGAGTATGAGCCTTTAGGTAGGTAGCCCCATCTAAGTATGTCCTCGTTGTTCTCATACCTGATGCTTCTCTTCTTTAACTCGTTTTCCAGTGCTGCTACCTCCTGGATGCTAGTGATATTGGTTATTTGATTGCTCAGTTGCCATTTTCTAAATCCATTCACCATTTCCTGTGCCCAGAATTGATGCACAGTGGCCTGCTGCTGCTCCTGTCTGCTTGGAATGATCATTGCAGGAAGAACACTTGAGAGTTTAGGCATCTGGTTCCAAGCATCATTCCAAAATCTAGCACTGTGACCATTCCGTATTTCCCAAAAGCTGTGTTTCTGAACGAGCTGATGATGCTGTTTGGCGGCGTTCCAAATAAGTGACCCATTGATAGTGGGCTTGAATCTTATGAGCTCTGCTTGAGGCATGTTGTTGGTGTATTTGGCGGTCCATATTTTGGCCCATAACTTATCTGGACTAGTCACCCATTGCCACCATATTTTGGCAGTCATGATGGTGTTGCTGTACTCAGGATCTCGAAGACCAATGCCGCCTTTGTTTTTGGGCTTACAGACAGTGTCCCATTTTACCAGTGCCCATTTGCGGTTGGTAGCAGAACTTCCCCAGAGAAAGTCGCGTTGCAGATTTCTCAATCTTTTTAAGACCCACTTTGGTGCAGCAAGGATGGAGAAAAGATAGAGAGGCATGGCTTGAAGGATGGACTTGATAAGCACAACCCGGCTGGCAAGATTGAGGGAGCGATTGGTCCATAAGTTGAGCTTGGATTCGAGCTTCTCAAGGAGGGTTCGCCATGCAGGCTGCTTTATGGCCGAGTCAGTGAGGGGAGCACCCAGGTACGTGGATGGGAGAGAGGCGGATTGGAAACCAAGGATACGGGAGACGACGAGTTTAACAGATGGAGGGGTATGGAAGAAGAAGATTTGAGATTTGGAGCTATTGACATGGGTACCTGAGGCTTTTGAGAAATCGTTGAGCAGGGATTTCAAACAAGAGGCTTCCTGAGCTGAAGGATAGCCATAGAGCATGGTGTCATCAACAAATTGCTGATGAGAGGAAGCCGGGGTGTTGTGAATAGAGATTCCTCTAAGCTGATTAGAGTGGAGGGCTTGCTTGATGTGCCTGCCTAGTCCTTCCGCCATAATCACAAATAAGAATGGGGATAGGGGGTCCCCTTGTCTGATGCCCCTGGAGGGTTTGAAAGGACGGGAAGGCAAACCGTTGACGAGGATGGAGAAATGGGAGGAGGAAATAAGGCTCATGATCCATCTTACCCAAGTAGCACAAAATCCAAAAGCTTTCAACATATGTTGAATGTAAGACCAGCTGAGCTTGTCAAAAGCCTTGGAGAGGTCGATTTTAAGTAACATACCAGCTTGGTTGGATTGCTTGAGCGAATGAATGATTTCATGAGTGAGGATAATACTGTCCATAATCTGTCTGCCCTCAACATATCCTGACTGCTCCGGAGAGATGAGCATAGGTAGAAGAGGTTTAAGTCTGTTAGCTATGACTTTGGAGATGACTTTGTAAAGGACATTACAGAGAGCAATGGGCCTGAATTTATCAGGGGTGATGGAGTTTTCCTCTTTGGGGATGAGAGTAATAAAAGTGGAGTTAAGGGAGGGGAGCAGCCAGCGAAGGGCTCTAGATTCCTCAACTATTTGCCAAACCTCCACTTTAATCAGGTCCCAGAAAGCATGAAAGAACGTAGTTGTGAAACCATCAGGGCCAGGGGCTTTACCTTCTTTGAGCTGCGCCATTGCTTCGTCTACCTCTTGGATGAGAATTGGGCTCATGAGCAACTCGTTGTGTTCCTCTGTAACCAGCCTAGGAATGTTGCTGGTAATTTTCTCAATCGCCTGCTTCCGATCCACCGTCTGCTCTTGGTGTACCTGCTGGAAGTGATTGAGGAGGATTTCCTCTATCTTCTCATGCTCTTCTTCTTTGGTCCCCTCTTGGTTTTGGATGAAAGGAATTTTATTGTGCATTCTTCTTTGCACTGTAGTATTGTGAAAGAACTTAGTGTTGCGTTCCCCTTCTTTGAGCCACCTGATCCTTGATTTTTGCCTCCAGTAAATTTCTTCCTGCTTCCTTCTTTCTTCGAGCTTATTGTATATGTGCTTCTCTTTGTCCAAGGTTGCCTCCGTATGCCCTGTGTTAATTACTATCTGGTGGAGATCCCTGAGCTCCTGATTAAGCTCCTGTTGTGCTTCAAAAATATTTCCAAAGGTCTCCCGATTCCAGCATTTGAGGTGGCTTTTTAGGAATCGCAGTTTCTGTTGTAGTTGGTACATCTTTGTGCCTTCTGGTGGGACAAAGGAAGCCCATATGGTTCTGACGAAGTCCTTGAATGCTGGATGCGTTAACCAAAAACCCTCAAATCGAAATGGTTTTTTGGTTCTGTCCCCTGGTCGCTGCCAATGCAGAGCTATCGGCCAGTGATCCGAACCAGAGTGGGCCAAAATCTCCGCAGTGAAATCGCCACCTAGATGTACCGCATTATCCGAGATCAGAAAGCGATCGAGTTTGGAGGCGATCTGATGCTTGCCCCCTCTGTGATTGCTCCATGTGAAGGTTCCATTGCAGAATGGCATGTCTATGAGTGAGGTGTTTTGGATGAAGTCCTTGAAGTGTTCTACTTCAGGTTCCAATCTGGATCTTCCTCCGATTTTGTCCTCGATTTTGGTTATCATATTGAAATCCCCTGCGACTATCCAAAGCGGATGCTGCCTGTTAGTGCTAAGCGCTTCAATGGTGTCGAGGAGCGCTTTTTTACTGCCACCGTCCTGCGGAAAGTAGACGTTGGATAAGTTCCCATGAACATTGGTGCCCAGAATGTGAAAGGCAGCTTGAATGAGGTGATGGGAGGCGTGGAAATCAGTAAGCGATATTGCCTGGGTGTTCCAGGTGATGGCAAGCCCTCCCGAGGCTCCCGTGGCATCCACGGCCACTGAACGGCAACCTGGCCAGGCCTTTGAAAGTATTCGACCCAGCGTAAGACTATTGCATTTGGTTTCTTGGAAGAAACACATTTGCGGTTTTTCCAACTTGATCATGTTTTTTAGCATCCTATATTTTGCGGGGCTGTTGAGCCCTCTTAGATTCCAGGAGATAAGCTTCATGGATAACTAGTTTGGGTAGGGCTGAAGTACTTCGTGAGCTTCGCGTATCTACCTGAGTCCACTAGGAGTTTGCCTATCTCCATTGTTCGTTGAAGATCTGTCTTTCTCCCTCTTTTTTTGGAATCCTTTGGACGCAGGCTGCCATCCCAAGTGCTGCCAGGTTGGATGCCTAGTTGATGTTGGTGGAAGGCTCTGGATATGACCACTTCTAGCTTTTCTAAATCTGTCTCAGAGATGGAATCATACGCCTCTTTCCTACAAGCTAGCTCCAGTTCAATGATGTCCAGACCGTGGAGATCTATGCTTTCAGGTTCTTCCTCCATTATTTGAGCTTGACTGGTGTCTTCTTGAGCGATCTCTGAGTTCTTTAGGGGAGTCGACGTCTCATCCACCTCCATTTCCTTGGGGATCTCCTCTGGATCTTTCTGGTGCCTACTTAGGATGGTTGGGATTAGAATGGGGGTTTTTGATTTGGGAGGGGGGCTGGATGGGGGGGGGGTGGGTGGAAGAGGAAGGGAAAGCAGGGATGTTATTATTGTCCAAGGGTTGATCTTCTGGGAAATCGCTAAGAGACTCAAAGCTGTTCTTGGAAGCAGGGTTATGGGTATTGGAAGGCTGAGGTTTGGAAGCATTCGGAGGCTTTTTATGCGCGCGCTTTCTATTTGAGACCTTGGTGAAGCCATCCTGAGATGGGGAATCAGAAGATTCAGGAGGGCTAGCTTTTGCATTGAGTGGACAGTCCCGAAACAGATGCCCTAGTGCATGGCATCTTCTGCACCTGAACGGCACATGTTCATAGTCTAGAGGCTGGGTCCACTCCTCGTCGCGATGGGAGAGGGTTATTGATTCAGGAAGAGCTTCATTTAGTCGAATAAAAACACAAATCCTTGCGTAGGAAATATACTTACGGGTTTTTGTTTCCTCAGATGCCCTGATATATTGTCCCACCCCATTACCTATGCGCTTTAGACAGTCTTCTTCCCAGTATTCATCGGGGAGAGAGTATAATCTGATCCAGACCGGTGCCCAAGTGAGATCTTCCTTGTCAGGGTTAAATCTGGGCTTCCAGTTTGTGATATAGAGGCCTGCCGAGTTGAAGAAATACGGACCCCCTCCTAGGATCCTGTATTTATCTTCTAGGCAAAAAAAGATGGCGGTGAAGAAGCCCTTCGGCCCCAGCTGGAGAGTGACGTCTCCCTTAGGCTTCCACTTTGCTGCAATCCATCCATTTAGGGCTCGTTCGGTTGGCCAAAACCCTATAAATTTACCAATGATCGCATGATCTGTCATGAACTCAATCCTGCTATCAATCTTATCTCCAGGCAGTTCTATTCGCGGCCTAACCTTGGCTACCGGTCGGCAGGTAGAGGAGGTGACCTGCGGTTCATTCGCCTGAGTCTCTTGTGCTTCTGGCTGATCATTGTCGTTTTCCTGTTGCTTCTTCCCTTTGCTAAGTATATCCGGATCCACTGATCCAAATATGACTTCAGGTCCCGTGCTGTGCCGTGAGGGGGAGGGCTTTGACGCCCCCCCCTGGGGCTGAACCATTGTCGTTCGTTGTTCCCCTGCAGCTCTGTCACGCTGCAACGAATTTTGATCAGAGCCTGAGCCCGATCCGCCGTGCAGAATGCGCCGTCGAGGGTTTCGTCCTTCGAACCCTAGCTCAATCGCTCACCGATCATTCATCAATTTCCGACTATATGTTATAATTTTTACTTCCCTCCTTCTTTGGAATTTGACTGTGGTTTTTTATTTTTTTTCCGATTACTTCCCAATAATATAATTTTTTAATAATATTTGATTTTAATAAATTAATTTAAATATTATTTTTCAAAAACAAACCATTTAATATAGTTGTTACTTATTAATATTTCTTTTTAATAAATTAATAAATTAATATCATAATTTAAATAGTATTTTTCAAAAACTAGACATTTAATATACTCATTACTTAATAATATTTATTTTTAATATATTAATAAATTAATATCATAATTTAAATATTATTGTTCAAATATAGTTGTTACTTGAAACTATGGTCTCTACATTGCTTTCTGTTTAAGCCTTTTCCATGGTCTGCCTCTTCATTTGGTCCTGATGATGAACCACACTTGTTGGGTTGAAACGTGTAGGCCACAAAAATATCTTATGTGATTTCTACCGAAAGACTTTTCTTAATGTATTATGGATTACAAAAGCCTGAAATTAGAAAATATCCTAGAATTGACATCAATTGTATTCACTAAATACTTAACAGTTCCATGATCAGTGTGGAAATAAGTTTGATATCCAGTGATGTAGTTCCTAAAATTGTTCAAATAGTGTACCACAACTAGGAGTTGTTTCTCAAGGATTGTATAGTTTAGCTCAACTTTTGAAAGGTTCTTACTAATGAAATAGATAACATAGGGTAGTTTATCTTCCACTTGTCCTAAGGTTTCCCCTACAACTTTATCTGATGCATCTATGTGTATATGGAAATGTAATTCCAAATTAGGACCCATAAGTATTGGTGGAGTGGTCAACTTTTCTTTTAGCACCTCAAAGGCCTCTTGACATTTTCCCGTCTAATAAAATTCGGAATCTTTAGCCAATACTCCAAACAAGGGTGAAGAAAATTTACTGAAGTATTTAATGGAACCTTTATAATACCCAACCAATCCAAGGAATCTCATGACATCTCTTTGCTTTTAAGGGGTAGGGACCTTTTTAATGATGGAAATTTTGTTAGGGTCAACCTGTATCCCTTCGTTAGATATGGAATGTCCTAGGATAGTCCCTGTATTCATAAAAATTCACATTTTTTGGGATTTAATGAAAGATTCGTCTCAATGGATTTATTTAAGGCTTTACAAAGGTTAGAAAGAGCTTCCTGGAAGTCACAACCATAAGGAGTGAAGTCATCCATGTATATCCAACCATGTCATGAACAAGGTCAACAAAGATACTCAAAACAACCCTCTGGAAGGTAGTATGTGCATTACACAAACCAAATGGAAGGATCCTATAGGAAAAGGTATCAAAAGGACATGTGAATGTAGTCTTGTCTTGGTCCTTAGGGCTAATATGTATATGGTTGTATCCAATAAACTCATCTAGGAAGGAAAATAATCTCTTGCCTACAAGGCCATTTAGAATTTGGTCAATGAAAGGAAAAGGGAAGTGGTCCTTATTTGTATCCTTGTTAAGTTCTCAATAATCAACACAGATCCTCCACTTCCCATTTTTCTTGGAAACTATAATGAGGGGAGACACCCACTCACTATCTAAAATGGGGTATATGAACCCTGCATCCAGTAGCTTTTGTAATTTCTCTTTCATAATGTCCTTAAGAGTTGGGTTCATCGTTCTTTGGGGTTGGCACAGAAGCTTGCATCCCTCTTTGATGTAGATGTGATAAGTATAGACTGAGGGATGCACACATTTTATCTCCTTATAGTCCCAAGCAAAAGTGTCCACGTGTTTCCTCAACACACAAAATAATTGTTCTTCGTACACAGTTGTGAGAGAGGGTTTGATCTTTAGATTTATGGATGGGATAATCTCTAAAACCTTTGCATGTTCTAGTTTAGGATAAATAGAGCACAAATCAATCCAAGGGTTACTCTCAAATTTCTTCATTAATTCATCAACTAACATGGAAATGGGAAGTTGATTCTGTAAGATATGGTGAATAAGGTCATCTTCATCAAGTTGTGTCTCCCCATAATAGTGTCTAGTGTGCAAACTAGGTAGAGGGATGCCTAATAAAATTTTTCCTCTTCCTCATGATCTAACCACAGGAGCATGTCACTCTCAATAAAAGGTTGAGTAGGAGGATAAAACACAAATTGTTTTGATAGTCACCCATTCTTGATGGTCATGTTCCTAGCCCCGCAGCTAATGTCGGCATCAACAATGCCCAATCAAGGTCTTCATAGGATGAGAGTGTAGCCATTAAACTTGGTTTTGTGTTGGAGGACAAGGAAATTAGTGAGGTAATCCCATGAGTCAATTAAGACCATGACATCCTCAACAACCCCCTCAGAAGATACTCTGTATCTGTTTGCCAGCTACAGTACTGTAGTGGTTTTCCTCAAGGGCCCTTGGAGGTTGAGATTGAGCATGGTTTCCTTTGTTATCACATTTAGTACATCCCCAAGGTCAAGCAAGGTATTAGGGACCATAATGATATCTATGTGCACATCCACTACTGGGCTACCAAGGTCCAAGTACTTTGGGGATATCACCCTCCCAAGAATTATATGATATAACTGCCCAACAACATTGATAGTCGGGGTATCTCTTCTTCTTCTACCAAACATTTTGAAAAAATCTTCTTTGATAAGCCTGTTGTAAATGGAGACATATTTGATGGCTTAGAGAATGGGTATTTTGACACACAAATTCTTCAATTCTCCTAGAATTTTTGCCTCTTTTGGGTGTGTTGTTTAGGTTGGGTCAACCTCTTAGGGTAAGGAGGTGCATTGGCTTGAGGGGACATTTCTTCTTTATCGTCTTCAAACTATTCAAGTGGAGAAGGTAGGTGGGAATATGGATGTACGTTCCTAGAAAGAAGGTTGATATCTTGTATTTCCATAGCATAAGTAGGATAGGATGTATCCCTGCTAGACACTTATTGCATCTACTTAGTTTTTTGGTTCAGAATGGGTTGAGCAAGTTGTTGAGATTTCTTAGGTGATTTATGGTGAGGAAGTTGTGGTTTATGTTTTCATGGAGGCATTAAAGAAAGAGTTTGGGTAGTTTAAGGCCTCCACACTTGTGACGAATTTCCCCATTAGGGATATTGAGGTGGATATGGTTGGAAAGGAGGGTTAGGATATTGAGGAGAATAAGGCGAAGGAGAAGGAATAGAACATGATGGATGATAGGAATGTACTAAGGTTGTAAAGGTGCATTCAGATATGGATTATAAGGGGGATAATGTGAACTTTGCATGCCTTGTTGATATGGCTAATTTCCTTGGGGCCTCCTTTGGTTGATGAATCAAAGTTGCTCCAAACCACCTTCTACCCCTTAGTATACAACATTTAGGCCTGATAGAGAGGGACATTTTTTGGTGCATGGTTTTCTTCACAGACAGAGAAAAATTCTATAAAATTCAATGGGCACTCATTTCTAGGATGTCTCTTACGGAATCTAGGGAAGAAGATATCTAGCTCTCTCTTTGCTTCCCCTTGCTTCCTTTTGATCTGCATAGTATCCATCTGTAGGGAAAAGGTATGCCACATTTCACTTTTAAATTCCTCCAACATACTTCTTATCTCATATTTGATGGTTGATGCAAAGGGAGATGAAATAACCAGGCCTCAGCTAGACTTACCCTTATTCCTAGCAGCCCTAGAGTGATTCTTGAATATTCTATTGATGTCATCATAAGACAACTGGTAGATGTCTCCTCTAGGAAGCATGTTGAGTGTCTCCATTACATCCTCCCTGATCCCCCAGAGAAGAACTAGCCTAAGTGATTCAGGGTGAAGGGTATAATTAGCCCTCCTTTAATTGAGCTAGAATCTCTCCTCATAGTCTTCTCAGGATTAATCAGGTCCTAAGGTGATCTAAAATATTTGTTCCTTTGTTTCTTTGGACCTACAGTAATCATTTTGATCTACATCAAAGTCTTGCTACATTTAGGTCCAGGTAGTGATTTTTCCTCTAAGTAAACTCATGAGAAAGTGCAAGGATGCATCTTTGAGTGTAGACGGAAACAACTTCAATTTTTTTTCATCATAGGTATAGTAATAGGTCCTTTAGATAGCAAAAAATTAAAAATGATGGTGTCAAGGTCTTCATCGATTGGGCCATGGAAATGTGGAAGGGTAAGAGGACTTATATTATTCATTCTGACCTCCCCATTGGTTTCTCAGATATGGAAAATATCATTCTATCTATTTTCAGCCATGGTGTGGGTAGGTAAGGTGGGATCTTCTTCTCCTATGGGTTCCTCACTTAGAGGGTTTTATAATCCCCCTCTAGTCAGAGAGGGAATTTCACAGTAACAAAAGAAGAATGATGGTTGGATGCTTGGAGGGGTGGTTTTTTTTGGTAAAATTTCCCTTGACTATCCCTATACCTATGAGGTGTGAAAGAACTAATTATATTTTTTGAATTTTTCCCTTTTTATCTTCTCTTGAAGCTTTCAAATGAATAGTACTAATGCAAAACATAAGGAAAAAAATAAGAAACTTTCTAAGTAGAAATAACACCCAGTTGGACACCTCCCCAAAAATGGTGCCAAAAAGTTATGAGCCCTGGTATTGCATCAAGTATGTCGCAACTCCCAAGGCTCTCAACCTAAATTATTAACTGGAGTTTTGTACAAACATAGATATGAAAGTACTATATGCATAGTAGGGTAGCTTCTACTCATGTCACTCTCAATCATTAGATTATATCAAGGCATACAAAGACCACTTATTCAACTAACTACATAGATAATATCTATTGAAGAATGTCATGGTTGCAATTTATATGGAATTTATACCTACGGATAAGCACATCTTCCCTAAGTGGGTAGTTACACTTAGAACAATAGAAGTAAATATTTTTAACCTTTTCCTAGCATAGATAGATAAGATAAAGGAAACTACTTGTGATCCTTTGCTTCCTTTGATCTCCTTTGAGTTGCTCCCGTCACTCCCATTCAAACTGAATTCACTCAATGGGTACCTGCCAACATTAACAGAGGATGAAAATAATCAAAGCATATGATCTATCTACCATAAACAAATGGAATCAAGAACATTTGAATATAAATTCATCATAGATATGGACAAAAGTATGGGAAAAGTAATAAACAACTTTATTGATTGATAGAAGGAGAAGTTACACCCAATGTGATTTGATCCCGTGTCACTCATCCAGCTTAGTGAAAACCCTCATCACACCAATAGCACATCAATCCAGCAACATAACATTACTTGACAATGATTTCAAGTCCCAAACCAACAATATTTCTCTACAATCCAAGTTCGAACCCCCTTGATCACAATGATGAATGGTCAATTTATAGTGAAATGCAAGTGGTTTTGTCATAAATTGGGTATTGAATGGTTTTCCATAATTGGATAGTTAGTTTCCATGGAGAAAGGGATGAGAGGATAGAGGGTTAACTGATCCATAACCTATCCAAAAACGAGCTCATAGGATGAGATAAAAATTGGGCATCCTTCTAGAATGCTCTAGAATCAAGCAATATTCCCAGAATCCTATGTCAATTTCACTCATCCTCACCCAACACAGGATAAGTGGGCCTAAGTGCACTATAACACAGGTCTGAATAGGCCTACCTGCTATGCAGATCAGTTGCCCCTAACTAAGGCTGTGCTGGTGTCCCAAAGAGGCATTTCAACATGGTTTCAAGCTTGGAAACTTTCATGGATGAAAGCATTCAATATGATGACTTGTCTAGGGCATGTAGTAACTAAATTAGGGTTTTATGAGCATATAATATTTGCCCCCTAAAGCATGAAGTCGAAAATGATAATGTCGAGTGATATGCTTTATGATGTGATGAGGAGGATTTGAAGCAGATGGTGACTTGCCTTAATTACAATACATAATATCATGATATATTTGAATTTTTCATGAATTACTGAGGGAAGGCATACCCATACTCAGCATATAAAATTTTCATTACATGTACATAAATAATATAGTCGTCTACAAATATAAACCCATGATAGGATGACCATCTGTGTACAGCCATCCTACAAATGATTTAGTACTCTCCTGAATTCACAACTCGGGTGGATGAAACTAGATCTAGGGTCTTCTATCTCGTCCAATCATTCACTCAAGTACTAGTCTAACCATGTGAAAATGTGATCTGAAGTCGAACATGGGAAGACACTTTCTGAGTACCAGCCAATGATGTAAGCTATTAACAAACGTGAGATAAATCACCGATAATGATAATGGTTCTCAAGATACTACAGTACATTCTACATGGCATGAATAAATGTTTTGATGTCAAACACCATACAAAGTCTTTCATTCGAAGGCCTGTGATGTCAACCTGTCTTCGGAAGCAAGAAATTTGCCATTGATGTATGCAAGCCTCAAGGTATTGGAAGGGTGTTTCTAAGTCAACTTCCTTGATAATGTGTTGATGTCGACAAGAAGCGACTCGTTGTATGAGAGCCTTGATGTATCCCCCATAAATGAAATGAAATTAGTGTAATAATTTTGAAGACAGAATGTGACTGACGAAACAATGTTCAGGAATGATGGTCATGAAAATGAAGGTTTATGAGTATTGCAAATGATGAATTTTAGTGCGTGAATTCTCTTGAACATGTCAGCAACACTGAATGAATTGGCAGCATTGACCCAAAACCAAAGTGATGGATGGTCTGATAAACCATAGGTATGATAACCATCAAGTAGATAACCCAAGCCAAATAGCCACAGAGATGAAATGAAAGTGTAATGGTCAAGAGCGACTTGCTACCATAAAGTGATTTATCCCTTTTCCCATTTTCCCCAGTCATTGCTGACCAGTACCTCTTTATTTTTTAACAAGCTTGAGGAGAATAACATATGCTTGTAGTATAATTCCACCCTTCCAGTGAATCCATTGCTATGTGATTTTTTAACGAGTATAGCAAATGTGAAACTCAGCCTGGTCATGATAGAAAATTTTGTCTCTATTTGATGCTTTAACAAGTTTAATGACAATGAGAACTCAGTCTTTTTCATATTTAGAGAGTTTTAAAAGGGACAAAAAGAAAACTCCACAAGTTATTTTTTGTAAACTTGTCTCTCATGTCTGAAAAAGTGTAAAATAATACAAGAGAGAACCTATTGACCATGTTATATCAACGTATTCCTTTTTCATAAGTAATCTATCTCAATCCATAAAAGGGTTAAACTTATATTGAGTAGATGTCATTTCCAATCTGTTTACGATTTGAAAAGGACAAGCGCTTGGAAATCTTTTCATATTTCTCGAGTCTGAAACGAGATTAAAGAGGACTCTAGGGGGGTTCCTTTATCAATGTTTAACAAAGCTCGAAAAATAGATAAATGTATGCTCTTTGGTAAAAATTAAATTTTACGATCATGCACATCAAATTCACTATGTTAGTTGTAAACCTGCCCAAAGAACCACCAAATGGATTAAACATACCTATTTCATAGGTAAAAATAGTTAAAAACTATATTTTATTCATTTAATGAATATGAAATAGCCATAAAACAAGAATTTAGCAAGTCATTTTACCATTTGAAATTTACCATTCAATTTTGTGCTCTGCATCAGTTTTTACCTCGAACTTCAACAGCTGATTGTGGGAGATTTTGTGGAGCATTCTTTGTGTCGTCAGGACCAGGTAGGATATCTAGCTCTTCTCTTTCATTTTAGGTCATTCCTTTTCAATTTCAGGCAATATTTTTAGGGTTTTGGGGTCCCTAGGGAAAATATACCATGCCCTAGGATCAACGCACCCCAATGCATCGAAAATTGTGCTACAGTGCAGTCGACCAGAAGGGGAACTACTCTGCTGCGCATTGTCTGAAGACCAGGGGTGTGCTGGGCACAATTTAGATATTTTTTCATCATCCTTACCTAAAATCTTTTTAGTTTTTTGCATGAAATGGATCCTAACTAAGCCTATGGCGTGATTTTAGACTTCAATTGGATCAGAATGGCTAACACTTTGCATGAAAGAGAACATGAAACATAGGATATCGATGCCCTAAATGATCCTGGTACTGTTTAGGCCCTTAGAGATTGTGAGTTACTCAAATCTTTCAATTTATCAAGGATGAGGCAACAATTAGAACTCTTATAGTTTTTGGTTCATTCATGGGATCCAGCAGAATGAGTTTTTCATAAAGGGGACAAAGTGCTCCCTATATTGATCAATGATATTTACTTTCTTACAGGATTGTTGAGATGTGATGGCCCCATTTCTCTTTCAGGTTTTGCGTGTGGGGGTGAATCAATGAGGGACTACATTCAACAATTCTGATGATCAGGTACACAACCTAGCAAAGATGGCAAGATAAATATTAGGGAGATTTTTGAATGGAGTTCGGATTTTCCACAGTGTTCATGTTTTTCAGTCGACGTTTCGAGTCTGAAACTAGACTCATCATCAGGACAAAATGTGAGGAGAAAAGAAGGAAATGCTAGGGAGATTCATGATTTGCCTTTGCGAACAATCCTCTTTACTATCACAAAGTTGGTGGGTAGTGCAACACTTCATATGGAAAAAAGATCATACATGTAATATGCGCTTGAGTGTCTTGAGCCAACTATATTCAACTTGTGTGAGGCAGTACTCTCTTTGATGAAAGAGAAGTTGACTAAAGTAAAGAGTGCTAAGACAAAAAAATTTGGCTATGGTTCAATCTTCATTGCTTTTGCTTTGGAGGGAATTCCATTGATGTAACCTCAACATGTGTCTCTGAGTTTAACTGGTCCTAGAGATCGATGGATGCAGAGTTGGGTCGAGGTTATGGCTAGACATGCTTGTCATTCATCAATATCATTTTCTACCACATTCTTCAGTTGGATTTGTCAACAACATATTGTCATCGAGGAGAATCCATATGCAGGGACGGATTTTCGTGAAGATCCATATTTGAGATTACTAGTGGGTGCTCAATGGGGTGCTATAGGTAAACTGTTTTGACCATGTATTTTGATTTTTTGAGTTTTTACATGTTTTTTGGTTTCTTGATGTTTCCAAGAATAAACTAAAAATGTTCTTATGCACACAGATGTTGGCACTGTTTGACCAATGGACCGTCAATAGGAGGCAGGTGAACTAGTGAGGAGAAATGTCGGAAGAGAAGTTCTCTAGGTTTTGGATCTAGCTGAGACATTGGCGGAGTTGCAGGATCATATAGAGGGGTTAAACCTTGGTATACCGAATTTTCGGATCGAGGAGTTACCGATGAGACTACAACGCCATACTATTAGTGTACATAGCCATTGGATGAGGTTATTGCACATGACAGCTCAGGTCATGACCTATTATCATTAGCATCATTAGATCTACTTAGGATGATTTACTGTATACATTTTGAGGTTTTGAGGTCAGATGACCAACATGTCTTGGACACAAATTTTTGTAAAAACTTTGAACATCTATCTATTTTACTTTGAGTGTTTTTGTATGATTATGTGTAATCCTATTCAGCTATTGATGTGAATTGAAAATTTACTCTTTACATATTTCATAAATGTCTTTTTAACATGTAATTCGCTAAAGATTAAGTCAATGTGTTAAAGTTTTTGGAAATGTGTTGATATTGAATGTAATCAAAATGTATTATGAAGAGATGAACTCTAAGGAACATACGATAAATAGTTGGATTTCGGATGGTATAAACATTCCTAAGTTGTAGTACAACAAGTCGTGAGTCTAGCCTAATGATAATTCATCCAATGCCAAGAGAAATGGCATCAAAGAGGAGTTAGATCAATGCGCTATAGTCAACGATATTGTTCGTAGAATGAATGATACAAATCCCTTGAAAACTCACTAACTCGCCACTTGGAGTGAATATGGCCCATGCTGCAGAAGATAGGTTCTGCATACTACGACTAGCACCATCGGCATAACCAACAAATGGTTCCAAAGATTCCAACATCTGTAACAAATTCAAAGCAGATTATTAACCACATGAAAACTCTAAAAGTCACACTGTGACACACACACACAATCAAAGAATATATACAGTGTTTTTACCACACACAATCAAGCATAGTAACGTTTACGTTACAACACATTTTGGGGCTGCAACAATGGAATTTCATCATAAACAACCAACTCGTAAGCGCCTTTCGCCAAAACACACTTGACAATATAGGGGCCCATCCATATTGGTCCAAATTTTCCGGCTCCTAATTTATCGGCTTCCTAATCATAAAGCAAGACCAGGTCTCCTTCTAATAATATGCAAGGCTTGACATTGTAGTCATATTGCGCCTTAATTTGTTTCTTATGTGCTTCGTTTGCCAGTGCGAATACACAACGTGTTTCATCTAGATGGATGAGTTCTAAGAAACGTGCTTTCTCATTAGAAGTATCAGATAATAAGTCAAATGAGAGCTTTAGTGATGAAATTTCACATTGTATTGGCAAGATTACCTCCTGACCATACACTAATTGGAAAGGTGTGAATCCAATTGCATTTCTTACCTAGGTTCGGTAAGCCCACAAAGCTGAGTACAAGATCAAATGCCAGTTTACATTCGTGAACTCCTATCATTTGTTTAAACATTCACTTAAGGATTGTGTTGATGGCTTCAACTTGTCCATTAGCCTGTGGATAATAAGGAGTAGAACTATCATGTGAAAGTCATAACTTGGCAGTTAATTCATTCATCATGTGATTGCGAAAATGTAAACCATGATCTATAACTATGGCTTGTGGTACACAAAATCATGCAACGACATGGTTGAAGAAAAATAGTGCAGATGTCTCACCACTGTTGTTTAATGTAGGCATCGGCTCAGCCCATTTTGTAAAATTATAGTCAATGGCGACAATAATATACCCATGCCCCCTAGCTGAGTGAGGGTTACATGTCATGAAATCAATGCCCCATTTTGCAAATGGTACAACAACGATGACAGGATGCAGTAGTGCAGGTGGTAATCAAGTTTTATGGTCAAAAATATGGCATGCATGACCACTTATGACAGCAATAATGCAATCGTTAAATATGGTAGGCTAGAAGTAACTAGCATGAAGAATCTTCTATGCGGTAGCATAACCAGATAAATGTCCACCACAAGCACCATAATGGAAATCATTTGTAACTTTCTCGGCTTCCTCATGTGTTAGGAACCTCCGTAAAATTGTATCGATACCATGACAGTAAAGGGTGTCGCTAATGATCAGATAATCTTTAGCTTGATATCGAATACCTCATTGTTGTGAGCTCGAGGTATAAGGCCAGAAAGTTTGGGTTTGGAGATAGATCAATATATCTCCATACCAAGGTTCATATGACAAGATCAAAAATAGAGACTCATCCAAAATTGATGGTTCTATTGTTGAGTCAATGGTGGTAGAGGGAAGGTTGCAAAGAAACTCAACAAAAGCTAGAGATTTCGTTCACTTGGATTTGATGAATTCAAATCAAATTGTTGCAAAATGACAACCCATTTTGAATATTTCCCCCTACCAATTGACATGACAAGATGTATGTCATAGGGTTGCAATCTAAAATGACAGTGGTCTTTCAGAGTGAGATATAATGACAAAATCTCTATACATATTGAACGGTAGCCAAAGGTAGCTTCTCAATGTAAGAATACTTAACTTCCATATCATTGAGATTACGACTCAAATAATATATCTGATTTTCAATCCCATATTATTCTTGGACTAAAACAATTGCAATGGATGTATCTACAGTGGCGAGATACAGGAAATAGTCGTTCTAATAAGTAGGGGAATATATTAGTGATGCTCGAGTGAGGGTACCTTTGAGAGCATCAAAGGAAGCTTGCGTAACCTGGTCCCAATGGAAGGGAATTCCCTTTTTCAACAGACAAGTGAATCCTTTAGCCATTTCGGCATATTTGGGAATGAATCTTCTTAGAAAGTTAGCCTTCCATTGCAGTCTCTATAACTAAAGTAAATTGGAAGGTGGAGGGAGATCAAGAATTGCCTTAACCTTCAAGGGGTTGAGTGAAATTCCTTCTTTAGACACTACGAAACCAAGAAAATGACTAGAACCAACAAAAAACACACATTTATGTGGATTGAGTCAAATTCTGTAGTGTGGACACCATAAAAAGATGGCTTTCAAATGTTGCGAGTGATCAACCTATTTCCATGAATGAGAAGGTAAGTCATCTAGATAGGGTTGAATGATGTGTTTGATGTCATGGAAGGAAAAATTCATTGGCCTCTAAAAATTTGCCCCAGCGTTCTTCAAACCAAAAGGGAGTTTCCCATATGTGAATGTGCCCCAGGGACAAATAAAGGAATTTTTATATTGGTTTTCTGGGCAGATATTGATCTGATTATAGCCAAAAAAACCCATCCATAAATGAAAATATTTCACATCCAGCACATTTATCAATTATCTGGTCGATAAAGGGAGTAGGATAATTGTCTTCTGGACAAGCATGATTAACATCCCTGTAATCAACACACACTCGTATTGTTCCTTGTTTCTTCATGATAAGAACAATATTGGAAACCCAATCAGTAAGAGAAACGGGGTATATGAAACCAGCATGCAAATTTTTTTCAATTTTTTCTTTTATGGCAACAGGCTTCTTCAGATGAATAGGATGGAGGCATTGTCATACTAGCTTGACATGAGGATACATTTTAATCTTGTGTTCAACTATACTAGAATCAATACTTAGCATTTCCTCATAAGACCAAGCAAATATATCGTGGAATTCACGAAAAAGAACACAGTGAGTTTCAAGTTTTGACAGAGAACAGGATTTGCCAACATGGATGTTTTCTACAATTCTAGGTTTGGTCGAAAAAATGATAGAAATGGTTTCTTTGATATTCAATACGTTTCGTTCAAAATTAACTGTGTCTATAAATACAAAATTCAAAAGGAAATCAATGATTGAAGGGTGGTTTAGTTCATTCGGAATATTTTCTATGTGATCTAGAAGATGGGATCGATGATGATAATCTACCCATGGTTCTTCTTTTGTCATCATTGATTATATGATTCCTTCATCAGTAGAAAATATACGTGAAAAAGGATTAGAGAAAGTACCATATTCTAACAAACGATCTACCCATACAATTGGTGATGATGGATTCAGATTTTCCCTGCAAGCCAAAAAGATTGATTTCTATGCGAGCTCAATTGGGCTTAGTAGCATGGTTTAATTACGCATATCAACTTCAAAATTATTGGAAATCTTCCATGAGTCAGATGAAGCAAAACATATCATGTTACAGGTCTCAACTTTTGCAAGTTCCACCATTTGTGATGGTGACGGTAGTGAAAAGGTGCCCATTAGGGAAGAATCTTTGAAGAGACCTACTCCAATGTTTTGAAGAGATAGCGGAGGTCCATGAACTAATGGAATGCTTCTATTTTCCTATGAACAAGAGTTGAAGAAGGCGAGTTGATCAATTACTATGATTCCACCTTTATGAGGGAAAGCGATCATGCGAAAGTATGTCGAAACCACAACATCCATAGTGAAAACCCACGGTCTTCCTAGTAAAATATTGCTATCAAGGGGTCCATCAATGACCTCAAATTCAATAGTTAATGTTTTCCACCCTAGTTCTATCTGTAGCTTACTTAAAATTCTACAAGGTGTATAAGCGCGACCATCAAAAGCTTTTAACGTCGTAGGTGATCGTGACAAAGGTGGTGAGCCAAGTGTTTTCCAGAAATTCACTGACATGATACAAGTAGATGCACCCTCATCAAAAATGGTTTGGTGAATGATTTTATTCAAATAATTTTCTTGGATCAAGAATGCGAATTGTGCTGGTAATTGTGGCGTATAACCCGCATTGTTAAAAACCACAAGATTGGAATCTGTCGAAACAATTCCACCAATTGCTCACAATAAAGCATGCTTTTGGGAGGGTCAATTTTGAAACACCTCAATCATCAACATAACAGAAGGTGAATGAAATCTTCTACTATGTTATAATTTTACGTTGCTCGAGATTGAGGGTTGAATATAGATTTATGAATAACTCCCTTAGGCAGTTTTATTGTTAACTCTGGTGCAATGCATGGTGGAATAGAATCAGATGAAGTCGAAGTCGAAGTATTTGGTTTATCTATAGCCTGGTTATTCGATGATGATGGTAGATTACCATAATATTTACTTTGTGTAGTCACCAAAACATCAGTCTTAGGCTTAGTGGCGAATAGCATGAGCACTCGTGAAGTGGAAGCATGATTGTAGCAACCAAATGAGTCTCTGGGTTTGGAAAAGGGTCTGTCAACACAATGGATGTACTAGAAGTCTTAAGAAGTTTTGAGACTTCATAGAAGTGAGGAAAGTCTTTTGTAAAGTGCTCATCATTAAAAATTAAACATGGGTAACAAGGTTTCCTAGCTGAAGAAGAGGAATCAGATGGTTTCTCTTGAGGGGGAGAATTTTGTTTATTTTTGGTTTTCCCCTTTTTCTTTCTTCCAAGTTGCTTTTCATTTTTACCTTTGTCATATGACACGTCATTTATTTCGGAAGCAAGTGTATTATCAGGTATATTAGAAGTTTGATTTGAAATAACAACTGTTTGACAAGATGGTCTACTTGCTGTCTAAGTGCTTGAAGAACCTATCACACCGTTAGAGGCATGAGAATCCTTACTGGATGGAGGTGGTGGAACAGTAAATGTTGGTCTAGGTGCATTTGGAATCTTATCATAGAGCTTATCAGACTGGGGGTAAATGAAGTCTAAGTGTTGGACACGAGCAATTACTTGCTCTTCAGTAACAACTCCTCCTTTATCCACATCCTCAGTGATAGATGGAAACAAGGATTTAATAATCCACTCAGCTAAAAGTTGATCAGGAACAAAAGTTTTGACCATTCGATGATGATGATGCCACTCATGAATATGATCAGAGATATGAGTAGCAGTGGTCTGTTTAAAGTTGGTCAACAATTTCGTTCTAGTTTCATATATGATGCGTAACTGGAAGTGGGTTAAAAATGTAGTGGCTATGGTTGTTAAGTTGTCAAATGAAGCTCGTGGTAATTCAATATACCACTTTACAATCGGACCAGGGAGTGTTCGCTGGAAAAGACGTAGTCTTACTAAATCATCAGTTAGGGAGTTGGATGAACACCATAAACAAAAATTCATAACGTGATTGGACAGATCTTCTCTAGGGTTTCCATTGAACTTAGGAATATTAGAAGGCAATTTGTGTGGAATCACCGGCCACCAAGGTGCACAAAGAATGGGATTATTGGTAAGCCATTTTAAATTAGGTAATTCAAGTGTTGTGACAAAAGGCAATTGTCGGTTTAGGTCGGGTTGAGCGTAACCAGGGTAAGATGGAATTGCCTAGGAAATAGGCCTTTGCATACCAGCATAAGGGATCTATTGCTGGTAACCTTGATAGGGGTATGTTTGTTGAGAATATCTAGTATAAGGTGGTTGTTGGGCACCAGGATAAATTTTTTGTTGTCCAAACCCAGCATAGGCTTGTTGAACAAGACCTATGTAAGCTTGCTATTAACCAACCCATCATAGGCTTGTTGACCAAGTCCAGGATAAGTTTGGTACTATTGGTTTTGCTGTTGCTGATATTGTGGCTGCCACAATTTTTGATGTAATGGTTGTTGCCCACCAATGTATATTTGACTGGGTTGTGAATAAATTAGACCAGTATAAGTCTGAGTCATCCTAGTTAATGATAAACTACCCTGAGATTGTTGGATTCCATATGCAAACAGTTGTTGTAATGGCTTGAGAAGACTGAGTCTATAGACCTAAAACTTAAGGGTAAGAGGTTGAAGGACCAACTTGCAAAGGTTGAGATTCAACCAATTGAGCTTGCGACTATTGTAAAGTTGTAATGATAGGTGTAGTAGGTATGGATGAAATAGGTTGGATCGGTTGTGATGGATACACAAGCCTTGGTTGAATGACATTGTAGGCTGCCATTGACAAACAGGCATTCTAGAATAAGTTGGACCTAAAGATGACGGTATAATGCCATATGATGCACCCGAGAGAATGGAGGATAAGCAGATTGGGCATATTGTTCTCCATATGGAGGTAATCCAGTGTAAAGTGGATACATTGGATAGTAACCAGATGGACCAACGTGATATTGACTTGATGGATCAAACTTTTTAGTATTCGTAAGTGAAGAACCAGGTAAAATTCCTATGGACAACATGGGTGAAGACCGTGGACTAGAAGAAAAATCAGAGTGAGCTCCAGATAATCATTGGTAAGCCAGTGGGATGGATAGACCACCATACAGATGTAACTCAGGTGTTGTGGTGAACATCGAAGAAGTAGCGACAACGGATTCTGTTACAGTTGTAACAGATGATACAGTCTACGATTTTGTTTTAGCCATAGTCAAATGACCCAATAAATGTCCTAATCAATCTATGAGAGTTTGAAAGAAAACATGATCAAAAGAAGCAGTCGACTAAGGATAATAAGGATAAAGATAAAGACCTAGTCCAAAACAAGTTGGAGTTCTAGGTGAAGTTTCTTCTTCAGATTCCTCTTCAATAGCAATCAAACCAGGAGGAAGGACTTCATCGTCAGGTCTGTAATAAATTTATAGTGTTTGAATCACCAGTAAAGGAGAAATCTCAACAGTTACAGATTTTTGAGGATAAACCGATTGATCGTCTTTCGGTATGGGAACAACTTCTAATTGTTCAACTTTCAGATCCAAGTGTTCTGGTAAATGAACAATGGGTTCAAGATGAATTTCTTGAACAACTTCTAGTTGAACTATGATAGGTTCAGGATCAACTTCCAGTTCAACAGATTCAAGTTCAAAAGTAATTTCTTATTGAATAACTTTGGGTTGAGGATCAACTTCTTGTTGGACAACTTCAGGTACCATTTCACTAAGTTCACTTTTAGTGTCCTCAGGGAATTGTAAAGGTTCCACTTCAGTTGCAGATAAACCAGTAATATTAGGAGTAACTAGGATCATAGCGCTTACTGGTATAGTTGACTCTAGTAAATTGGATGAAGAACCAGAAGCTTGCGATGTACTTGACTAGTTAAACGAAACAACTTTTGTTGACTAGGTGTACCTTCAGGTGGTAAAGGTTGTTTACTCGTTGTCCTCGACAAACAACGGGGTAAAGGTTGATTTTCCTCCATGATTGTTGATTAATTTTATTACAAAAACAAATAAGCAAAAACAAGGTAATCTAGGCAAAAGGATTAACAAGTAACTGTGAACTGCAATATATTGCCTCAATAAACCAAGGACTTAACATATGTGTAGGCAATATCCCCTAATGTTGTTTTTGGTGTATCATAGTATACAAGGCGGCCGACTCGATTACCTATGAATGGATAGAAACCTAATGTAGTCGTCCCATATATACCCGAAAGTACGTGGAGGCCCAATCCATGTTAGCACTGTCTAATCTGACACCACATAGTGAGAGCATTCCTTTCTATCTTTTGTACTATAACACTGCCATATATACCTGAAAGTACATGGATGAGCTAGGATATACTTACGTATGTGGAATGAGGTATCACACTCGAAATGTGTCGCAGACCATTAGTGACAGCTGCTATGTTTAACAATGTCAGAACACGTCTCTAGCCTAAACCTCTAAAGGTTATGCGTTAAGTTACAATGCTCCATTAGGTTAATTGAGATAAATTTTAGTTGATCTTGTTTAAAGTTTTCCTTTTAGGTTCACCGTGTGATGTTTCTGAAACTCCTATAATGCAACTAATATGAGAAACATTATTTTCATTTGATTTAAACAATGAAAACCATAACTAAAAGGGATAGAGCCAAGGAAAATTTTAAGGATTATAGTTTATCTTAAAGTTTAGAAACCTTGGTGAATCCCACTAGTCCATAATATGAAATCTATAAAATATTTGGAGATATTTTTGTAAAAATATTCAAATTTATAATATTTTTGGCAATTTTTAGGGTAAAATAATTTCATTCTACAAAATTTGGGAAAATCATTTATACAAAAAGGAAATTAGCGAATCTTTTTTTTGAAAAAAGTATAGAAAGTTAGCCCATGGGCGAATATTAGCCCCTAAAATTTTCCTTAGATAGAGCATTCAAAATCTTTAAACAAAGAGCATAGAGCACATCTAATGCAACTTTCCCTATACCATTCCTACAAGCACACCCAAACTTCTAAATGCATTATGCATGTTTTTCTTTTCATTCCTTTAATGCTTAGATGAAAATAAGGAAACTAAATGCACAAATGATCAAACAATGCGCAAAGACTTTACAACAGATTCTTTTTCAAAGAAATGAAGACTTTACGGCAATTCTTTTTCAGAAAAGACTAATTGATGTAAGCTAACTTTGACAATGAATCGATAATGATAAAGAAGTCTCTTAAGAAACACTAAACAATCAAGGTCAAAGTAGGGCTAGGAGAAGAAATGCAAATTGATTTCAAAGCCATAGAAAACATTGATATTTCAGCAAACAACATGAGAAGAAAATTTGGAAAAAACCAAGAAAAAGATGGGTTTTTTGGCTTGACATGGATTAGTGTAGCCGTGAGTAGGATATATTACATTGCAGAGCACTATCTCTAAGCCAAGCGTGCTCTACAGCACATTGTGTCAAGACCAACACTGTGCTGATTCCAGAGGGCACAATCAACAGACATTTAAGCACACTTTGTCGACCAAAAAAAATTCAAGATGACTGAAAGGAGATCAATGAAGTCAAGCAAAGTCTACTTGAATGTGATATGATAAGGGTAAACTACCAGGAATGACAGTCGTTCCCCAGTGGAGTCGCCAATTTGTTATATGGAATTTATACCTACAGATAAGTACATCTTCCCTAAGTGGGTAGTTACACTTAGAACAACAGAAGTAAAGATGTTTAACCTTTTCCTATAATAGATAGATAAGATAAAGGAACCTACTTATGATCCTTTACTTCCTTTGATCACCTTTGAGTTGCTCCTGTTACTCTCGCTCAAACTGAATTCGCTCAATTGGTACCTGCAAACATAAGGAAAAGATGACAACAATCAAAGCATAATATCTAGCTATTGTAAATAGATGGAATCGACAACAGTTGAACATACATTCATCATAGATATGGAAAAAAGTATGGGAAAAGGAACAAACAACTTTATTTATTGATAGAAAGAGAAGTTACACCCAATGTGATTTGATCCTGTGTCACTCATCCAGCTTTGTCCAAACCCTCATCACATCAATAGCACATCAATCTAGCAGCACAACATTACTTGACAATGATTTCAAGTCTCAAACCAACAATATTTCTCTACATTCCAAGTTCCATCCCCCTTGATCACTATGATGAGTGGTCAATTTACAAGGAAATGCAAGTGGGTTTGTTATAAATTGGGAATTGAATGGTTTTCCATAATTGGATAGTTAGTTTCCATGGAGAAAGGGATGAGAGGACAGAGGGTTAATTGATCCATAGCCTATACAAAAGTGAGCTCATAGGATGAGATAAGAGCTGGGCATCCTTCTAGAAGGCTCTAGAGTCAAGGAATATTCCTAGAATCCTATGTCAATTTCGCTCATCCTCATCCAGCGCAAGTTAAAGTGGGCCTAAGTTCACTACAGTGTAGGTCTGAATGGGCCTACCTACTATGTAGACCAGTTGCCACTAACCAAGGCTGTGTTGGTGTCCCAAAGAGGCATTCCAATAGGGTTTCAAGCGAGGAAACTTTCGTGGATGAAAATGTTCAATATGAAGACTTGTCTAGGGCATGTAGCAATTGAATTAGGGTTTGATGAGCCCTACTTGTACTGATCTCATCATCGGGAATGATGTGCCCAAATAGACATGTAACACTTCTACTAATTTCACTCTCAGTAATTAGATCAGATCAAGGCATAAAAATACCACTTATTCAACTAACTACAAAGATAATTTCTATGAAAGAATGTCATGGTTGCAAGGAAATGAACATTATTATATTTGTAGAGATAAAAATACCATTCATTAAATGTAAAGACTAATTGTAACTTCATGAAAGGGACATACTATATTAGTTACTGAAGTAAACTTATTCTATTCTATTTCTACACTAATCAAATCAATGTTCTAATTGTAGGAATCATTAATATGATTGCAACTTGCTTGAGAAGAAGGAATTCAATCTTCAACACAACTATAAAATTACAAAACTAAGTCTAATATACTTGTTGTTTATTGTTTGCAGAGGATGAAGGATAGGCTTGGAGTGGTCTTGGAGTCTCCCTAATCATGGAATCAAATCCCGGGGGCTATTATTCAAATTCACAATGCAAGAGTTACTATCCTAGGGTAAATGTTCTTGAATTTAGGTAGTGTTATATGACTATTAGAGGAAGTGTTATAGGAAGCATTCCTTTGCTACAAGACTGCCTTATTTTTCTACAGGAGTAGCTATGAGAGATTTATGAGGGAAAGGATGGTGTTATGAAGGTGAAAATGTCGATGAAGGTTCATGAAGGATGTGTGAGGCCTTTTTCAAAGCCTCTTACCCCTCGAAGGCCTATCTTGCACAAACTTTCATGCGCACGGTGTCCCTCATTAACCTTGAAAGGATGATTTCAGTGGCGGGGCTTAACAAAAGTATGAGTTGTGTATGAGGAATATCAGATTGTCTAAGTGAATGTGGATGAGTGTACCAACCCCTGCAAATCACCGGTAGCTCTTGCTTAGGAATCAAGGAGATACATCAATATTGAAGTGAAATTATTCAAAGTGGAAAGGATGAGTTGATTTTTATTTCTTCAATATCTACTCTATCCTGCAACATGAATCTAATCCCATTGCCCAATCAATTCTGCTAATTTCTATGTTGTAGAAACCAATATTGCAAACAAGTCTCAATCCAAAACTTAGTAATTTCCAATAAATCATAAACACATTTTCTTAGCTTGTTGCTACAAATTATTCAACCACATTTCCCAGAAGAGAGGTGATGATCCAACCTGAAACTACAATTTTTGAAATATAATTCCTACCTAAACAAAGAGAGAAACACAATGACTTGAATGGGAACAAGGAAATAATACATGAGAGGGACTAAAGCCTCTGGGTCGGTCCCAAACCCAAGGGTTTCAACCCTCCAAAGTTAACTCAGATGTATAGCAATAGTAATCTTTCTATAAAAAAAAATAAGAGTCACATAGATCATATCGAAGATGACAATAACAATTTCAATATCTTAACTCTCAATAGCTATCTCTATCTCCAACAAAATTCTGAATCTTAAGGAGTGGTTAGGCTTATTTATTTATACAAAAAGTGACTGAGGGAAGCTCCCTTGATAGGAGGAATTCTTCCCTCCAAAGTCTAAAATTTGGTGGATTTGGTTCCCTAGGATCTTCACATGCACTTGCATTCCTTGGCTTCCAGTGGACTTCAAGCTATTGATTAGAAATATTTGGAATAAAGCCAAGTTGGAGAGTTAATGTAGTGGACAAGCCTCCTATATTCTCTCTAGATGCCTCCAACGTGCCCCTACATAGTAAATATCTCCAAAAATGCTTCTTTTGCCTACATATTAACCACATTAGGCCATGAAATATGACAAGCACCCTTTAGTCTTCCTACTAAGCACATTATCGCTACAAAATGTAAATTAATGTGAGAAAAATAGAGTTTAAGAGCTAGAGGATAACATAATGGGCCTCAAAATATACCTATTGATGGGACCCATCAACCTACATGGAGAAAGTAAGCTACAAAGTATCAGGCACTACAAGTGGATGGGGTTTTTATATTGGTTTCATCTAGTGATCAAGTACAAGAAGGTAGCCCAAAGAAGTTGGACAACATGCTTTCAATCCCATCCACATAAAATATCATAGCTTTGGTAACTTTGACACAAACATACATAGTTTCACATATGATGCATATAAAGAATAATATACATAAGATGAGGACTTAAATCAAGTGTTCTAGTAGTCAAAGACCCAAATTCATGTGCATGATGGTGATATAATAGTTTTATATCATGTATAAAATGGGTTACTATATAAGTTAGATAAGCTATGTGTTCCTAAAATGTGTGAAACTATGATTGATAAAATAAAATCACACCTCCAAGGTTGTAGGGATCTTTGGTGTAGGAAAGACATATTTGAATCATAGAGGTATGAGTACTAGCCCATGATGCAAGAAGAGGTAGCTAGGATTATCGAAGGATGCATGCTTGCTTGTACTAGCAAGCCTAGTAATAGGAAACAAGGTCTATACCATCTCTTTCCTACCCACTCATCTTTGGGACAGCATTTCCATGGAATTTTTTGGAGGTCTACTAGAAACTAGGAAGGGATATGACTACTTGTTCATGGTAGTTTACAAGCTCACAAATATGTCTTCTAATGCTCTATAGAAATACCATCAATGGGAAAGAAATAGTGAACTTGTTTTTTGGATATGTCTAGGTACAATTTGAGATACAAAGGAACATTGTTTCGGATAGAGACATGTGATTTATTAGTCCAATTTGGACTATGTTGTGGGAGAATATGGACAAGAAGTTGAAAAAATATGCAACATTCCATCCATTGATAGATGGGAAAACATAAGTAGTTAAGTAATTTAGAGAAACCTTTTAGGGGTTATAGTAAGAATGATATTAATATTTAAGATGAAGATATTGTATATATAAAACACTCTTATAACATAGTAGCCCACACTTATACTAGGAAGTCTCCAGTTTAAACTTGTTTTGGATATATTCCATCTTAACCTTTGGATATTGCATATGGACAACGAGGAGTGAGGGAGGATCTTATAGTGGATGCATTAATGGTAGGAAAATTTGTTGTGTCAAAAACCTTGAATGCTACTGAGACGAAGGGGGAATCAGTAGAGAGACTTATGGCCAAATTTTTCCTCCTTTAACCTTTTCTTATCACAACCATAAAATCATGCATGAATTAAATAGAATCACCTCATAATGTATTAAAAAGTAGAATATGTATAACCACTATTTGGTAATTTAATTGATGTTAAATTACTTACATGAATTATAAACCAAGGCTAGTAAACTAGTGAAATGTATGTGCACTGTATGTGCTAGGAGTCTTTGTCACTCATTTAATTCTTAAGTTAATTTGAGTTATAGAAATGAACATGTTTCTCTATAGCTATGTAAGTAAATAAAACACTCATACAAAATGAAATCAATTCTAGTTTAATTGCTTGAATAATGATCACACTCACACTTGATTTAAAATAAAATCACTCCTGCTCTTAAAATCACACTTCCTTAAATGAAAAATCACTCTTGAAAACCATAATTCCTTAAATGTAAATCACTCTTCAAAACCACACTTAAAGGTAAATCACACTTATACTTCAATGACAATCACTCTTGAAAACCACACTTGCTCAAATGGAAATCACACTTATGCTCGAATCAAATAACTCTTTGCAATAAAATCACACTTACAAATCAATCTATTTTAATTTAAAGAATGATTAGTTTTGTAATTGAAAATCACTACAATATAAATATTATATTTCTACTGCTATGTCATATTATAGTCTATCCATGTGCATCTGAAATATCTCTTCAACTGAAAAATAAAATGATTAGCAAAAACAATATCAAACCTGTGTCTAAGAATCAAAACTCAAAACTCAAATGAATTGACAAAAATCTACAAGAAATATGAACTGAAATACTAAATGTTAATAAACGAAGACCTTACTCTCTTGAGGGGGACATCTTATGAGAAGAAGGTAACACTATCAAGATTTTACAAGTTAATTATCAATGCATTGAGATCGCACAATAGGATGGAATCAAAACAAAGTTTTTATATATCAAAACAATGTGCTTACAAATAAAATTCAAGTCTCCTTTATCTATGTCGAGAGGCATATTTATAAAACCCTTACGCAATAAATGTTTTCAGAGCTTTATGCCTATGCTAATTGAAATTGGGTATAATCAACTTAAGAGATAAGATATTGTAATCTTTCTCATGATTTGCTATCAATGCAGTAAATTATGAGGCGTAAAATATGCATATCTCTCGCTTCATTTGGCTTCCACGATTGTTTACTTATCCTTTAACCGAAACGATAGAGTTCCTTCTTCATCGATCCAACTTTTGCAAATAGGAACAAATCATTGTACCAACTAATTGTCAACTATCCATGTGCCATATTTCTTAGCTGAGGCTCCATAACCTATCAAACCTTGGACTTAGCTACAAGAACATTCATCAACTGTTGTTGGGAACAGGTTCCCCCAAGGATAGTTTTGGGGCTAAAAGCCAATGTTTTGGGACAATTTTGTAATAAAGTTATAAAGTCTCCGCATTTTGTGGTCGTAGAGCGTGAAGGTGTCAAGAGTCATAAAGAGTTGTCTGCCCTTATTGTGTAAAGTGTAAAGTCGATTGTAAAGATCCACCCATGGTCCACAGACCATGGGATTGTATAAAAAGGAGCTAAGTAAGTCATCTCTAGGTAGTAAAGAAAGAGGAAAAGGGTTAAGCATTAGAGTTTTGGTAGACAAGTCTAAGTGTTCTAGGTCTTAGCGTTGGTAGAGGCTCTGCAACTGAGTGCACAAAGGGCTAGGGTGGAAGTCCACAGTTGAGTGTGTGGACCCCTGCAACTATGTGCACAGGGTGGATAGAGTCTGTATTAAATTGAAATATATCAATAAGGAGAATTATTCTACAATTACCATGTATTTAGCTCCTGTTAATGCATCTGATTATATCTCATTTTGGGTTTAATTTATAATGTTTATTTGATGAGTGAATATATGTGATTGTATTGGTTAATTGAATGCAAGTAAGGATATCAGTTTATGTGGTGCTAACTGTAATTGATTAGTAAGATAAGTAAAACATTTGAGATAACTTGGGAACGTATACAATATGTTGTTATAGTTGTGCAGAAGTACCCAGACCATGGGTTAAGGCTGCGCGAAGGTCAATTTTACACCTTCTGGGAGGTACTGAAGGGAGGAATAAAGGGTAGAGTCACAAAAACATAAGGCTTAGCAACCTGCGTGAAGGTAAGGGCAGAGGGAATAAACTGACGTCACAACCATCCGAGGGTGCAGTTACTTGGTTACAGCATCCCCCCAAACTGCATCGGGTGAGAATTCAAGCCATGCTCTGTGGGCTGATGCTGAAAGGGCCAATAGTGTAGGGATTTGTTTGGCTAACTAACACTGAACCTGGGTTAGGCCCCACAAAGCTAAAAGATGGTTCCATTGTCGAAGGTACCAGATTGCGCTCAATCTGAAGAAATGTTTGTTTTGTGTTCCTTTTGGGACTCTCTTGGCTCATGTGGTTTGTAGACAGGGACTAATGGTAGATCTCACGAAGATCGCAGTGATACTTAACCTGGAGGAGTCAAGGAGTGTGAAACAGTTGTGCAAACCTTGGGACATACTGGGTACTATAGGAAGTTTATCAAGGGCTATGCCCAGATCACCACTCCTATGGAGAAGTTGTTGAAAAAGGATGTCACGTTTTGTTGGAACAAGGACTATCAAAAAATCTTGGATGTATTGAAAGGGAAAATGGTCATCGCGAGGATTTTATTCTTCCCGTATTGGAAGAAGGAATTTCATGTACATGTAAACATGTCATGTATAACACTGGGAGCAGTACTAACACTGGTCAGGGGAGGAGAATTGGACCATCCTATAGTGTTCGCAAGCAGAAGGTTATCCAAGGCTGAGAAGAACTATTCCACCACCGAGCGCAAAGGATTAGCCATGGTATACATGCTCCAGAATTTTTGACACTATTTTTTGGGTGGACATTTTAAGATGTATACAGATCATTCTACGTTGAAATACTTGGTCAACAAGCCTGTGTTGGGGGGGGGGGGGGGGGAGGAATTTGTAGGTGGTTGTGATCATTCCAGGAGTATGATTTTGAAGTTAATGTGATGCCTAGATGACTGAACGTTGGACCAGACCATCTATTGCGCATCAAAACGGTGGAAGAGCCCACTAATTTGGAGGAGGGATTGCCTGACATGCAACTATTTGTAGTGCGCATCACAAATGGTCACTTTTAAGATAGCATGCACTTCCTAATGACAAGAACCGCCTCGGAAGGCTACACTGTCCATCAAAAAAAGGAGTTAGTGGTGCGCACGATAGGATTTTCTGTCATTGCTGTACATTTGTACAAAATGGGGTCTGATGAAGTATTACGATGATATGTACCAGAGTTTGAAAGGAGCAGTATCCTCGTTGACACTCATGGGGACGCCATGGGAGGCCATTATGCAGGAAGGGGGATGGCACAGAAGATTCTATGCATAGGGTTGTGGTGGCCAACCCTCCATCAGGATTCAAAAGCTTATTGCAAGGCATGTGATGTGTGTTAAAGGACTGGCAGGCCATCACGGAGAGATGAACTACCTCTGAACCCACAGATGAAGTTTTTATGGGACCCATTCATCCCCAAGGGAAGAAGACGGGAGCATGGAACATTATCACAATGACTAAGTATTTGACTCAATGGGTGGAGGCACAGCCTATGAAGGACTATGCATGCGTGACCACTGCAAAGTTTCTCTTTGAGAATGTACTGACACGACTTGGGTGTCCAAAAATTTTGATGAGTGACCGTGGTACACACTTTTTGAATAAAACAATCAATGTGCTAAGGGAGGAATTTCAGGTATATCACCAGAAAATCACGCCTTATCACCCACAAGCTAATGGGATGGTGGAATCATTCAATAAGGTAGTGGAGAACACGTTGACCAAGGTTTGCAACACTCAACAAAGTGATTGGGACCTACACAAACTCGCAGTACTATGGGCCTATCAGATGACAGGAAAAACGTTGTGTGGACAGACACCCTTTAGGCTTGTATACAGTGTTGAAGTAGTGATTCCCATGGAATACGTTGTACCTAGTCTGTGCATAGCAACATTCATGGGTATGAAGGATCGCAGAGCCCTAGAAGATAGGCTCGCATAGCTTCCTGAGCTTGAGGAAGAAAGATTTATGGCAGGATTTCACCAATAGGTTCAAAAGCCATGCAAAAAAGCATGGCATGATTGACACATTAAGTTATGTACCAGGTAAATGATTTAGTTTTGTTATATGACAACAAGTTTGATCAAGTTCTAGGGAAATTTAGAATGTAGTAGCTAGGGCCCTATGTCATTAAGGAGATTATCGACAATGGAGCAGTTCAGTTGGTTAAATTGAACGGAAAATTCTTCCCAGGAAAGGTGAATGGCAGCCAATTGAAGTCATACACAGGTGATCCAGAGAAGTGACTATATGAAGGTAGCATAGTCTTAGTGCTCCAGGAAGCTGAAAGGAGGTGTGGGACCACAAACTACACTACTCGATTTGGAGAACTACATGATTGGAGGATTGTGTGGAATGAGGAAATGTAAAATGGCTAGAGACAGACGTGAGAGAACTACAACAGTGCTATGACGAAGTAAAAGGTACAACACACATCATCGCTCTCACACAGAGATTGGCGAAGCTGCAGGAGGCCAAAACATTGAAGGAACAGGTAGATGCAGTGCAAGACAAAGAGGTAGTGTTGAAGGCGAGCTTGAAGCCTTGGTCGGAAGAAGCTTATTCGGTCATGACCTCCATTTAAGGCAAGCTTGCTAATCTGCAAGTGACTCAGCAAAAGCTTCAGACTAATGGTTCAGGACCAGCGACAGAGTAGTTGGTTGAAGAAGTGAAGCAGGCAGTCGCACAGCGCACTTCCGAGGTTGCCATCATACAGGTCGAGCTTGGAGTTCTTCACACCAAGATCTCCACACCCGAAGAGTGACTCAAGGGTGAGTCACAATGTTTGTGTTAGGGGCCTATTGGGAACGGGTTCCCCCAAGGATAGTTTTGGGGCTAAAAGCCCATGTTTTGGGACAATTTTGTAATAAAGTTGTAAATTCTTTGCATTTTGTGGTCGCGGAGTGCGAAGGTGTCAAGAGTCACAAAGGGTTGTCCGCCCTTATTTCGTGAAGTGTAAAGTCAGCTGTAAAGATCCACCCATGGACCACGTAGCATGGAATTGAAAGGAGCTAAGTAAGTAAGCTCTAAGTAGCGAAGAAAGAAGAAAAGAGTTAAGCATTAGAGCTTTGGTAGAGAAGACTAAGTGTTTTGGGTCTTAGTGTAGGAAGAGGTTCTGCAGTTGAGTGCGCAGAGGGATAGGGTTGAAGTCCATAGCTGAATGTGTGGACCCCTCAGTTGTGTGCGCAGGGTGGATAGAGTCTATATTAAATTGAAAGATATGGATAAAGATAAGTATTCTGCAATTATTATGTATTTGGTTCCTGTTAATGCATCTGATTATATTGCATTTTGGGTTTAATTTACAATGTTTATTTTATGTGCAAATATATGTGATTGTATTGGTTAAATAAACACAAGTAAGGATATCAGTTTACACGGTGCTAACTGTGATTGATTAGTAAGATAAGTTAAACACTTGAGATAACTTGGGAACCTATACAATACGTTGTTATAGATGTGCGGAAGTACCTAGACCATGGCCCATGGGTTAGGGCTGTCCAAAGGTCAATCGTACACCTTCACGGAGGTATTGAAGGGTGGAATAAAGGGTAGACTAACAGAACCCTAAGGTGTAGAAACTTGCGTGAAAGTAGGGGAAGAGGGAATAAACCGACTTCATGACCATCTGAGGGTGCAGAAACTTGGTTCCAACATCCCCCCATACTACTTCGGGTGAGACTTCGATCTGTGCTCAACAACTTGATGTCAAAAGGGTTAGTACTATATAGATTTGTTTGGCTAACTAACATTGAACCTGGGTGGAACCCCACAAAGCCAACAACTGCAAAATCATTGTAATTTGGTAGCTCAAGTACATATTAAGTTAAATAATAAAGACAAATGACATTTATGAAATATAAGATTATTATGTACCTCCTATTGTTTCAACCTTGTAAATCGATACCAAAATTTTAGTTATGAAGATGAAAAAGGAAGGATTAGAGTGAAAAAGGGTAATAAAAGAGAAACAACTTTGGGGTTCAAAATTGCCCCACATGGAAGACATTGCATGTCATGAAAAATTTCAAAATTTGTGAGTCCTTCCTGTTACTGAACATCCTCATATACTTGAGAAAGGACGTCCAAGTTACTCCTCCTTGATTTCTTAGTAGTGATTGTCATCCTTGGCTTTTTCATCAAAATTTTGTGTTGTAGGCCTATAGTATTCCTCTTAAGCAATTTGTTTTGAGATGTCAATTTCTTGTTTTTCTTATACCACAAACCAAGGTGTAGAAGAATGCTATCATTTTGAGTTCTCTGGATTTCATTATGTGCCTTTACTGCTTCATTCTCCTGCTTTAGATGTCTATTTAGTATTTCTAATCCATAAATTTCTTGTTTGAGGGCTTCTTCAACTTGATTTTCTTCTGAGATATTAGAATGGACTTCCTCACTTCTCCTTGGTTTGAAGATGATGCAATTATTTTACCTATAGGTTTTCTTTCCAAAGACTCTATATAGTCATAAATTTATTGTTGCACAAGATCAATCTCTGGAGTTCTTCTAACTGGAATGGAAATTGTGGGTGATGGAATTGGTGATGATGGAATTCTAGGTTCCTTTTATTCGTTCTCTAAATAAACAAATTCTAGGGACTGTCGAGGCAGTTCATGCACTGTTTCATTAAATCTAGCACTTCTACTTATGGAAGATGATGGTTTAGATGATGATTTAGTTATAACATGTTGCTTCTTAAATTTTCCTTACTCTGTTTTCTCTTTAGATGAACTTCCATCCGTAGTGCTAGTTACCTTTCTCTTAATATTTGCCTTTTTAAGATTTATTAACACATATGTGAGAGGAGACTTATCCTCTGAATTTTTCTCTTGTTCTAGAGGTGAATTATCTTTTATGGGAAAATTCCTTCTACTTATGTTTGTTTTACCACTAGGCTCTTCTATTTATTCTTCATTGAAATGATTTCTAGCTAAGAAATCTTCCCAATTATCTCCAATGTTTCTAAGATGTTCTTTAATCAATATTTTTCCTAGACCATGATGATATAGAGAACTATCGATAGATTGAATTTTTTGGAATTCTTCCAGACATTTTTCTTAAGCATTGAAGTAGAAAATATGCTAGTTAATTTCATTTCCATCTAGAAAATTAATCATTAATGTTACTTAATAAAAGAACATATTACCAAATATTCCTTCACAAGTTATAAAATTTTGAATGATCAGTATCAAGTTTCTCCATTTATTCTTCGAATCCATGACTGGAATTCCATTTTTAAACTCATAAATATTCATACCTAGATTCTTGATAAAAACCATCCATTCTCTTTCTTCAATTCTTCTATTCTTAAACCAACTTTCTACAATTCTTGTTAATATTGTGCCTTTTGCTATGAAGGATTATGTCAACACCAACTTCACATCCCCAATTTCTGTTGCAATTCCATTATATGCCCTAGCAAAATATTTTGTTACCTCTTTCTCATGGCCTTCAAAATTCTCACAAATTCTAGCCACCGAGCTTGCTGCAACATTAGTTTGACCTATGGGTATTCCTCCATAAACACAATTCCATTCGGCTTTGACCTTACAATGACCCCCATGGCAGAGGAAGTATATCCCACAATCACTCTTTTGAGAGTTTTAAGGAACGGGAATAATTTTGAGCATGAAATGAGTTCAAAAAATAGAGTTTAGGTGAAGGCATTCTCGACACTAAAATAGGGTTGAGTGAAATGGAAGTGTTCAGCATGCAGAGGAATGACAAATTGAGAGGAAAGGATGATTTTGGAATTATATCACGGTTAAACCTAGACTTGGTTGACAAGACATTGAAATTTTCATTAAACCAAAGTTGTGTGAAAATAATTAAGGGTAATCATTATTCAATATGGAAGTAGAAATGGTTACTCATCTTTTTATTTCATAATTCAAACGTTTTACCTTTATTATATAACTCAGTATTTACATGCCTTTTCTCCCTTCTCTTACTACTTTCGATTTATGTTTCGTAGGTTTTCTAGTTGCTTTAGCTGCAATCTTCATTGGATTTTTCTTTTATCATAATTTCCATTTGCTCTAGTCACAATCTACCAATTTAGCTCCATAATTTTGTTAGAGCTACAGATTGTTGAAAATTCTATAGTTGCATTATTTGAAAGGAGAAATGGAGGAATAAAAAGAAAACGGGATTAGAATAGGGAAAAGAAAATCTAAGTTTCCAAAAACTCTTGGTTTTCAACTTGGATTTTATGTATAAACATGCCAACAATGTGGGTTTTCATTTATATATATATATATATATATATATATATATATATATATATATATATATATATATATATATATATATATATATATATATATATTTATATATTTATATTTGAAAAAGAAAATAAAATACTAAGTTGGAGAGGAAGAAGAGTCTTCCTTAACCAAGTTCAAATCAAGATTGTCTTGCATATTTCTTATGAATTCTTCATTAATGGCATATCATATACTCGTAATCTATGACAATTTACAAGGAAGGTCACGTTCTCCTCATCAATAGTTCTGATTTTGACTACTCCATTATCACAAACAGTTTCAATCTCATATGGACCAAGCCAATGAGTTTGAAATTTTCCCTAAAAATCTTTAAATTTTAAATCAAAAAGCAATTCCCAATCACCATGCCGAATTTTTTTTCTTTGATAAACTTATCATGCCACTTAGATATTTGTTGATGGACTATATTGGTTCTTTGAATAGCATCTTTTCCCATCTCATCAAGTTCATTCAATTTCTCCATTCTTTGTCTTTGTGCTTCTGATAAATCAAGACCCAATTTGGTTGTTGTTTTAAAAGTATTTATCTAGAACTCAATAGGGAACATGACTTGATTTCCATAAACAAGCTGATAAGGAGTGTATCCAGTTGTATTTCTCCATGTGGTATGATATGCCCACAAAGCTTCAAGAAGACTTTTTTCCCAATCCCTTCTATGAAAATGCATAGTTTTGGTAAGAATTTCTTCATTTACTTTGTTAGTAGATTCAACTTGTTTGTTGGCTTATAGATGATATGGAGTTGACCTTGATTATTTGATTTTGTATTCCTTCATTTCCTTCTGTACCATCTAGGATGTGAATTGAGTGCCTTGATCTACCACAATTTCCTTTGGCACACCAAAACGAGCGAAAATAACCTCAAAAAGAAATGAAACTACCACATTTTCAGTCACTGAAGAAATTGCTTTGGCTTCTACTCATTTTGTGACATAATCTATACAAACAAGAATATACTTTTTTTGTCTTGATGGTGGATTGATTGGACCAATAAAATCTAGAGCCCATTTTTCAAAAGGTTCAATAAGTACCTAAGGTTGTAAATGCATTTCATTTGAAGGAACAGGTTTTCCTATTCTCTGACAACTGCCATGTTTTTTAACATATTCCTTGGCATCCTTAAAAATAGATGGCCAATAATATCCTAAGAGAAGGATTTTATGAGTAGTTATTTTATCAGTGAAATTCCCTCCACGTGGTTCATCATGAAAAGCCTTCAATATCTCTGGTGCTTCATCTTATCTAACACATGTTTGAATGATTAAGTCAGGTCATGTCTTGTACAATTCTTCATTTATCCATGACTAGGTTGCACTAGATTGAATAACCTTATTTTTCTATCGAGGAGACAAGTATGATGGTAATTTCCTTGTAGCCAAATAATTAGAAGTATTTACAAACCAATGAGATTTAATAGATACTGGAAAAATATATTCATCAGGAAATTATCCTCTACAGAAATATCATTATTATAATTTTGGATTCTAGATAGAAAATTAGCAACTGCATTTTGTTTTCCAGGTCTATCCAAAATAGTAATTTTGAATTCTTATAATAAGAATAGCCATCTTGAAATTGTGCCATTAGTAATTGGTTTATTCATTAAATATATGATTGTAGAATGATCTGTGTGTATGAAAGTTTAATAACCAATGCTGTAATGTCTGAATTTATTGATGACATGTACAACAACTAAAAACCCCTTTTATATTACAATGTAATTTAACTCTGTAGGAGTCAAATATTTACTAGTGTAGTAAATGGCATGAGTTAAATCCTTCTATCAAAATACAACTCCTAAAGATGCATGTGAGACATCAGTCGAAATGTGAAAAGGTAGTTTCCAATTTGGTCCTCTTAAAATGGGTGCTTCAGAGATATTTTCTTTAAATGTTTCAAAATCATTTTGGCAGTCAGATTTCCAAATAAATTCACAGTTTTTTGTGAGAAATTTGAAAAGTGGAGAGGCTATTTTTTTTAAGTTTTCTATGAATCTTCTATAATAACCAGTAAAACAAAGAAAACTTCTAACATCTCTTTGACATGTTGGAACAGATAATTTATAAATAACTTCCACTTTAGATGTGTCAACTCTATTTCCATTTCTTGAAATATGGTGTCTTAAAAGAATTCCCTCAGTAAACATCATTAAAAAAATTTCATGATTTAATGAGATATTTGTTTCTTTACATCTAATGAGAACATTTTCCAAATTTTTAAGAGATTCTTCAAAATAATTTCCATAGACAGTAAAATCATCGATGTGAACTTATACACAATCATGAATTAGATCAAAGAAAATGCCTAAAACTGCCATTTGGAATGTTGTAGGTGCATTACATAACCAAAAAGGAAATAATTAGTAAGAATAGGTTCCCCATGGATAGGTAAAAGTTGCTTTATCTTGAACTTTTGGAGCTACATGGATCTGGTTATATCCACTAAAACCATCCAAGAATGAAAAAGAAAATTTCCCTACCAATGTATCTAAAAATTGATCTATAAAAGGAAGTGGAAAATGATCTTTTAAAGTAGCTTTATTAAATTCCCTATAATCAATGCATACCCTCAATTTTCCATTCCTTTTTGAAGCAATTACCAATGGTGAAACCCATTGGATATCTAATATTGGATAAATGAAATTCACATTTAACATTTTTTGTAATTCCTCTTTAACAATTTCATTAAATTTGGATTCATTCTTATCTAGGGTTGTCATATTTGTTTGGCATTTTCTTCAATATAGATATGATGTATACAAGTGTTAGGATCAATTTCTTTCATATTAGTGTATTCCCATGCATATGCAGAGGGATGTTCTTGTAACATATTTATTAATTATTCCTTTCAATATTCTTCCACATTATCATTAATATTTAAAGTTTTCCGTGGAAAAATTTCTATTAAAGAATTGCCAAATTTATCCATAGAATGTAAAGACATTTGACGAGATGATAGATATTCAATATTACATTGTTCTTGAAAACTTTGACTAGATTCACAATTTCGAGAAGATTCATTATTTTCCATTACATTTAAAATATGATCTTCTTCATCTATTTGTGAAATAGCAAATATTTTTTGTATATCAATATCATCATCTATCCATTCTTCACCTTCTACCTTAATATTGTTTTTGCAATAGGATATAATGTGAATTTCTTCGTTTAACTTCCATTAGAGATAAACATGTCACTAGATCTACAACTTATAAAAACATCATTTGTAGGTAACCACGGTCTTCCTAGAATAAATGGGTGTCCTAAACTATTCTTGGGTGTCAAGATTATAAAGTCAACATGATATTCCCAAGAATATAAGGATACAAATATATCTTGTAACACACCATTAGCTTTGATAACAGATCTATATACTAATTGCGATAATGTAGGTATATATTGAAGATTAGGAAGTTTCAATTGATTCATATTTTGTTTACTCATGATGTTTATTATTGCTCCTAAAACAATCAATGTGTTTGGAATTTCAATATTATTGATGTCTATTTTCACAATGGGACTTCCTGGATCAAGATATTTTCAAATTGTTGCTTTTCACATCATGATATCTGCAATTTTTCCGAATAATTGAATACATTTAACTTCTTTTCATTTTCTTCCAGTTTTTTTAATACTTAACTCACTAATTGTCTTTGTAAATAGTGGTATTTATTTGATAGCTTGTAACAAAGGAATTTTTATGCAAACATTCTTCAATTCATCTATCATATCATTATCAAGAAACACAATTTGTTTTTCTACCCCTTTATCAATTTTCAATCTTTCAAGAAAGGTGGTGTTTGAACGGAAACTAAAGGTTGTTCTATGATGGGAATTGAGTTTATTGGAACATCGTCAAGATGTGCAAGGGTGGTTTGTTTTTGAGAATTTTCCTCTTGATGAGGAGATGTTTCTTCCTCAAAGAGGTTTTCTTTTTCATATTCTTGAAAAATAATAGATGGTGACTTCTTTTCGAATACTCTATCAAATCTAAGTTGAACATTATTTAGATCTAATGGAATTATCAGGTAAGTTTGGAAATTATGTCTTTCCATATTGTAAACAAGTTGTGAAATTTTATTATTATTTGGCTTTGGAAGTGGTTGGGCAGGCATTTAATTTGGTCTTTATGGAAATTGTAATGAAAGTGGAGGATTGAATTTTGAGGTTGAGATGGTTGACCAGGTTGAGGAAAATATTTTGGTCAAAAAACAAGATAAGCTTGCTGAAATTGAGGATATTGAGGATACTTGTCATAAGGATTTTTCCATCCATGTGCCCAAGTTTGAGGCTAAGGTTGCCAAGGCATGGGTACAGTCTAATTGATTTGTGATGGTTGTGCATATGTTTGAGTGTTGAAACCTTGAGTCATATTTTATTCTGTAATTTTCCATAGTCTCTTAGCAGTCAAACAAAGGTGTTCTACTTGATTTAGTATTGCTTCCTCTTGATAGACAACTTTAAGACCTGGTATTGAAGGAAATTCATTTGTATCAAGATTTTCTACACATATAACATGGGTTTCTACACTTTTTAATTAAAGAGGGCATTCTCTCAAGGCATGCTTCTTTCTACACTTTGAACACAAGATATGTAATGAAACATTTGCAGCCTTTTTCTTGTTTTGTACTTTAAGGGTATTTATTTTTAAGTAATACTCCCCAAAATATTTGTTTTAAAGTTGTTAAGCAAATTTCCTATTTAAGCATTACTTACTATCAGAACTGTAGATTTATTAATCCTAGGCATAACATGATCTCTTGGATATTTCCCAATTCATTCTTTACCTCTTGAAATGTGTATGCATAATTCACAAATATCTCCAAATGATCACTAAGAAATTTCTCCTTTACCCATGAAATTGAGAAGATCAATCCACTCATCTCTGATAGATTTTAGTAAGAGATCTTTCAAATTTTCTTCATCTAGATTATGCATTTTAGCCCTTTTAACATTATAAGAAAATGTTTCAATGAAATCTTCAATATTTTCATCTTCTCTTTACATCATTTTAAAGAATTCATCTTTAAGATTATGGGGCATATAGTAATCATTATATTTATCTAAGAATGTATTTTTGATTTGTTCCCATGTTCTTATAGAATGTACTCGTAAGCCCACAATCCTTTTTAATGTTGCATCCTTAAGAGTGGTTGGAAACAATTTCAACTTTTGAGTATCAAGAAAGTAGTCATAGTATCTACATAAGACTTCAAATTCAAAGAGAAATGTTCCAGGATCGTCATTCCTTGATCCACGAAAATTAGGAAGGATGGAGGGTGGGATATCTTTCATTGTGGCTATGGTATCTTCATCGAGGATGGGAAATCCAAAAGGTTCTGTATCTCCTCTACCTCCTCCTCTTCCTCTTCCTCCACCTCTTCCACCTCCTATGTTTCTTCCTCTTCTACCTCCAATCCTAGGTTGTTCACCATTCACATTATGTACTTCTACTTCCCCTTCTGCTACAATTGTAGATTCCTCAAAACTAATGTAAGGTTTCAAAATTAGATTTTCTTCTTCCTCTTCTAGCTCTTCTCATTCTTCTATCAATTTAATATTGAAATAGGGTTCTTCTTCCTCCTCTTCACTAGGGATTTCTAGTTCTTGTCCTAAATGTTGTTCTCCAGTTGAAGATATAAAAACTACTCCTTCTGTTGGGGATGTAGGGTACTCTTTTTCTATTATGGCTTCAGTTGGTGAATCTTTAGGTTGGATTTCAGATCTAAGTACCTCAGGAAGTTTGTTTCTTCCTCCAATGTATGTAATATGAGTTTGGGTGGATGGTGTGTCACTACGAGGTCATGGTGGTGTAGTGATGATGTTGGAATCAAACTTCTAACGATACCTACAAATATACCTCTAGAATCTCTTTCCCTATGCATATCATTTTTATTATTTTTATTTTTAATGAAAATAAAAATAAAAATATTCCTATATACACTTCTCCGACAATGATGCCAAAATGTTTGGTAATTTAATTGATCTTAAATTACTTACATGAATTATCAACCAAGGCTAGTAAACTAATAAAATGTATGTGTATTGTATGTGATATGAGTCTTTTTCACTCATTTAATTCCTAATTTAATTTTAGTTATTGAAATGAACATGTTTCTCTATAGTTATGTAAGTAAATAAAAAACCCATACAAAATGAAGTCAATTCTACTTTACTTTCTTAAATAATGATCACACTCACACTTGGTTTAAAATAAAATCGCTCTTGCTCTTAAAATCATACTTTCTTAAACGATAAATCACTCTTGAAAATCACACTTTCTTAACTGTATATCACTCTTCAAAACCACACTTTCTTAAATGTAAATCACACTTATAGTTGAATGAAAATCACTCTTGAAAACCATACATTCTTAAATGGAAATCACACTTCTACTTTAATCAAATCACTCTCTGCAATAAAGTAACACTTACAAATTAATCTCTTTTAATTTAAAGAAAATTTGGTTTCGTATTTGAAAATCACAACAATTGAAATCTTATACTTCTACTGCTATGTTAGATTATACTCTATCCATGTGCATCTGAAATATCTCTTCACCTGAATAATAAAATGATTAACAAAAACAATCTTAAACTTGTATCTAAGAATCTAAACTCAAATACTCAAATGAATTGACAAAAATATACAGGAATTATGAAATGAAATACAAAATGTTAATAAACGAAGAGCTTACTATCTTGAGGGGGCCCTCCTACGAGAAGCAGGTAGCACTATCGAGTTTTCACAAGTTAATTATCCACAAATTGAGATCGCATAGTAGGATGGAATCGAAACAAATTTTTTATATATCAAAACATAGTGCTTACAAATAGAATTCAAATCACCTTTAGCTATGTCGAGAGGCATATTTATAAAACCCTTACACAATAAATTTTTTCAAAGCTTTACGCCTTTGTTAATTTACATTGGCTATAATTAACTTAAGAGATAAGATATCGTAATCTTACTCATGATTTTCTATAAACACAACAAATCATGAGGTGGAAAATATGCATCTCGCTTGCTTGGCTCGCCTTCCACAATGGTTGACTTATCCTTTAAGCAAACTGATAGAGTTCCCTCTTCATCAATCCAACTTCTACAAATAGGAACAAATCATTGTCCCAGCTAATTGTCAACTATCCATGTGCCCTGTTTCTTGGTTGAGGCTGCAGAACATACTGAACCTTGGACTTAGCTGTAGAAACATTCATGAGCTGCAAAATCACTATAATTTGGTAGCTCAAGTAGATATTATGTTAAATAATAAATACAAATGCCATTTATGAAATATAATATGATTATTTATGTGTTATGCTTTCAACATTGTAAATTGATACCCAAATTGTAGTTAAGAAGTTCAAAAAGGAAGGATTAGAGTGAAAAAGGGTTGTCAAAAAGAAGCAATTTTGGGCTTCAACAACCACAATTATGTAACTATAAATACTAATGAACATGTATCACAAGATTAACAATGAATAAACCCTGCCACCCCTTATCCGCACCACATTACAATTGGTGGAGGGGCAGACCACAACCCCCAGCCCCTCCCACGGGATTATGTAAATAAACCGGGGTGGGTGGTCATGACCCCGCCACCCCACACCACAGAACTTTCCATGTCTCCATTCACGAGGGAGTTGAGTGGGGCGACCCTTGGGACACGGACCCAACCCACAACATACACCATCAGTTAAGGATGACTGGCGAAGGTCGGTATGGTATGTAGGCCGCCCAAGGCAGGCCTGGACCAACCAAACTTTCATTTAAAAAAAAATGGTTTTTGAAAGTTAAAAAAAAGGAATCTGTTATATGTGAAAGAAGGAGGCAGGGTTTGACTGCTTGACCTCCTCCATATTAATCAGACTTTCCACCAACTACCCTACAATGGTTTCCTTGAATAATCCGCCACCCATTTTATACTTAAACATAGTTTGTCAGTGTGCCCAGGCAGAGGATACAGTGCACACAGTTCGAGGCAAAATTTTGTTGGATGGCCGAATTTTCACTTTGTCAGAATTTGACAAATTTTATATGGTTTCAGCACTTCTCAATGCCATGAAAAAATGGCACTCTCCATTTCTCCATCAGAGTTCTGCAATTTTCAGCCATTTTTCAGTATGGAGGTATAAAACTCCTTTTTTGTAACTGATGCTTGTACTCTTCTTTCTCTTGCCACTTAATGAATGAAGGCCTCTCCATTGATCTAGTAGGGCACAGAGACGTAGTCTAAGTTGGAAGAACTCCATTATCAAGTCTTGTTGTCTTATTTCATGCTTTATGTGTTTCTCCTCTTCTCTCATGTGCATATTAAGTTTCTATGTTAAGCTACAATTTATGTATGTAATTCTTTAACACATCTATAAGAAAAATATTTTGGATCAAGTGGTATTAGAGCGGGTATTTTTAGATGTGAATTGCATGTTTGTATGCTAACAATAAATAGGCTTCGAAGAGGTGAAGGGAAACTAAATTCTTTCAATCCCAAAGCGGGGCATGCACATCGAAGGAGAAACATGGCAGATAAAGAGGCTTGTCATGAAGAGGAGCCCAATTTCCACAAAACCTTCTATACAATGGCAGAGAATGTCATTCAATTACTTTCAAAGCTGGAGAGAGAAGAAGAGAGAAATCTAGAAGAACAAGGTTCAGTGCATAGAAATGGTGGTGAATAACCCCCTCCTTCTCCTTATACGAGTGAAAGTTCTTCTTCCTCTCATCACCATCATCATAGAAATTCAAGGGATGAATCTAAGAAACCTTTCTTTAAATTAGATGTCAAATTTTGTCTTCCCATGTTTAACTGTGAAAGTAATGCAGAAAATCTTAACAACTGGATTAGGAAGATTTAAATCTATTGCAAGATTTAGCATATCGAAGAGGACGAGGAAAAGATTTAGCTAGACTCTCTTCGGCTGAGTAGCACCACTCTTGTTTGGTGGGAGAGAAAATTGCGAAGCAGTAATAGTGTGGGTAATCTTCTTTCCTCATGGCCTAGTTTCATTTCTATATCAAAGGAACAATTTTATCCCTTGGGTTACAAAAAAAAGACTTAATGGATTGGCAATACTTAAGGCAAGGCAGAGGTCAATATGTTCAAATCTTTATAGAGGAATTTAGAAAACAAACACTTAATTTGGGCATTGTACTTGAATCATAAAAAGTAGTAACTAAGTATATTGGATCATTACATAGTTACCTTAGACATTCATTATTATTGTTTGGACCAACTACTATTGACTCGACCATTGTAAATGCCATCCATCTTGAGAACTAGGGAAGAAATAAAAGAGATGATCATTTCAAGAAACCACCTTTCAAACCTCCAAATGGAAAACCCAAAATGAAAGGAAAAGGAAAGGAGAAGAGGACGGAATCAAACAAGAAAGATGAAGGAGGAAGACCTTATTACACACACTGCAAAAAGGAAGGTCATGATGATGATCATTGTTGGAAACACTACCCGGAAAAGAGACCAAAGAAGTATGGAGGAAAAGGAAAGAAGAAGACAGTGGAAACTTTGCAACAAGACCTTGGGATCTGATTCGAGATATGAAGCATTGATCACAGTAGTAGGAACAAAAGGTACTCTTACACCTCATGCTAATTCTAAATCACATGAAGGCACTAGCTCAATAGATGAGTCTCTTGCTAATGAACGAAAAAGAATTGAGCTATTTCATATTAGAGTTATCATAAATCATACAAAATTGGAAACTCTATTTCATAACGGATCCCAAGCAAACTTAATTTCAGAGTCCTTGGTAAAGAAGCTAGGCTTGGAAACCAATGCACATCCAAAACCTTACCCACTTGGATGGATACATGATAAAGCAAAATTGAATGTACCTAAGTAGTACAAGGTTAAATTTGTGATCGCTTCTAAGTTAGTAGATGAGGTAAAACTTGATGTGATACCATCAGATATCTATGGCATGGTGTTAGGGAGTCCATATCTATATGATAGAAAGGCAATCTTCTTCCGTCATGAAAACAAATACCAAATCACAAAAGATGGGGTAGAATATATTGTAAGGGCTCATCAAACTAAAATCAATGCTAGCCTGGTAAGTGCAGGACAAATGAAAAGGTTGGTGAATTCCAGTAAGGGTTGCATGCTTATGATTGTAAGGGGAAAAGATGTAGAAGTATTCGATGTTTTCCAAGGTTGTGATCATGTGCATAAAAATGAATTATGTGAATTAATTTCTAACTATGATGAGATGTTTTAGGAACCAAGCGGATTACCTCCGAAGAGGGAAATCCACATGAGATCCACTTGCAGCATGATGCTCCTTTACCAAATATTGGCATGTACAGGATGTCAGCCATTGAGATGGAGGAGATCAAAAAGCAGGTGCAGGAACTATTGAACCAAGGGGTCATCAGACTGAGCACTTCTCCATGTGGCTCATCGATTGTCTTAGTGTCAAAGAAATATGGCACATGGAGGATGTGCATGGATTATCGAGCACTAAACAAAATCATGGTGAAAAATTATTACCCTCTTCCCCGCATTGATGACTTGTTAGATCAGTTAAATAATGCTATCTATTTCACCGTAGTGGTTATCACTAGGTCTGAATTGCAGAGCAGGATGTAAGGAAAACTAACTTTAAGAGCAAACATGGGTTGTTCGAATGGATGGTGGTTCCATTCGGACTTTGCAACACTCTAGCCAATTTCATGAGGGTCATGAATGATCTCTTTAGGCCTTTCATTGATGAATTTTTTCTTGTATATCTAGATGATATTCTTTTCTTTAGTAAAATTTGGAATGAACATGTATGTCATGTGAAGAAAGTGCTTGATGTATTGAAAAACAAAAGACTCTAGGTAAAATTGTCAAAGTGTGAGTTTGGGAAAACCTATTTGGTTTACGTAGGTCATATTGTTGGTCATGATCAGCTAAAAATTGATCCTTATAAAGTTGAAGCAATTGTAAATTGGCCTAATCCTACTAGTGTAACTAAGGTTCACAGCTTTTTGGGTGAAGTACAGTATTGGAAGAAATTTATTGCCAAATTCTCTATTATTGCACCACCTTTACATGTGTTGACAAGTGTAAAGAAAGTCTTTGAATGGGGAGGAAAGAAATAGAAGTCCTTCGAAACATTGAAAGAAAAGATCAACACCACACTGGTCTTGGCCCTACCAGATCTCCAACAGCCATTCTAGATTGATACAAATGCCAACATATATGCCATGGGAGTTGTACTGATGCAGCAAAAGAAGCCGATATGTTACCATTCAGAGAAGTTATCTCATGCTATGTTAAACTATCCCACTTATGACAAAGAGATATATGCCTTGATCTAGAGTGTGAAAAAGTGGAAACACTACCTGATCGGTAAGGAGACCATCATCCATATGGATCATCAGCATTTGTAGTATCTTCAGTCACAAACCAAGTTGCAACAATCTCGTCATTTTTGGTGGATGGGTTTTCTTCAGCAATTTCATCTGGTAATAAAGTATAAGAAGGGAACTAGCAACAAAGTGGTTGATATGCTATCTCTCCCCCCTATTTCTACTTCTATTATTTTGCATAATGCTTCATTATCTTTTGGAGGTTATGGTAAACAATATGTTAAAAATGATGACTTTAAGGAGATTTATGCAAAACTAACCCATGGTTCAAAGGTGGACAACTATCACCTGCAAGGGAAACCGTTGTATCACCTTGGAAAATTATGCATACCCACAGGAGAAAGATTACATCTAATCTAGGAGGCTGACACCTCCCTTGTGTTTGGTCATTTTGGTTTTGAAAAAACTTTGTGTCATGTACAAAGATTTTGTTTTTGGCCTCATATGAAGGACATTGTGACTCGTTATGTAAAGGGATGTGTGATGTGTTCTATTTCAAATCCCTCTAATGGAAAACTTGGGCTCTACACACCACTCCCTATTCCGAGTCGTCCATGGGAAAGTTTGTCGATGGATTTTGTCAGAGGTTTGCCTTTGTCTAGAAAAATTCACAACTATTTTATGTCCTCGTTGACCATTTTAGTAAGATGTGTATTTTAATGCCTTGTAAAAAGCAGATCACTTCAGATCAAACTACTTATCTTTTCTTTTAGCATGTTTGGGTCCATTTTCGGCTACCCACATTGATTGTGTCAGATCGGGACTCTCGCTTTCTCGAAGATTTTTGGACCAGCTTGTGGAAGATGATGGACACCAAGTTGAAAAGAAGTACGACATTTCATCCACAGACTGATCGACAGATAGAGGTTGTAAACCTCACCATGGTACACTTGTTGCAAAGCTACTGTGGGAACAAACTAAGTTGTGGGATGAGCATCATTCCTACAATTGAGGAGTGCACTCATCTACGCATCGTTCAGCATTTGAGACATGTTTTGGCTACCTGCCAAAAGACCCTTTTGATATGGTGTTTGGAAGGGAAGATGATTCTAGTGGACATGATAACAGGGACAAAGTGCAGCAATTCATTCAGCAAATCTAGTTGATTCACCAAGCAGTACAGGAGCAGTTGGAGTAAAGTCAAGCCTGGTACAAGGCTCAACATGACAAACACCGAGTCGAACATCAATTTCAAGTGGGCAACAAGGTGTGGTTCCACATTAGCAAGGACAGGATGAACGAAGAAGGGAAGAAGTTGTGACCAATCCGATGTGATCCATTCACCATCTTGGAGAAGATTGGAAACAATTCCTTTCATCTCAATTTGTAGACATATATGCAAATGTACTTCATAGTGAATGTGGAAAACTTAAAGCTGTATGAGCCACCATTAATTATGGACACCGAAGAGGTGGGCATAGTTCCTACAGTTGAGGAATTTGCACCAGAGTATCTCGATGAGTTACCTGAAGACATAATCCTTGATAGAAGAACCAGGACTTCACGATGGGGAGATGTGGAATACCTTGATTTAGTTTCAAGGGGATGCACCATAGCAAGGCAAAATGGCTAGAAAAAGAAAGAGTGAAGGAACAATTCTGTCACTTACCAATTGATTGATAAATATTTTGGCGGTCCAAAAGCTCCTCAATGGGGAGGATTGATCCCGGTGGATCCCCAGACACAATGGCATGGAAAAAGCTCCAAATTCAAAGTGGTGGAAAGGTGATGAACTTGACATCAGATCGAAGTGCTCATTGCCCTAATTCCAATAGTGTGAATGAAACTCCAACCCGAGTCTGGATGAAGGAGATAGAGGCATTAAAATTTGGGTTGACTTTTGATGAATAGGTAGGATTAATGAAGGCATAATTTGATCTTTTCCAATGGATGGAATCCAGCCAACTCCAGCCAAATTTTGGGAAAAATCATGGCCTCATTAAAAATACTCCTTTAGTCCAAAACTAAATTTCCAAAAATGCATAGTTTGTTTTTAAATAACAACAAAAATATTAAAAAAAGGGTGGCGAGCCACCAACCCCACCACCCCTTATCCACACCACATGAAAATTGGTGGAGATGTGGGCCATGACTCTCAGCCACTCCCACGGAATTATGTAAACAAACTGGGGTGGGCGGCCATGACCCTACCAACCCACACCACAAAACTTTCCATGTCTCCATTTACGAGGGAGTTGGGTGGGCCAACCCTTGGGGCATGAAATCAACCCACAACATACACCATCATTTAAGGATGACTAGCGGAGGTGGGTATGGTGGGCGGGCTGCCCAAGATATGCCTGGCCCAGCCAAACTTTCATTTAAAAAAAAATTGGTTTGTGAAAGTTAAGAAAAAGGAATTTGTTATACATAAAAGGAGGAGGCGGGGTTTGATTGCCTGAACTCCTCCATATTAACCGGACTTTCCACCAACTACCCTACAGTGGTTTCCTTGAATAATCCAAAACCCATTTTATACTTAAACACAGTTTGTCAGTGCGCCCAGGCAGAGGAAGCAATGCACACAGTTCGAGGCAAAATTTTGCAAGATGGCCAAATATTCACTTTGTCAGAATTTGACAAATTTTATATGGTTTCAACACTTCTCGATGCCACGAACACAATGGCATTGTCTATTTCTCAATTAGAGTTCTGAAATTTTCGGCCATTATTCAGTATGGAGGTATAAAACTCCTTTTTTGTAACTGATGCTTGTACTCTTCTTTCTCTTGCCACTTAATGAATGAAGGCCTCCCCATTGATTGAGCAGGGCCCGGAGACATAGTCCAAGTTGGACGAACTCCATTATCAAGTCTTGTTGTCTTGTTTCATGCTTTATGTGTTTCTCCTCCTCTCTCATGTGCACATTAAGTTTTCTATGTTAAGCTACAATTTATGCATGTAATTCTTTAACACGTCTATAAGCAAAAGATTTTGGATCAAGTTATGAAGTTCAAAAAGGAAGGATTAGAGTGAAAAAGGGTTGTCAAAAAGAAGCAATTTTGGGGTTCAGTAACCACAATCATGTAACTATAAATACTAATGAACATGTATCACAAGATTAGCAATGCATAAACCATCAATCATCAAGATACATAACAAAAACACGTCAATAGTTACATCACACAAGGACACCATTTGTAAGGTGGAAATAAAAACCATCGTTGACACATATTACTCATCGTCATCTCTTCTGTTGTCACATTTTCTTAACATTTGATTCACTAACCACCACCAGTGTGCAAGCCAAAACTTTCTACTCATGGGAGCTGGTACACACTCCAAAAAACAACTTGTATGAACTTTCCATGACACCACCTGTAGGAAGATATGACTCCCTCAACTTTGCAAGCCACCACTCCCAATAATTCTTACCCATCCACCATTAGACTATCTATCCAGCACTCGATGGAAGCCACCATTCCTAAGTTATAAGGCCACTACTTGAAGGAAGCCACTACACCCTGAATATGCAAGACACCACTTTCTTGGCAGGCCACTGCTCAGCCACTGGGGTCCCCAACCTTCAATCCCATCTCATTGACATCATTTCAAAATATTTCATACTGGGCCCATATATTTAACATACAAACAACATTGAAGCTCTTTTCATGAATTTTAAAACTAGATTAACAAAGACTCTCTGTTCAACAACTCAATCAAAAACCCACACATACATAGCTATCTCTTGCTCCCAACCATACACCATACTGAAAAATAATCCCTCAATACATTAACATTGTATCATGATGCTATAACTTGACTCTTAATAATGTACAACAACATATATACAATTTATGGCTCTCATACAATCAAACATATCAACACACAATCTCTCTCACATACAAATTTTCTCATAGTACAAACAACATCATACAAAAAAATCCTATAACACCAAAATGCATACACACTCTCTATTCATCACCATCAATAGAATCACAAATATGAATACATGAACTTATCCATGAAATAAAAGAGCATCCATACAAAATCTTTGATACATAACTACAACCATAGAAAAAATCTTTGATACATAACTACAACCATAGAAATAAAATATCTGCCCCTACAAACACAAATATATGAGTCACATATCAAGGAGTTAATATATGCTTTGTCTCTCTCAGCCATCAAACTCTAATTCAAGGGTCTATTCCATTAATTAACCTCTACTAAAGCCCCTCCATCCTATGTCTATGTCATTCAGATTAAACCGTGTCTCTGCAATATGAGTCACTAATATTGGGGTCTTCCTTCACCTTTTTGACATGTGAATCCTCCTCTCTTGTCATCTGCAAGTTCACATAATGTAGGAGTGTGACCTTTGGCTTTTGCACATACCTTTTCTCACTCTATTCCCACTGTCTAACCTCATAATGATCAATATGTTAATCTATTTAAATAATTTTATCATGACTATCTCCACTACTCAATTAATCAATGCTTTCACACTTTAAACACGTATTACAAGTAAAGATTCAAACTGTCCAAATAGTACCATGAGAAATTACATTTGGTACAACCACTGGGAATCACTGGAGTGCACACAAAATATAGAAAACTCCACTTACAGGAAATAACATAGGCCTCTCCTTCGATAACTAAGTTACTAACACAAGTTTTGCACTAGGAACCTATGTTACACTCTACTATAACACAATTTGTCCTTTTAGAACCTGTGTCACCTATATAAGGCTCTCTTCATGCACAAAACCTGATTTACAAGTATCTCCAAGGCCTGTAAATCCTCGGACAAAATATCTAGACCTTGTAAAACCATATCCAACTCCTCTAGATCAGTAATAATGTCATCATAATGGGATGAGCATGCCAAACACATATGCATCAAGTCTAGAACATGAAATCCTAGTTATCCAACCTACTCAGCACAAATCAACATCTCTGCAACGAGTCAAATCCTTTGCATCAAATAAGTTGTAACTCATGTTTAGTAGAACTATATATAAATCACAAATCATGAGAGTTACCATCATAAAGTTGACAAAAATGGTAGTAAAAATGGTATCAAATCCTTGTTGACATCAATGTCAACACTATAATTCCAACATGATCCCCCTTTTCCATTGATGTCAACCTCAAATTGTTCTCCATAACTCTGAGGTTGAACTCAAAAATCTGTCCATACTCCATTCTACATTCAAAATTTCCATTATCTCTCCCCCTTTTACATCAATGGAAAAGGGAAATGTCAACAATGGATATCAATTCCAATACATAATAAGAAAAATACTCCCCCTCAAATGTTCAACAACATGATGAATAAAATGTTGATACAAAATGATCCTTGAATAATAAAATAAGCACGTGAAACAATAGAATTAACTACCACACATTTCTCTATGCATCCTATTCTACTGAGCATTCTCCCCTTGAACATGTAATGGGGTTGAAATGATATTCTCCATACTATTGTACATCAATGTTAGTTGTTGCAAATACCTCCTTGAAGCAAGAAAAAGGCCACCAACTAGACCAAGACACATACACCTCATGGCCAAATGATACATAATGAAAATATAGGGCTAATACATGAGAGGGAAGTCTTAATCAATACAAATACATGGTTGTACCAATGACTCCATAATCCAACTCGTGTCTGAAATGAATGTGTCCCAAAACTCTCCTTAATGCAAGTTAGAAACAAAGACATTCTCATCCATCAAACCAACTACTAGTACCAAATTATAAGAATGATATTTTGGGGTATTATGTAAAAAATGCATGGCAATATGAATGAACTACAATGGTTTTACAATGCCTGCTAACCACCAGTATATGGATGAAACATGACCATACATGACCCTATAACAATGATGCCAATAGCCCATGCATGGCTATCAACTCTTAAGACTCTCATGAATGCAAGATAAACACAAATATGACACCATGAACAAAGCATGAATCTCTTTCTTTATGCATATTTGACTCTAGGACCCCTCCACCATGAGCCAAAAGATAAAGACATTGAAAATACATGGTTGGAACTTGTTCACATGAGAGCATATATGGCTGATATAAATGGTCTAATACAATGCATGCCAAATACCTCTCTCTCTCATACACATCGAACACAATGATTTCTTACACAAATGTGTACATGGCTGAAATATACATCCACACCTATGCATGCCTAACATCATCACTCTCACAAAGACATGACCCAACAAAGGTAATACACAATTATAACAAGTACATGACTAAATTATGTTTCTCTATATCACAAGAATGATGTTGGAACACACTATAATTCTCACACCAATGCATGACCAAATATATGAAGACAAAGGCAATGAAAATAATGATCATAAATAGGTACATACAATACTGATTCACACCTTCCAACTCATGATGACAAAAAGTCAAATTTCCTAACATCCACTAACATCCACTAAGAGTACAAAAGTGCAACATCAGTAGCAGATATCAAATGCAAACATCAACAAATCTTGATCCATTCATTCACCAAAACCTCCTCTGAGGGTGCAAAAGTGCATGTTCTGAGGACAAGTTTTTGATAAATTTCTGGACCCTTCTCTAAATGCATGAGAAGGGTTTAAATACTACTAACTAAATAACTTAATTACACAGATTCAGGATACGGTTTAAATGACCGCCCTTTTTCTAAGCAAAACTATTTCTAAAAATTAAATCTAATATCTAACTATTTCTGCATTTGCTCCTTAATGTTGCAAGCATTCAATATTTGCCTGGGAGAGTCGGCTAACTGTCTTCCGCTTTTGGTTGAGCTACGCAAACAGAAATGGTAAGATCTGGCACCATATTTTCAGCAAAATCGATGATATAGTCGAGAGTCATCTTCTAACTATGTGGATTTACTGCGTATGCCCAGTAATAATCCAAGTTCACCTTGGTTAACCCTTGAATTGCTTCTACCTTTTCTCCAGCTTTCAGTTTCCAATGTGTTCTTTACAATTGCTTTCTTGTATTTTTCAGGCTTTACAAATGACTGAGCAGTTAGAGGCTTTGCTTTTTGAGCAATTTTCTCAACGATGCACGATTAGCGCTAGGTGCTAATCGTGCATCGGAAACTGCCTCGGTTCTTTGATCCGGGCTTCTTTGATGCGTTTTTCGCCTTTAGCGCCTTTTTCTTCACCGGGTATAAGCTTCAAAATTTGTAAAAATACTACTTTCGTGAGCTCTTGACCTTGAGCGTTAAACTGCTTATTGATATTAGCATCGTTCAATACTCATTCAACCATGGTTGTAAATGAAAGATCTGTAATGGATGGCTCAACAGCGTTCTGTGAATCTACGGCTCTGTTGCATGCGGGCGTCTTTTCTCTGTCTTTGAACATTGGAGTTTTACCCTTTTTCCTCATAGCTTCCTACACATTGCTTTGTGTATCTTTCGTTTTTTGTTCCTGCAGTTCACAAGTGAGGAAAGAGTAATGACAATAAAAATCGACAGGAAAGCTTTAAACTCTAAGAATGTACAAAAACATGCCATCTGACGTGAATTGACTCTTAGAACAACACAAAACCATCCTTCCTAACAACTGGCATATAATTAATTAATTATCATTAAAGCACATATCCAGTTCTTGGTTTATGGAAAACTTTTCTTGAATATTGAGCCGGGAAAATTTGCGATGAAATGTTTCTGCGATCTGTATCGCAGTATCGCATTTCGTTGTTATCACATTACCGCAATTTCATCGTGCTGTGCTATCGCAAGGTTGGTTGATCGTGCTATCGCAAGATCGCGGATCGCAGTATCGCAGTATCTCAAAATCGCAGGTCGCTGTAATCGTTAAATCGTTATGTGTTTTTCATGCAATTTTGCGATATGCAATATCGCATATCGCATATCGGCGATTTTTTAAGGTTTTCCAACGTGATCATTTCTTAATGCATGCAATGCGATGGAGTTCACATTGCAATCTCGCAGTTTATCATTTTTATTCATAAGGAAATGTCCTATCATTCTTTGCGCGATGCGATGTTCCTTAAGGAGTAAAATACTTGAGCCTTAATTGATTTTTTTGAATTTTTTACTAAGGGTCCCCACTTACCTAGTGTTATTGCTAATACTAAAGAAAGAGGGGGGTTGTTGGTGGCCACAACAATTGGAAATTCACTTGGAAGAACCAGTTATCTCTGTTTTTCTATTGAATTTTCTAAACTTCCAAAACAGAAAAAATTTCAAAAAATTAAACTTTATTATGGAAAGATAAAGTACATTATGCTCTAACCTGTTAATGATATTTTGTTTGAACCATTTTCCACTTTTATTATTTGCTTCCTCAGGCTAGTCCTTGTATTTACATCAGCCATTACTTGGTCTTGTAAAGATAAAACAAAGTCTCCTCTATAAACCAGTTTTAAATATTCTCATTTGTCGTAGGTAGAGCCTCTGCTGCCAGTAGGCGTTTATAGCCTCGACGGGGTTACCTATTACCCAGAAATGATCCTGTATCCTACTTAAAGCAGGCTACAACTTTCAAAGAAAAATCCATATCCACACTTATTGCTTTGATTTTCTTTTTATTCATAAAGAACAATGTCTTGGTTTGGTAGCCAAATTATGACACAGTCATTCACTTGATTTATAACTTTGTTGAACAAGATGGCTCATGATGAGACCCCTTGTCTTTTGATTGCAACAATCTTGAGTCATTGCCCTGTTGTGGTGTACAGTATTGGCAAAGTCAGCAAGTTATAATATCCATGATAATGATAAGCCGGCTTGTGATGAGACCTCTTATTATTCAAGATAAAGTGTATCCTTGGGTTGTTCCTCTGAAAGTTGTGATTTCCTTAGCAGGGAGGAAGTCATTGTTTCCTTAAGATAGCTCTAGACGACAATAATAGAGTTTTTGGAAACAGTTGTTCTACAGAGAATCTTTATTTTGTTATTGATAACTTTCATTGTACTGAGATAAAACAATTTCTTCACTAAACGTTGTTTTCATCAAACTTTTTGAAGTTGAAACTAGTATCATATCTAGGCTAGAGTTTTTAACTGTATCTATCAATAATAAAGATCAGTTTTCCAAAAGATTTGCTATTTATACAAGCGAAAAGTTCAAAATATGAAAGAGAAATGGTGTCTTTTTCATAAATGCCTAATGTAACTACTCACAACTGGTTTAAAAAAGAAAAACAATTACTCTACAAAAAATAGAAGAATAATCTTCTATGGAAAATATTTCTCGAGAATTTGTCCATTAACAGGCAAAGGATCCCTCTTACCTGCTAAATCCTGTAACACAAACGTTGATGGACCTATGACTTCTACAATTTGAAAAGGACCAAGCCACATTCTTTGAAATTTTGTATGTTTGCTCTTTTCTTCATGAGCCTTGTCCCACTTTAAAACTAAATCTCCCATCTGAAAATATTTTCTGGTCATTATGTTTGAATCAAAAGAGGATTTTACTAGTGCTTGATGATGAGCATGTGTTTTCCTAGCCTGTTCTTGTTGTTCTTCTAATTTAATTATTTCCATTTGTCTCAACTGTAAGGAGGAAGTGGGTACTTCATCAATGTATTGAACTAAAGACAAAGAGGGAGTTGCTAAGTGAGTTGGAAGAACCACTTCCTTCCCATAAACTAAATTAAAGGGAGAAGTGTTGATAGAAGCTTTTTGCGTTATTCGGTCTGCCCATAAAGCATATATCAAAGCCTTGTGCCAATTCTTATGATTTTGGTCAACTGTTCTTTTAATAATCCTGATTAGGTTTTTATTTGTTGACTCAGCTAATCCATTGCCTTGTGGGTAGTAATTGGCTGAATATTTAAGTTTGAATCCTCTTTTAAGTGCGAATTTAGTCATTGCATTTCCAGAAAAGTATGATGCATTATCAAACATTAAAGCGGATGGCAATCTAAACCTGGTGATTATAAATTGATCTATGAACTCAATGATATTCTTAGAATTAGCCGTCTTGAGCGGCATTGCTTCTGTGAGGATGTATCTATGCTGCTTAGAAGAGTGAGGAACGATCTCACCTATTATGTCCAATCCCCACTGACTGAAAGGTTGGTCAATGTTAACCGGCTGTAGTGGCAAGGATGGATTATTTTGTCTTCCAACGATAATTTGGCAGACTTGACATTTCCTCACGTAACTATGGAGTCTTTAAATAACGTGGACCAGTAATATCCTGTGCACAAGATTTTATGTGCAGTAGCATCTCCAGCATAGTGTCCGCCTGCCGGCCCATCGTGGAGTTCCTGCAAAACTTTTTTAGCTTCAGATTTCTCAAGACACCTAAGAAGAACAGAATCATAATTTTTCCTAAAAGGAATATCATTTATGAGCTGATATTGTTTGGCTTTCAACCTTAGAACTCTTTTCTTAGTATGATTGAGGTGTGAGGGAGCATACCCATTCTTAAGATAATAAATGATATCAGTGTATAATGACTTTTCATCGTTTAGGCTTACCTCGCACATTTGTACCTCTTCAGATGGAATTTCAGAAATTTGCAATGCTCCAGCCAGCATTTTGCAGAAGCCTTGACCTCTTACAATGTTTGCTGGTTTAATCTCAATGCATTATTCCTGTAAGGCAGTAACCCAATTGGCCCTTTTCTCACCCACATCCTTCTGTACTAGAAGATTCCTTACTACTGGAAATGGTACTATTATTTTAGTATGGGTTTTGAGTAAGAAAGGTCTGAAGTATTTGACCGCTTTGAAAATAGCATAAGCCTGTTTCTCCACATCTAAATAATTTAATTCAGCACCCTGTAAATTTCAAACTAAAAAACGCAATTGGAGCTTCCGCTTTTTCTTGATTTGCTTGAGTGAGAATCGCATCATATGACTTATCTGCCGCAAATGTGTATAAAATAAAAGGCTCTGAAAAATTCGGAGTTTCTAAAGATGGAGAATTAATAATAGCTTGTTTGATCAGGTTGAATGCTTCATGTTCATCTTGGCCCCATTTAAAATTTGAGTTCTTTTTAATCATGGTTTGCAAAGGAGACACGATTCGTGAAAAATCTGGAACGAATCTCTTTACAAAGTTGATCTGACCAAGGAAAGATTGCATGGCTTTTTTGTTATGAGGCAAGGATATTTCAGAAATTTCTTTGATTCTGTCGGAATCGATGTGAATACTAGATTTTGACACTATGAATCCTAGAAGTTTCCCTTCACTTAGTGTGAAAAAATATTTCTTTGGGTTAAGTGAAATTCCATACCTTAAACACCATTGAAAGATTTGTTTCAAGTCTTTGAGATGGTCGCTTCGCTTCTTCGAATACACTGTTATATCATCCAAATAAATTACTACAGATTTATTGACTAAACCTTTGAATGCGATGTCCATGGCTCTCTGAAATGTGGCATCCGCATTAATCAAACCAAATGGCATATTTCGATATGCGTATGTGCCCCATTTAGTTCTGAATGTGGTTTTCAATTAGTCATCAGGATGTACCAACAATTGATTGTATCCTGAAAATCCATCCAAGAAAGACATTAATTCTGAGCCCGCCACTGCCTGCAGTAATTGTTCCATAGGTGGTAAAGGAAAATTATCTTTTTGACAGGCCTTGTTAAGGTTTCGAAAGTCAATGCAAATCCTAATATCTCCATTTTTCTTTCTAACAGGTACCATATTGGAGACCCATTTGGAATGTCTAACGGGAAAGATTATTCTAGCTTTCAATAACTTATTAAGCTCAGTTTTTATCTGGTTTTCTAAATTGGGGTGGATCTTTCTCAACTTTTGTTGGACAGGTTTTTCATTATCGATCATGGGAATAGTATGTTCGATGATGGAAGTGTCGTATGTTTTGAGCTCATCATAATTCCAAGCAAAAACATTTTTATATTGTCTCAAAAGACGAATATACGCTAGTTTTTCTTCAGGGGTTAGGTCGAGGCCTAGATTAATGTTTTATGGTTTAGCATCGGTTCCTAGGTTTACTAATCCGTAGTTGAAGGTTGAACTTTGGAGTTTTGAATTGGTAGACCTCTTAAACCAATCTTTCAAATCGTACAAGTATTATAACTTGACCACCGACTTAGGTATAGCATTGTTAGTGCTATCTTGTTGCAATTGTCGATCATGCTGGTCTTCGTCAATTATTTGATTGGAGTAGGATCCTTCATATGTGAGGAACTTTACAATATCGGGATCGTCATTGAATACTCTCCAATTTGGGATGTTATCAGGAATGGATGGTCTAAAGATTAATTCTATTGAGAATCTATCTAGACTAAAATCTTCGGAAGGAATAAGCTTAGAAGCTACATTAGCCAAAAGGTCTACACATGCGTTTTGGAGTCTGGGGTTTGAAGAAATATTAAACGCTATGAAATTCTCAGTCAGATCTTGAACTAAGGATTGATAATGTTTTAAATGACCTGATAAGCAATGTATAGTGTTATGTACCTGTTTAACCACAATCTCAGAGTCTCCGAAAACTTAAAGATACTTGACGTCTAACGTGATCGCTTTGTACAAGCCTTGGACCAAAGCCTCATATTTTGCTGTATTGTTGGTGCAATCAAATTCGAGTCTGCATGTAAGCATGAATTTATCTCCTTCTGGACTAATCAAAATGCATCCTGCTCCTGCTCCTTCGTTAGATCCACAACCATCAAAAAATAATTTCCAAAACAAAGATTTATTTACAGGTTTATCTAAAAAATTAATACATTTCGAACTATCAGTTCAAGAAATTTTTTTGACTTGGGACAAAACAGAGTGTTCTAAATAGGGTGATGCATGAGCATTGAAATTTCTGAGGAAAGAATCTACCGAGTAATTGCCAATAATGCTGCTGTTATACGCTACTGGTTCATTTTCCCCTTCTAGCTCCATTACTATGTACTTCTGATGTAGCTCTCGTTCAACTTTTATTTGATTCGGTTTACTACTATAGGGCAGCCACATGTGCGACCAGTCGGTTGTAAAGTATCCATGAAGTTTTTCTGACCAATCCCTACTAAGGATTAGGCCATAGAATTCAGGAATGTCAGCAACTAAAATGTCAATAACTTGACATACCTTTGGGTTGGACGAAAACCTTATGGTTACTTGATTTAGTTCGCCAATCACTTCAACTTGAGATCGATCTAGCTAAACTATGCGCACAGTGGATTTCTGTGGTTGAACATTTAACTTGGCACATATGGATTTGGGTAAAATATTCGATGAAGCACCAGAATCTACCAAACAATTGTGCACATTTTTATTGAAGATTTCATAAGTAAGGAGGAACGGGGGAGTGTGATATCTTGACCTTCCTCCAATTAGAGCGATGTCATTTGGATCAATCTTATTGATCGCGTTAGTTGGAGGTCTTCCCATGTTATGGGAAGCTTGAGAAAGCACAGTGGCAGGCAAAGGTGCTATTGGCACGTCATGTAATTCTTTCATCATTATCTTCTGTTGATGCTTTAACTTTCTCAGTTCGTAAAGGGTGATGTTGGCCCTAGTCTTTTTCATGTCTTCTATAATATTGTACTCCATTTCATCCGACACATTAAGTGTTTTAAATGGAGTTGATTCATCTGTTTGGACTGGGCTGGTTTGAGTCGCTTTAGATGTCGTTTTCTTTGATGCGACTTTATCCTTTATTGCAGAGCTTGCGCTCTTCGGGCTAGGGGTAGTTTGGGGAGGATCAAGCTGATTTTTGCTTCGTGTGCTAAGTGGGAATACTTCTTGATCTTCTTCTTGTGGGAGGATGAAATCCCACATTCCTTGTAATTTGACAACTTCTTCATCATCAGTCTACCCTTCAGTGGCAATTTCCTCTTCCTCTTCCTCGGATTCAACATTTGAAATGGCATTAGGTGGCTTTGAATCTGTTGAAGGACCTCCCTTAAAAGCTCTGTAGGGATTTTTTGAAGAAGTTTCTGCTACTTGCTTTTTGATGTCGACCATTTGATTGGACATGGTCTTTAGAACTTTCTGCAATCCTTCCAAATCGAATGGATCTTTTGCTTGCTTCTTCTTGGAGTCTTTCTTGAAGGTGACCTTTTTGGATTTACGTTCCTCTATCGCAGATTTCTTTTCAAGAGCTATTATTCATTTCTCTACTGCTATTTCTTCTTTCATGTTATTGACTAAGGTTGTTTTATTGGCCCTATCCACGAAGATTTCTATGTTTGATGGTATAGCGGTGATATACCAGTCACATCGTACTTCTTCGCTGGGCTAGGAAGCAGTAGGAATTTTGTTGAAGATTTTGTTGAAATGTAAATTGAAATCCTTGATAGGCTCTCTAGATTCGGCTCTAAGGTTGGATAGGTCATTGATTAACGTTGCCGTAGACCTGTCATCACCAAACTTGGTTAGGAATTTCTCCTGGAAGATGTCCCAACTAGTGATGGATCCGGAGGGTAATGAAAAATACCATGACCCGGCTGTTCCTTGCGGAGTATAAGGAAAAAGCCGAACAACAACATCTTCATTAGTAACCCCATTGAGATTAATGGAAAGCATGAAGTTGTTTACGTGTTCTTCTGCTAGCATCCCTGCCTCGGGATTAAATTTAGGCAGCCATTTCTCAGGATGGGCCAGTATTTGACTCAAGGGTACAGGCATTAAGACTGCCCCAGGGTTATTCCATGGTGACTGGGCCATTGTTGAACTGCTAACAGAGGAAAGTGCAGAAGATGATCCCTGTGGCTGGGAGGATGAGGATACTACGATTGTAGATGATTGGAGAGGTGGAGTGGATGGTTGACTTCGTGGTGAAGAAGTTGAGATGGACGATGTTGACGAAAGAGTCTCACTGTCGGACTCTTTAGGTAATTTCCTCGCTCTTTTCCTGGTGGGAAGAGGTAATTCGGCTGGCTGAACACCAAAATTTTCACTCTTTAGCCTCGTCAGGGGATGAGCAGGGTTGTACTGTGAAGTCATGCTCCCTTGAGATTTATCAGACCTTTGAGGAGAAATGGAAAATCGCTGAAGTTTGTGAATCAGAGATTCAACTTCAGGAAGTTCGACAGTAGATTGTTCTGAAACGTCAGGGTGCGTAGCAGTGGTTGATACTCGAGCAACTTCTAACTCTGGATTTAAGTGTAATGGAGAAGTCGGGGGAGATGGTGAGGGCGATTTACTCTCAGAATGGTATTTAGATTTGGATTTACTTGCCATTCATAGTTCATTCCCTCCTTCTAGTGCCAAATATGTTGAAGCCCCAAAAATCGGGTCGACAACAAGGGGGATACCTGCCCAGTCCGGACCTTAGTTAGCAGCTCCTTATCCGTTTGGTATAGCGGGTCCAACTCGGGATAATGGGACCAGTTTCCCAATCTATGAGTGTGAGTGTGTGTAGAATTTGATGTTACTGATCCAGCAGTTCCTATTTAAGATATTCTAATTCAAACTTTAATCTAATGCTATGCTATTGTAATCTGATAAGCAGCACATCTAAGTCTATACTAACCCGGGATATATTTCTTCTATTATGCGATCTAAAGAGATTTCAAATAACAACTGGTAATAAAGATCATTCAGCGATTATAAGAAAGGAAATCAATCAAGATGAACCACTTCACATAAAAAGTTAGACGAAATAGTTGTGAAAAACATATCACATAATGAGCTATTCATACATTAAGCATAAATAAATAGCTATCACTGTACAAAAGTGCCAAATGATAACTCAGGCATTCATGCAATAATACATAAACAACTAAAAACTGTATATCACTTTAACATATAAGCAGAAATGGTCAAGAGATAAAAGTACCGTTTATGACTAGTCCTACTCATAAGCTTCAAGTGACAATGATTTATCTCTCCTTGCTCTAACATCCACTAAGAGTACAAAAGTGCAACATCAGTAGTGGATATCAAATGCAAACATCAACAAATCTTGATCCATTCATTCACCAAAACCTCCTCTAAGGGTGCAAAAGTGCATGTTCTTGAGGACAAGCTTTTGATAAATTTCTGGACCCTTCTCTAAATGCATGAGAAGGGTTTAAATACTACTAACTAAATAACTTAATTACACAGATTCAGGATACGGTTTAAATTACCTCCCTTTTTCTAAGCAAAACTATTTCTAAAAATTAAATCTAATATCAAATTATTTCTGCATTTTCTCCTTAGTGTTGCAAGCATTCAGTATTTGCCTGGGAGAGTCGGCTGACTGTCTTCCGCTTTTGGTTGAGCTAAGAAAACAGAAAGGGTAAGATCTAGCACCATCTTTTCAGCAAAATCGATAATATACTCAAGAGTCATCTTCTGACTATGTGGATTTACTGCGTATGCCCAGTAATAATCCAAGTTCAACTTGGTTAACCCTTGAATTGCTTCTGCCTTCTCTCCAGCTTTCGGTTTCCATTTTGTTCTTTACCATTGCTTTCTTGTATTTTTCGGGCTTTACAAATGATTGAGCAGTTAGAGGCTTTGCTTTTGAGCAATTTTCTCAGCGATGCATGATTATCAGAAACTGCCTCCGTTCTTTGATCCGGGCTTCTCTGATGCATTTTTCACCTTTAGCACCTTTTTCTTCACCAGGTATAAGCTTCAAAATTTGTAAAAATACTACTTTCGTGAGCTCTTGACCTTGAGTGTTAAACTACTTATTAATATCAGCATCGTTCAATACTCATTCAACCATGGTTGTAAATGAAAGATCTGTAATGGATGGCTCAGAAGCGTTCTGTGAATCTGCGGCTCCGTTGAATGCGAGCATCTTTTCTCTGTCTTTGAACATTGGAGTTTTACCCTTTTTCCTCATAGCTTCCTGCACATTGCTTTGTGTATCTTTCGTTTTTCGTTCCTGCAGTTCACAAGTGAGGAAAGAGTAATGACAATAAAAATCGACAGGAAACCTTTAAACTCTATGGATGTACAAAAACATGCCACCTGACATGAACTGACTCTTCGAACAACACAAAACCATCTTTCCTAACAACTGGCATATAATTCATTAATTATCATTAAAGCGCCTATCCAGTTCTTGGTTTATGGAAAACTTTTCTTGAATATTGAGCCAGGAAAATTTGCGATGGAATGTTTCTACGATCTGTATCGCAATATTGCATTTCGCTGTTATCGCATTACCGCAATTTCATCATGCTGTGCTATCGCAAGGTTGGTTGATCGTGCTATCGCAAGATCGTAGATAGCAGTATTGCAGTATCGCAAAATCGCAGGTCGTTGTAATCGTTAAATCGTTATGTGTTTTTCATGAAATTTTGCGATATGCGATATCGCATATTGCATATCAGCGATTTTTTAAGGTTTTCCAACATGATCGTTTCTTAATGCATGCGATGCGATGGAGTTCGCATCGCAATTTCGCAGTTTATCATTTTTATTCATAAGGAAATGTCCTATCATTCTTTGCACGATGTGATGTTTCTTAAGGAGTAAAATACGTCAGCCTTAATTGATTTTTTTGAATTTTTTACTAAGAGTCCCCAAATACCTAGTGTTATTGCCAATACTAAAGAAAGAGGGGGGTTGTTGGTGGCCACAATGCATGTGTACTCTGACTTTGATATTCCTTTTAACTAGATAGCCTGAAGAATCTAGACAACTTAAAATATTTGGCCATGTTCCTGAAAATATGGCACACATAACACTATATATGACCAAGATATGAAGCCAAAGGATCTAGTCTTTTGTTGCTCGTGTTAGATATCAATATCCTCATGCTAGATTTACAATTAATAACCTCGTGGCAAGAAAATTTACAAGCATAGAAATAACCATTAAATGAACTTGTATAATTGAAGGAGTGTCCTCTTCGTAGATGATAAAACTACTACATATATGTGTACATTATGCTTCTACAGGTAGTTTTCACATGTCCAAAATTGTCACAAATGAAGCACTCAATCTCATCCATCAATTTGGCAAATGAGTTTTGAGTCCTCCTCTGAATTCTTATACTACCAACCTTAGGAGTGAATTACCTTTTGGATGTGAATGCTCCTCTTAGTTCTCTTCTTGGTTGTTGCTAATAGATCTACTATTTCATTCCTTTCTCACTGCTATCACTAGTCACAATATTTGTTGTAGGCTTAGTTGTCTTCTTTGCTAGTTTTTCTTGCTTGTGAACTAGACTCTCCAAAGCCAAGATCAAATGTATTCATAGGATATATTTGTCTTCAAGATATTGGTTCCATTATCTTTGTTTAGCCAAAACATCTGTCTTCTTTAGTTATTTCCGCATGGAGACTACTTCACCTTCTAAATATACAATTCATCCTTCTTTCTCCTTTTTCTAATTGGTTAGTACATCCTCCATTATTTTTTCTAACTGAATTCTCCTTTTTGTCAAAGATCTGTAAAAGCTTCTCATAATCCCTATATGTAGTTGTTGGTGTACTCACTTCAAAAGTCAATTTTTCACTCACTACCATTTCGGGCTCATATTTTTCCTTAAGGAGCATGTAATTAGTCTCTTCTTCACTATGAAAATCATAAAATCCATCAAAATGATAACGTAAAAGTAAATCATCCATATTTTTACCTTCATATATGCTCTGTTGTAGCACAACTAGTTCAACTGCGGCTTCATCTTTTCACTTGTCTTGAAGATTTGTTGCACCATTTCCACTAGGGGGTTTTATATGCTTAGGATTGGTCTCTTCTGTCTTCAGTCCTTTCTTATTTCCTTTGATTTTGTTACTCTTCTCTAACTCTCCATTTTTTCTGCTACTTCCTCCAAACAAGATATCCAATATGTTCCAAATATCTTTAGCATATTTTAAGTTTGTTAACTTCTCCATATATATATTATAAAGCTTTTCATAAATTATGCATCTTATTGCAATACCTTTTCTATGCTAGACTTCTCTCCACATCATTCACCAATAGGCTACCAAATTTCAGATCCAGAAGATAATAATTAATAAATATTTCATCGTTTCTTTTCATACCTTGAATTCGGTCATCATGAGTGGTGAAACTCCTAGAGAATTCATTCTAAAAAGGAAAATATTTTTTTTTCTAGACACTCCCTAGATTTACCCCACAACGATCAAGCTACAATCAAGAGCCCTTCTCTAATACCACTTCTTAGAAACCTTGGATAATATTGAAAGGGGAGGTGAATCAACAATGAGACTTATGACCAATTTTTTCCTTCTTTAACCTTTTCTTATCACAATAATAGAACCGTGCATGAATTAACTAGCAACACATCACAATGTATTAACATCAAATTGAATATGTGTAACCACAATCATGTAAACAACAATAATAACGAAAATTCATCATGATATCAACAATGCATAAACCATAAACCATTAAGATACATAGCAAAAACACATCAATAATCATATTACACAAGGACACTAGCTGTAAGGTGGAAACCACAAGGGTAAAAACCACCATTGAAAAATAGTCTCATCGTCGTCTCTCCTATTATCATAAAATTATTTTACATCCTATTCACCGACCACCACTAGTGTGAAATACATATCTTGTTAATCATGTGAGTCACTACTTTCTCTAGACAACAAATTATATAAAAGTTGCAGGCCACCACTCCCTAGGCTTTGTAGTGCACCACCAGCTGGAAGTCGCCACCCCCAATAAGTCTCGCCCAACCACCACAACACTCTCTAGCTACCACCGGATCGAAGCCACCACTCTCAAGTTCTCAGGACACTACCTGAAAGGTTCCACTATACCATGAACACACAAGCCACCACTTGCTTCAAAAGCCAAGACTCACCCAGTGAAGACCCCAACCTTAAAGCTCATCTCATGGACCTCATTTCAAAATATTTCACACTGGGCTCATATACTCAATATACAAACAACCATGAACCTCTTTCCATCAATTTTCAAACTGGATTCATAAAGATATTATGCTCAATAACTCAATCGAAAACCCACTCATACATATCTCTCTCTCACTCACAACCATACACCATACTCAACAAATAAGTCGTCAATACATCAACAACATATCATGGCACTACAAATCAAATATCAATAATCTACAACAACATATATACAATCTATGGCTCTCATAGAGTTAATCATATCAACACACAAGCACATCCAACTCTGCTCATAGAGAAAATAATAGCGTAGACAAAACTCCTACAATGCCAACACGCACCAAACCACCCGCATTCACACTCTCAATTCATCACCATCAATAGAATCACAAATATGCATATAAGAAATTAGCCATGAAACAACAGAGCAACCATACAAAAATGATGATACATAACTAAAACCATAGAAAAGAATTATTTTCCTCTGGAAACAAAAATATATAAGTCACATATCAAGGAACTACTCTATTATTTGTCTCTCTCATCCATCAAACTCTGATCCAAGGTTCTATGCCATTAATTAGCCTCTGCTACAAACTCTCCATGCTATTTCTCTATCATCAGGATTGAACTCTGCCTCTGCAATATTAGTCACTAATTTAGGCTCTTCCTTCACATTCTTGAGTTTTTCATTCTTCTCCCTTATCATCTGCAAGATCACCTATTTTAGGGGCTTAACCCCTGGCTTATGCATAGATTCATGCTCGCTCTATGCCCACTTTCTAACCTCAAAATGACTGATCTTCTCATCTATTTAAATTATTTGATCCACTATGTGTGAATTAATCAATTAATTCACACATTAAACATTTATTACATGTGTATATTAAGTCAATTCCAACTTTCTAAACAATATTGTGAGCAATTACCTTGGTTACAACAACTTGAAATCACTGGAGTGTGCAAAAAATTAAAAAAACTCCACTTATAGCTGGTAACACAGGTCTCTCCTTTGGGGACCAAGTTACTAACATAGGTTTTGCACTACGGACTTGCATTACCCTCTGCTATAACACATGTTTTTCTTCTAGAACCTGTGTTACCCTATATAATCCTCCCTTGATGCCCAAAACCTAATTTCCAAGTATCTCCAAGGCCTATGAAGCCTCCTCCAGCATCTCCATACCATGTAAAATCCTGTCCAACTCCTGTGCATTAGCAAGAACATCATCATAACTAGATTCACATGCCAAATAAATTTCATAAAATTAGGAACATGAAATCTTAGTTAGTCAAGCTCCTTAACATGAATAAACATATTTTCATCAATCAACACATCTCCATCAATTTAGTGATAACTCATGTCTAGTAGATCTGCATACAAATCACAAATCATGAGAGCTACCATGTTGGGTCCCTATAATACTAGTGATTACCCCATTACTATTGTAGTTATACCCCTTATTAATATCGTTGTGCCACTATTGCCCCCATATTGTTATTACTGTGCCCCATAGAATCCCTCTATTGTTATTTTTGTGGCTTTATATTATTATTGTTAGGTCGGCTGGATTATATTGTGACTCCTTAGACTCCTATATATAGAAAGGAGGTTTTGTCATTTGAATCATCCAAGAATTGTTCATTGATGTAATGTAAAGGAGGTTGCCCCCTTGAAGATGCTGAATTCTAAGGCGTTGATCTATCTTTTCTATCTTTTCTTGAGCTGGTTTCATAACATTTGGTATCAGAGCTTTGGATTCTAGGGTTTGGCTGCTCCAAACAGGTCATTGTGGAATTTTCGCTATAACTTTTATTCTGTGACTTTTCAGAAGTTACAAAAAAAACCCATTCGATAAGAAGTCGTGATGAACCTCGGGTCCGAATTGTAGAGCTTTTCGCGCTATATGTGCGGAGATATGATCTGAGGAAGTTGGTCTTTTTGCAGACTCCTGAATTACATTCCAAACAAGTGACCTAGTGAAAATCCTCATAACTTTGTCTCTGGGGATTGGATTGAAATTTTGTAAGAAGTTATAGAAAGAGCACGGACTATAGTTTCATGTATGCATGTTTTAGATCCAAAGGTCGAAATAGTGACTCGTGGCACGTCGTACAAGTTCGCTCTACTGAACTAGTCTATAATGAAGTCACTGTGGTAGATTTCACATAACTCTTCCTTGGAGAATCCAATTTGGGTCAGACTTGTGGCAATGAAAAGATGACATAAAGGGCTACTGTAGGTCACACATTTACAACTAGATGATTGGAAAGTACAGAGATACTTCAGAGGCAATATAGAGCTCCTACAAAGTGAAAAAAGGTGTGTAGATTTTCTTAAATTTTTGCTTAAGCTTGGTTTGAAAATTTATTTTGAAGGAATTCAAAGGGCATAATAGAGCATTATTATCATTAATTGATGCCCCGAGGAAAGAAAATGCAAACACCTAGTAAGGAACCTGAAAGCTCTAGCATGACTCATGAAGAAGAAAAAGAAATGCTATATGATATATCAAAATTACAAGAACAAGAGCAACAAGTGTCACTTGCACAAAAAGCAAAAGAATCTAAGATGGATGGTTTAAGGAAAGATGTAGAAGATAAGATGGATGATTTAAAGAAAGGTGTAGAAACTAAGATTGATTGTTTAAAGAAAGGCGTAGAAGCTTAAATTGATGGCATGGATGATAAGATGGATGAATTGAAGATAAATATGAATAAGTTGCTACAAGAAATGGTCACTGAGGGTGAAAGGGTAATAAAGGAAACTCATGATAAGAACAAAAGAAATGTTAATCATGATTCCATAGACTATAATGTTGGATCGAAGACTCACCATATTCCAAAAATTGATATGACGAAGTTTGATGGCAAGGATCCAGCCACATGGATATTACAGATGGAGCAATTCTTCGATCTTAACAATGTGCAAAACACACCAAAAGGTACGTATGGAAACTTTATATTTGGAACCAAATCAGTTTGTATGGTATCAATGGCTTTACTCTCGTAAAAAATTTATCACTTGGGAAGAATTGATAACACATTATGAGGATACAAAAAGCATCACTTTTTTTAGCCAATTGATAAGTCTCAAACAAAAAGGGTTCAATAATGGAGCACATTGAGGAGTTCCAAAAATTGAACATAAGGCCAAAAGATATTCCAGAGGAGCATAGGATTGATGTGTTCATAGGGTATTTAAAGGATAATATCCAACATGATGTTCGCCTTTGGGAACCTGATTCATTAGAGAAGGCATTCAGGTTAGCAAGAAAAAGGGAAAGCAAAATTATGGCAACCAGGAAGCATACCACTCACAACTATAAAGACGGAAGTGTTGTTGCCCCTAGTCTTCCATAACCTATAAGGTTGACACCACAACAATTGGAAGAAAAAAGAGAAAAAGAGCTTTGTTACAGTTGTGATAGCAAATACAGTAGAGGTCATAAGTGTGCTGAGAAGAAATTATTCTACATAGATTGTGAAGAGGAAGAAGAAAAGGAGCAAGAAAGGTCAAAAGAAGAGGATATACTCCAAGAACAAAGCCTAGATGAAGAACAAATAAATCCGACCATATCTTGTAATGCATTGGCGGGAATTACCACTCCTCAAACCATCAAGATAGAAGGACGAATCAAGAAGAAAAGGGTAATAGTGTTGATTGATTCTGGAAGCGCCCACAATTTTATTCATTGTAAGGTAGCAAAAGAATTGAATTTTTTCCTATATCCAGCACCAGAGTGTCAAGTGATGATGCAAATGGAGGAACAATAAATTGCTCTAGAAAGTGCCATAATATCAAGCTATCCATGGGAGAATATGTATTGACTAGCCCAATGTTTTCCATTCCAATGAGAGGTGTTGATGTTGTACTAGGAGTCCAATGGCTACAATCCTTGGGTACAATAGCTTTTAAGTTTCAAGAACTTTTCATCAAATTTTCTATGGAAGGAAAGGAAGTTGAATTAAGGGGTATTTCAGGGAAACCAGGAAAGATAATCAGCTCTAATGGTATGACAAAGCTTCTAAAAAAGGAGCAAATAGGTGTAATTGCACAATTATGTTCGCTAGATATTTCCACATCGAAATCATCTATTTCTCCAGATCTCCAAAAACTCCTGGACAATCATTCCAAGGTATTTGAGACTCCCAAAGGTTCCCACCTATGCATGATCATGATCATGCTATTTATCTGATCCCAGGAAGTGTTCCTCCAAACATCAGGCCGTACAGATATCCCTATGTCCAAAAGAGTGAAATTGAACGTATGGTTGCAGAAATGCTAGAGGCTAGTATAATTCAACCGAGTCAAAATTCTTTCTCTGCTCTAGTAGTATTGGTGCACAAGAAGGATGAATCATGGCGCATGTGTCCGGATTATAGGGAGCTCAACAAGCTCACTATTAAAGATAAGTTCCCCATTCCTGTCATTGATGAATTACTGGATGAATTGCATGGATCAATTTACTTCACCAAGTTGGATCTTCGTTCAGGATATCATCAAATCAGAATGAAGATTGAAGACATTCCGAAAACAGCATTTAGAACTCATGAGGGTCATTATGAATTTTTGGTCATGCCTTTTGGCCTTACCAATGCACCTTTAACATTTCAAGGTTTGATGAATTCAATTTTCAAACCATTCCTTTGAAATTTGTGTTAGTATTTTTTGATGATATACTAATCTACAGCAAGTCTTGGAAGGATCATGTTGAACATGTTGACAGGGTGCTACAACTATTGGAGGAGAAACAATTATATGCAAAAAGATCCAAATGTTTCTTTGGAGTCCAGGAGGTGGAATATCTGGGTCATATTGTATCTCATGAAGGAGTTAAGGTAGACCCTAGCAAAATTAAAGCCATTAAGGAATGGAAAATCCCCACATCCATAAAGCATCTGCGAGGATTTCTCTGGTTGATAGGGTATTAACGCAAGTTTGTTAAGAATTATGGGAGAATAGCAGCACCTCTAACAACATTATTGAAGAAATATGCATTTTCATGGACTCCAGAAGAAACAAAGGCCTTTGAACATCTTAAAGAGGAAATGTGCCAAGCACCGGTCTTAGCTACACCAGACTTCACAAAAACCTTTATTGTGGAATGTGATGCTTCAGGAAATGGAATTGGTGCTGTTCTAATGCAAGATGAAAGACCCATTGCTTTTGAAAGTCGTCCAATCAAGGGAAAGTTTTTAAGCAAAGCTATTTATGAGAAGGAAATGTTGGCAATACTCCATGCACTTAAGAAATGGTGACCCTACCTAATGGGAAGACACTTCAAGGTAAAAACAGATCATGATATCCTTAAATACTTTTTAGAACAAAGATTACCCTCTGAAGAGCAACAAAAGTGGGTCACAAAGATGTTGGGTTATGACTTTGAAATCATCTACAAAAAAGGGAAGAAAAATGTGGTGGCAGATGCACTCTCACAAAAGGATGAGGATGTGGAAGCATTGTTGTGCGCCATTTCTATTATCCAACCAGATTGGATAAACGAAGCAAGGGAGGAATGAAATAATAACGAAGAAGTGTGGGCACTTATTCGAATGTTACAACAAGATTCGAGTACGTCTGATACATTTAGCTGGCAAAATGATTCGTTATGGTACAAATATCACTTATACCTCTGTAAGAATTCCCAACTAAAACAAAAGATTCTTATGGAATTGCACACTTATCCCTTAGGAGGGCACTCAGGATTTTTAAAAACTTACCACAGGGTTAAGAAGGAATTTTTTTGGGATGGCCTTAAATCAGATATTCAAAAGTTTGTGGCGGAATGTTTGATTTGCCAACAAAATAAAGTTGAAACAATTAAGACACCGGGTCTATTACAACCTTTATCCATTCCAAGCCAACACTGGGAGGAGGTTTCAATGGATTTTATCACAGGTTTACCCAAGTCTGAGGGAAAGAGTGTCATCATGGTGGTAGTTGATAGACTTACCAAGTATGCACACTTTTGTGCATCATCACATCCATTTAAAGCCAATACAGTTTCGATTGCATTTATGGAAACAATTCAAAAGCTACATGGAAACCCAAAGATTATTGTAAGTGACAGAGATCCCATCTTCACTAGAAATTTTTGGACAGAATTATTTTCTTGTCTTGGTACTCAGTTAGCTCATAGCTCATCTTATCATCCTCAATCTGATGGGCAAACTGAGATAGTAAACAAATATTTGGAAGGATATCTTCGTTGCTTTGTATATGATAAACAGACACAATGGGTAAAATGGTTGCCTCTGGCTGAATGGTGGTATAACACTTCCTTCCATACAGCAACAAAAATGACCCCATTTATGGCACTTTATGGGTATCAACCACCATCCATCACATCATATTTAAGAGAAAATTCTAAGGTTCAGGCAATGGAACATCACATCGAACATCAACAACAAGTCCTCCAACTCTTAAAGGATAACCTCGTGTTGGCACAGAATAGAATGAAACAATAGGCAGATCAACATCGCAGTGAAAGAAGTTTTGATGTAGGTGGTTGGGTATTCCTATGGCTACAACCATATAAGCAAATGTCCCTCAAGCAAGCTAAGAAGGATAATAAATTATCACCAAAGTATTATGGTCCATACAATGTGTTGCAAAAGATTGGTACTATGGCATACAAATTGGAGCTTCCTGCAGCTTCTCGATTGCACCCAGTTTTCCACGTTTCATGTTTAAAGAAGGTTATAGGCAACAAGCTCCCAGTTCAAACAATATTGCCAGAACTTGATGAGGAAGGAAAAATTATATTGGAACCGAAAGCATTCACAGAAATAAGAACTCGACAGCTATGAAATCGATCAATTTCAGAGTATCTTATCAAGTGGAAGAACTTATCCGCTGAAGATTCCACATGGGAGGATGAGAATTTTATGCAGAAGTATCCAGAACTACTCAAGCGTTGAGGACAACACTTTTTTGAAGGAGAGGGGCATGTTGGGTCCCTATAATACTAGTGATTTCCCCATTACTATTGTAGTTATACCCCTTATTAATATTGTTGTGCCCCTATTGCCCCTATATTGTTATTACTGTGCCCCATAGAATCCCTCTATTGTTATTTTTGTGGCTTTATATTATTATTGTTAGGTCGGCTGGATTATATTGTGACTCCTTAGACTCCTATATATAGAAATGAGGTTTTGTCATTTGAATCATCCAAGAATTATTCATTTATGTAATGTAAAGGAGGTTGCCCCCTCGAAGAGGCTGAATTCTAAGACGTTGATCTATCTTTTCTATCTTTTCTTGAGTTGGTTTCATAACATACCATCATTAGGTTGACATCAATGATAGGACAAACAATTCCAACTCCGTATTGACATCAATTCCAACAATACAATCCCAACATTGAGAATATTAGATAGATCCATTTATATGTACAAGAGACATTGCAAAACTTACAATAAATATATAAAGCTAGGCATGGTCAAAATATAGTATAGAATTCATTTGAGGTGGGAGAAAAAGCTTGATTATAGTTGAACAAGGATAAGATATATATTCTTGGTAAGGAAATCAAGGCTATTTGATATGGTTTCCTTGATACACTTGGAAATGTGGGAGATAAGGGCTATAGACTCACTCTACTACCATGCATGTGCATTTACTCAATGGTGAATGTAGAGAATCTAAAATTTTATGAGAATTCTATGTTGGAATAGGAAAAGGAACAATTTCTCCATTTTTTAGAGGATTTGGAACAAAATTATCAGAAAGGGTTGATAGATGATACAATTTCATAGTAGAGGTCCAAAAGTAAAAAAACATGGGCATCATGACCTAAAGAAAATTGGATTGAAAGGAAAGCTTCTAAGCAAGGCTAGATGGTACATGCAAGAGAAGGTAGAGTAAAAATTTCCTCACCTCATTCACTACAAGATTTTGGAGACAAAAATCCACCCAAAATGAGGAGGTATGATTTGAATTGTATGATTATAATATTTTCCATCCAACTTGGTTCTTTTAGAGTGATAAATATGGAGGTATAACATCAAAGGATTATTTTTACTAGTGCCTCCCAGTTTTGTGAATTGGAGTTTGAAACATTTTGAAATATAATAGGGGCATTAAATAATGATTTTTGTGCATTAAATTATGTTGCATATGAATCAAACCTCATCACTATAATATGTGCATATACCTTTCGAGTGGCACAATAACTACCTCAATGGAGTATGTACACAAAATCTATGCCACTTGGAAGCTGACATTCCTATTTTTTCCACCATGATTCAATAGGATGTCACATAAGACCCCATATTCATGGAAAATGGGATATCCATGTGATAACGATGAAGAATAATCTATAAGAGTGAATATTGTAACTCTTGTTAATAGTTGAAGGAGTCAAACTTAACCTTTAATAGGCTATGTAGTTGTGTTATAACTGGGAAACGAGGAGGAATAGTGGTTCCTTTCCATTTGAGTGAATTTTCATCCAAATGTCAGAAAAGTAGATGAGAGTGGATAGAGGGAGACAGTTAAATTAAAGAGTGCTTGTGCACTATAGTATCCCAAGGGCCATAGGTCTTACTCCATTGTGGTTGCCTCCATTTCCATTCAAAGAAAGAGAGATCATAGTAGCGTGACCATCCAACTGGGTTTTCCCTTGTAAGGGTTTCCTTGAATATTGATCATATATTATATTATTATGGTTGTGAGTGATTTTATTTATTTATTTTTCCACATTTTTCATATTTCAAGCATGAAAACAATAACTTAATGAATTCAGAACTCTAAGGGAAAACCCCTCATTATATAGATTTCATATTTTACGTATAATTTTATTAGATCTATTGTGACAAATTGTCCAGTGGAATATCCATGATTGTTTAAGGATAAGAATTTTTAACCATTTTTTCCCAATATCTCCTTTCAATATTCTCAAAACATCACTACTTGATTTTACCAAAAAATAAACTTTAGTGAAAATGCCAAGATGGCCCATTTGAAGCACCAAAACCATTGGTTTGTATGCTTTAATACCAAATGTTATGATCAAAAGACATAAAAGGTATAAGTGCACAACATTTACACCAAAGTGAGTAAGGAGCATAACTACAATATAAATAACAATAGGAGAAAGTCCTTTAAATACACAAATACAATCATATATCCAAATGAGAGGTCCTAAATAATAACGACAAGGTCGCTCTATATACCTATCCATGCATTGCAATGTGGTCATTTCATTACTAGGCTAGCCATATTACATATACATTTACAGATTAAATGTATATTTAAGCCCACATATGACCCTTTGAGGTCATATTATATAACTTAAACCCTATATATGTCATCCTTTCAATCATATAAGTGGCTTCTTCAAGAACAAATGTAGATCATGAGATGTGTTTGGTTGACTTAGATACATCTTTTCATATGACTCAACATAGCAAGTGTTCTTTTACATATGAAAGGTACAATGGTAGTGATGTCTTCGTAGGGGATGATTAAAAAACAAGAATCACAATAAGAGGAAAATTCAAGTTGAAGCTCATTGATTGAGGGATTAGAACACTCCATAGTAGTTTGCACATCATAGGATTAGCTAGAAATTTTATTTTAATAAGCAAGATGAGTGATGTAGTTGAAAAAATTGTGTCTGGAAAGGATACCTACAATATGGAATGGGATTTTGGATTAGAAATGTATATAATATTCTTAGAAGAGTTATTAATTATGGTTTCAATAGATCCATTTCAAGTGGTAGTGGAGTAGAAGAAGGAAAAAATCATATTGTATTCGGAGTTAAAATTATGCTATGACATCGAATGCTAGGACATATCGAGGATAAGGACGTCTGAGTACTACATGATAATGTTCTGGTGGAGGGTATCTTTAATTTCTCTTTTGATTTTATTTTATGAACATTTCTTAAATGGGAAATATAATCAACTAATATTCTCTGCTCACGCTATGAGGGTAGAGGAAGTGTTATAGCTAGCACACAATGACGTGTTTGGATTTATGTGAGTTCCATCACCATTTAAATCTATGTAAAATGGATTGTTTTTCAATGGAATCTTACGGAATACATGGATTTATTTTCTCAAGAATAAACATAAATCGTTTAACAAATTTAAAAAGTTTAAGTGTCTTGTGGAAAATCAGGAATAGAAAAAATTAAGGTGCTAAGGAAAAATAATGGTGGACAATAATCAAGAATGAACTCAAACAATTATGTAACAAGTGTGGTATAGAAAGGGAAAATATGACTACATACACACCCCAACAAAATGTAGTTGAAAACGTGATGAATAGGACATTTATGGAAAAAGAAATCGACATGTTTAATGTTATTAGGTTAGGATAGGAATTATGAGTAGATACAATGTATATTGTGTGTTGGTAAATATATCACTATCATAAATATTGGATGACAATATTCCACATGAATCATTGATTAGTAAAATATCCTATGTTAAACATAACAAGATATTTATCTGTTATGCATATGTAGATTTTCCAAGGAGAATAGGAGTAAGCTAGATAAGAAAGTTAAAAAGAATATATTTGCTCGATATCAAGATTGTTTGAAATATTACTATCTTTAGAACCCAAAAACTAAGAAGGTTGTATATAGTTGAGGTTATTTTTATAGAACTCAAAGATGTTGTCAAATAAGAAGCCCAATGAACAGAGAAAGAAGTAGAGAAGATAAAGTTTTAATTGAATGATGATGAATTAAAATCTATATAATAATTAGAACTACATACTTTGGAATCAAGGAGGTTAGTTCCGATAAGAAGTGAATGAGAAAGGTATTATCCACTTGATTTCCATTATAATATTTCAATGATTTTTTACTAATGATTACCCTATAATTGTTAGGGAGGAATTTGATGAAAAGGATGGAAAACATTGGAAAAAGGTGATTGTTAAAGAAATGGTAGCTTTGGAGAAACTGAGACTCAAGATCTAGTGGAGTGTAGATATAAGACATCCTATTAGAAGAAGATTGGTGTTTAAGAGGAAATTGAATGCAAAAATGAAAGTAGAGAAATAAAATCTTGACTACTAACAAGAAATTATTCCCTAGTAAAGAGAATTGACTATGATGGAATTTTATTTCATGTTAAATACTTCAAACGATACTTTGATTAAGTGGATTTTTTAAGTATACAATGCTATTAAAGTTAATAGCCTCTCTATTTGTAAGAAATAAATCCTGGACTACATAGTAGGGATTTGTAAATATTTTTTATAGATATTTCCATTGCGCAATTTCCAAATGCATTATAATTAGATACCTTGTAAGAAAATGGATTAATAAAATACAAAGGGTGATCTAGACTAGTGGTTCATCCACAACTCCAAATTATATCACATGTATATGATTAACTAAAGTATTATTAACACATTTCCTTACAATCCACAATATAATGTGGCACCTGAGAGAAAGAATAGACCCTTGAAAAATATGGATAGTTTCATGTTGATGCAAGGTCCCTTCCTTCCAAATGGTTGGTTGTAGCAGTCAATAGTTCTTTGTACCTACAAAACATATATCCTCAAAAAAAAATTATAAGAAAAAACAACTTTCAAAAAAATTTAATGGCATACAACAAAACATTACACATATCCAAATGTTTAGATCTCGTGCATGGTCTCAAAGCAAAGAGGGCATATTTGTTGGATATCCAAATGGTTCAAAGGGATATGGTATGCTAGATAATTCTATGGAAACGTTCTTCATATTGACGAGTGTCTACTTTTATGAAAGTCCCATGCATTAATCTAGGAAACAACATGAATAAACTTTTGTGTTTCACCCTATAAAAGATCCAAGAGATGATGCATCCTATCATTCAATCAGATTTTAGGTCTGAGCTCTAAAGATGATTTAGAAGATCATGAGCATGCAAGTTAAGATCATAATTTCCAAACAATTCCAACACAAAAGTGGAACCTCATGAGTCATCTCTTAGATGATCCTACCACTATATTTGAATTTCCAGATATCATCAGCTACCTAAATTAACCAAGATCTTTTACTTTTTTGATGTTAGCAAAATTACATATGAAAGAGTATGAAAATCCACATGTTCATACTATAAAGAAGATGAAACATAACAACAAACATCAAATAAAGAACACAAACACATTGATAATGGAGTTCACCCAGTGTGAGTTACGTCTCTAGGCCTAATGTTAAGAGTGGGTAGGCTGCTACATTGAGTGTTGCAAGATGATGATGAGTACATAGTACATTCTTTGTCATTACAAGGATAAATTCCCTCAACCAAAGTGGCATGTCTCTCCATGAGATATTCTCCCTGTACGAACTCTCACTCAAATGGGCCCTCCTTTAGCATGACATGTTAATAAATTCTCACTTGACGTGTCATACAAGAATCATTAAACATAATGGTATCAAGGATCTCGACAGTAAAAGAACCATATTAGCAAATCAAGAAGAAAGACATGGCATCACTACATCATCTACCTCCACTTTTGGGGATGCTTGGAAAATGCAAAGCTCAACTAATGAAATGAACTACACCATTGAATTATTGGCGCAAAATTGTGGCAAACAAATATAAACTTTTCTCCTTTCTAACATCATCAAATTTTGAACCCTCGGGAATCTCAAAGATTCCCCCAAAGCTTCCTTCCTAAAGATGGCTGAAAAATATTGTTCTTGGATGAATATTTTGAGGACACCACTATGCTCCCTGTGAAATTCTACGAAAAATGACTATAAAGTTGGCATCATTCCGCCTTGATAAAAAATCAGCCTCTAAGGGAATCTCTTAGAATCCATGAGATTCTCAAAGCTTCCTTACTAATGGTTGCCTGAACTTCTGCTGATTAGATGAGGAAATGGCACACACCATCACGTTCCCTACAATACTATGGTTCTTTTGAGTATAAAGTTGACATGTTTCCCTCACTACAAAAAATCATGCTCCAGGGAATGTTTTAGATTCCTCACTGAATCAGGGAATAGTCTATGGAATATTCCCCTAGAATATACCTTCTCAAAATTCATGCAAGTTCTTGGTTACTTGCGCTCATCCTAGTTCTGCCACTATTCCCCCGTACTCGGCCTCCATTGTGTTTTCGGAATGAGAAATGGGCATCATTTAAATATTTCTGAAAGGGAAGATTTTCCAAAGGCCCACTTGGGCATTCATGGTTAGCGAAATTCATTTAAAGTGTTGGCAATTCCATGTGGAAAAAGTTAAAACATCACCCTACCCACTTCTTGAATGGCGCATTTCATTTTTTAACTTGCGCACGTTGGTCTTTTTGGTGGGCTGACATTGGTTAAATGATGGTTGTTATAATCGTTAACAGATGGAACTTTGTTTTGGTTATGGGTTGCTTTGTGTTATGGCATATGCCACATGGGGCTGCCCTAATTGCGGGATGACCCACTGGGCATGGCGGGTTCAAATTCCGCTGACTCCACCATTTATGGTCTATTGTAATGTGACAGGTGGTGGGGTTTGACCTCTTGCCACCCGCATATTTTAATATGCTATGTGATATGAAGTTGGGGCTCAGTTGGCTAGGTTTGACTGTCAGCCAACTGACCCATATAATTTTTAAATTTCTTTTTTATTCTTATAACAAATTAATTAAATTTTTATTGTTGGTTTTTAAGGGTTACTGGGAAAATTAAGTATGCAACAACTTTTCCCTTTCCGACCACCATTTTTTGTGCATCGGGACTCTGCCAATTTTTTGCCTCGTTAGTGACTTCCACTTGGCCAAGTTCGACCAAAACTTTGACTAGCTATAACTTGAGCATACAAACTTGGATTTTAGTGTCGTTTGCATCATTGGAATCAGGGCGATGAGCACTGCAATATGGTCTTGGTTTCACTTCAATATGGGGAATTTTATTTTTGAGCTATTTCTAGATTCCAAGCATTTCTGGAGTCACCTGGATCATTCCTCCTAAATGAAGATCTTTTGGTCCTCCAAAACCATGAACATAATATCCAACTATTGTATTACATTGTTTGCACCACAAGTGTCCTGGAAGGTCACATTTCCTTCTCCTTTACCCTTGTTCTTTGAAGCCATAAGTGATGAGCTAACACCTACATCCTCTGCAAACCTATAGTATAATATTTTCAATTTATATTCTCAATTACACAACCAACCATGACCCAAGCATCCCCATACTTATCAAGAGTTTATAAGACACACTCTTTGGTCAAGTTTACATCATAATATAAACCAATACCCCATCTATCAATAAAAGGCCCAAACACCATCGTTGCTTTAATAAGTGATGGAAAACACATCATCACTTTTACAATTTAAATTGCAACACGTGATTTTCAAAATGTGGCCATGACAAGATACTACATCTAGTAAAGCCATCTCTCAATCATCAAAGTGAATGGGTCATCATCTAGGAGATGATTCGCTTGTCGAATACGTTTTCAACCTGTTCCTACATGAGTGCTTTATCCTTAAGATGTTGTTCTGGATGGAGCCTCCAACACATGGCTCTTTGATGTCCACCTCTATTGCAATGATTGCAACAAATTTTCTTCCTCTAGAGCTTCTTAACCTTCTTTCCCTGATGTGGAAAAAGTCTTTCATGCCTCATCATCTTTATTTCTACCATTCTCCTCCATCACTCAACAACCATATGGTTATACAAAACACACAAAAAAAAAAAAATTTCTATGCCACGATTTTTGTTCATAATTAACATGCTTGTAATGAAAATGAACTCTAGAATACTGAGACTTATTATACCTCTCTTGGTTGGCTTTGGTGTAATTCTGGGGTGATGGCTTGCCTTAGCTTTTTCTCTAGAATGTGTACTGTCATGGGAGGATTGTGATGTTCACCAATCATCCTCTTTCTTCGATGGATTCAATAATTTATTGGAATATTATAGTACCTTTGAGAACTCTCCTTTAGTGTATCCCAAACCTGCAAATCGAGGTCTTTTTACAACCTCCAATGGTTGAGTCATCCCTTGGCAAATAACACCAAGTCCTCCTCCTTTATACCCCATCTTGGTAAGCACTCTTGACATGCCAGTTCTTGAAGTGGGTACCTCCACATTTCCAACAGAAATAGTGTCGTGTGAAAATGAAACTAAAGAATGATCGACATTGTTTTCCTGAGCTGTCTATTCTGAAACAAATGATGATGGCTTCACTATGCCTTCGTTGCACTTTAAGTTTTCCAATCCCTCTTCTGTGGCTTGTAACTGAAGCTACAATATCTTCTTCTCCTCTTTCTCTTCTCATCAAAGTCTCCTCAATTTAACATTATCTTCTTTAAGGCTCTGATTGATCTCCTCATCTAAATGATGAGAAGACGATGAAGAAGATGAATGGTCACTAGAAGATGGAGATGGTGAACGTCCTCTGATATATCTTTCTCATGTTCCTCTCTTGCCATCCTCTACTCATAATCGGCATACATTATGTCCATTATGTGTGCCATTTTGGGGAGGTCCTCATAGAGATCTATGTTGTTCTCCATTTCCCTTCTTGTTGCACGTTCAATTATTCACACTCGCAATTCACATCAACAAGAAGATCGCTTTGATTCCAAACTTGATTCATATCTCTTCAGGTACCATAATTAACCAATATATTTTACTTCTGTGATGTTAGCAAAATTGCATATGAAAGAGTATGAAAAGTCACATGTGCATACTATAAAGAATATGAAACATAACCACAACCATCAAATCAAGAACACTAACACATTGATAACAAAGTTCTGGTTACATCTCCAAGCCTGGTGTCAAGATTGGGGAGGCCAATTCATTGAATGTTGTAAGATGAGGATGAGTAGATAGTACATTCTTTGTCATTACATGGATAAATTCCATCAAACAAAGTGGGATGTATCTCTACGAGACGTTCTCCCTATAGGAACTCTCACTGAAATGGTCTCTGAGCCTTCAACATGAAAAGTTAATAAATTCTCACATGACGTGGCATACAATAATACTTAAACATAATTGTATCAAGGATCTTGATAGTAAAAACATCATCTCAACAAATCAAGAAGAAAGACATGGAATCACTGCATCATTTACCTCCACTTTCAGAGATGGCTAGAAAATACAAAACTCAGCTAACAAAATGGACTGCACTTCTAAATTCATGGCACGAAATCATGTCAAACAACTATAAACCTTTCCCCTTTCTGACACCGTCAAATTATGGATGCTTGGGAATCTCGAAGATTCCCCCAAAGATTCCTTCCTAAAGATGGACGAAATATCCACTACTCAAATGAAGACTCTAAGCACACCATTGTGCTCCCTGTAGAATTCTATGAAAAATGACTATAAAGATAGCATCATTCTGCCTCGATAAAAAATCAGCCTCCAAGGGAATATCTTAGATTCCACAAGATTCTACAAAGATTCCTTGTTGTTGGAAACCTAAAATTTTTCTGCTCAAACGATGAAACAAAACACACCATCGCGTTCCCTATGAAATTCTAGTTCTTTTGAGTATAAAGTTGACATGTTTTTGTCACTATGAAAGTCACCCTCTAGGGAAACTTTTAGGTTCCACAATGCATCAAGAAATTTCCTTGCAACATACTTTCTCGAAATTTATGCCTGTTCGTGGTTCCCCATGCTCGTCCTGGTTCTGCCACTGCTCCCCCGTACTCAGCCTCCACTTCATTTTCCGAATGAGAAATGGGTATCATTTAAATATTTGTGGAAGGGCGGATTTTCCAAAGGCCCACTTGGGTGTTCTTGGTTGGCAGACTTCATTTAAAGTGTTGCTTGTTAAGTGTGCTTAGGGTTTTAAAACCCACCTAACCCCACTTATTGAATCACTTGTTTCGTTTTTTAACTTGGTGCATTGGAATTTTGGCGGGTTGACGTTGATTGAACAATGGTTGTTATAACCATTAATGGTCGATGATTTGTGTTGGTTGTCGAGCGAGGTGGGTTTTAACCCCTCCAAATCCACCATATATGGTCCGTTGTAATGTGATGGGTGGTGGGGTTTGACTGCCTGCCACACACATATTTTAATATGTTATGTGGTATGCATTTAGGGCCCGGTTGGTCGGGTTTGACCACCAACTGACTGATCCACATAATATATATATATATATATATATATATATATATATATATATATATATATATATATATTTTTTTTCTTAATAAAAAAGATGTTAAATTATCACTGTCAGTTTTTAAGGGTTTCTAGGAAAATTAATTAGGCAAAAAAATTTCTCTTTTCTACCGCTATTTTCCATGCACCGGGACTCTGCCAATTTTTTGCCTCATTTGTGACTACCCCTTGGCTAAGTTTGACCCCAAGTTTGACTAACTCTAACTGGAGCATACAAACTCAAACTTGAGTTTCATTCACACTGTTGGAATGAGAGCGACGAGCACTACAGTCTAGTCTTAGTTTCACTTCAATCTGAGGAATTTGATTTTTGAGTTATTTCTAGATTCTGAGCATTTATGGAGCCACCTGGATCATTGAACAAGAACCTCATGCACTCACAACTACATTACCAGTCATGTTAATGCATTTATCCATGGTTCTGGCATCTTACCCTAAATATTATGAAGAAAATGCAGGGAATCCTTTATGGGAAGCAATTGTGGATGAGGACTACAACTCCCTCATTAATAACAAAACTTGGTACTTGGTTACACTTCCTTAATATAATAATATTTTCAAATGTAGTTGTGTTTACCATAAAAATAAAGAAATGGATTGACTTGTGAGAAAGTATAGAAAGGGATTGGTGGCCAAAGGCTTTCAATATATTCATCACATTAATTATGATGGAAACTTTTCTCCAATAAAAAAAATGGACTCTATTCGGTTAACTCTTTTCATTGCAGCAACAACAACGTGGGAGGTTCAACATTTTTATGTGAAGAATGCATTTCATCATACTAATCTAAAAGAGGAAATTTACATGGAGGAACCACAAGGATAGGTAAAGAATTCATCTTTAGATTTCCAATTCAAGAAGTCTCTCTATAGTCTCAGGTAGGAACTTGGAAAATGACATGCTAAAATTGATTCCTATTTTCTCTCTCAACATTTAGTTCAATGTAAATGTGATGTAAATCCTAATATGATAAGAACATCTGATCCTATGTGGCTCATATCTCTCCATCTAAATGATCTAGTAATCATAGGTAGTTTAGCCTCCACCATTACTACAATCAAAACCATTTTGCATGATAGGATTTCTATTTGAGGAATATAGTGGTGACTAGATTACGTGATTTCTCTTACTTTGATAACTGCTTGTGATTCATTTTTTCTTATATTTATTATATTATTTTTCACCTTAATTATTATTTTTTCTTTTCATCAGACAACTAGCAATCCATAAAGAACAGTGAGACAAAAGCACACAAGATATAGGCGATCATCCAAGGCCAAAACCTCTCCACTTGAGATAAAAACCCACAAGAATTATTATGTTCTTATATAATCTTAAATTGAAAAATTCCAAGACCTATGACCCTTGAATAAGACCCTCCACGGCCAAGTCCCTTGATGAGATTTCGTTCTAGCAGTTCCTTGGAAACCATTGCAATTTCAACCTCTAGCTCATTCTTCTTCCCCACAAATTCTTCTGCAACTTCGACCAGTAGATTCTACTACAATTCCAACCTCTCCAATAGATTCATAGTTTTGACCTTTCAAAACTTCGAGCTAGCTATAGCTTCACAACTTCGATGCATCTTCACAACTTCGATGCAGCTTCACAACTTTGGTGCAACTTCACAACTTTGATGCAGCTTCACAGCTTCGATGTAACTTCATAGCTTTGATGCAACTTCATAGATTCGATGTAGATTCATAATTTCATCTTGCCCAATAACTGTAGAAACACCATCAAGAGAGAGAGATAGGCCCAAAACTTTGATATTATTCTTCTTGTTCTTCTTCGCCGTTTGTCATCTTCTATCTTTAGGAGATCGAACTTGCTTGAGAGTGTGTCCAAATGAGGTAAAGTTACTCCTTATTTATAGGATTTTGAGGCATACAAATTACAATCATTAGACGAATGTTTCCCTTCATGTAGGTCGATTTGATATTTTCACCATGACGAGGTCTTGGAGGGTATTTTGACATTCTTTTGACTCAAATAAATTTTATTTACAATATGTAACATGCCCAAAAGGACCTTTCATACATGACATGACTCAATTGACTTGTAGACTGAATGAAAAGTCCTAGAAGCACTCAATGGGTGCTTGACCTAAAAATAAATCTCCCTTGAGCATGAAACCCATGCCTCAATAAGAACAATAATACATTTATTTTTATCTTTTCATTAAATACATAAAATCATGATTACATATGTCATTATGAAGACCGAACCTAGTTACATATTTCAACACTCCCTTTATTTAGGGAGGTATTCATAATCCATACAAGGTACCTGGACATTCTCAATATGAATAATTCTCATAAGAAGAGTCAGCTTGGTAACATATCTGTTTAGCATCATATCAACCAACATTGTCACATATCAAGGCCATGACTAACAACTCTATCTCTCCACAACATCAGAGCACAATGTTGGTGAGACCAATGACTGATAGACACCATCATCATTGTCTCTCAAGGCACATACCCCTCTCGAGTGTTCATAGGGTGTGTCCTCCTAGGACTATTCTTATCTTGGATTCTTAATCCTTAAAGAGTATTGGTCCTCTACGACTACTCTTATATTGGATGCCCTAACTCATCCTCAAAGAGTATCAGATGCCATATGTTTAACCAAACCTCCATTATTTCTTCCAAAGTGAAGACAAAAATGAGTTGTCTTTCACTAAGACTTATGGTTTTTAGTCTAGGTCGATTGCATGACACATGAAGTAGAGAACCATTTATTTCACTCCCTCTTAACTAGGTATGACCGACCCATTCCTATAAAAGGAATGTACCCAAGCTCCCTCTTAACCAGGGACTTGTTCAAGATCCCTCTTAGCTAGGGACTTGTTTTCAACAACTCACTTGTTCTTTGTTTGAGATCATGGTACCTTCAAATCCTTGAAGAGCTCCTCCATTAGATGTCACTAATTTCATATTTATCATTATGGAGCCTTCATATTTTGGGATTTCTTCATAGGGCATCGAACCATCACTTTCCTTCATGAACTATCTCAGTCATGCCATCCTTTTCTTCATCAGAAAATGGCCTTCTAATCCACATCTAGCTTTTCTTCATACAACTACCTATTTAAAGTCATGTTTCCTTTAGGATATTTCATCCAACCATATGAGTGATGGTTGTAGGTGACATCTACAACTCTATTTCAGTAGACCTCTATCAACCCATCCAGATGTTGTTCAAAAATTAAAAAATGAACATCAAATCAAAGTTAGCTTTTGTGATGGCCCTTCATCATGACATCTTCTTCTAGCAATATGACCATCCTAGATACATATTGATGCATCTCGAAGTTATTCAATGTCAAAATCCTCCTTTCTCTCCAAACTTCATTAGAGTCTTCATAAATTCTCCATGGATATGTCATGGTCAATTCTCCTAGTCATCGAATGTTGATTTCCTTTTCTACATGCTCATAGTTGCATGTTTCACAATCTCTTCTTTCTTTCTTCACATATTTCTCCCCAAGAAATTTCATCCATAGTTCCTTCATCATTTTCAACTACCTCATATTCCATATGAGGATATTATTATGTTGACTTCATCTACTCAATATGTGAACCATTCCCTCATGGATTTTTCCAAATAAGGATATCCCTTTTCTTTAATCATGCTCATGAGAGAGAACATTTACATATGCAACCATATGAAGACATGACTCGATATCCATACATACCTCTTTCCTTCTTTTGGTCATCTAGGCTTCCTTTAGCAACTTCCTTTCCTTCGTTGAGAGTGCTTCAACCATCTTGATATGTTGCATCCCTTTGCCTTCATACCATAATTTTTCCAAAAAATAAATCCTATACAAGCTGGAATTCTCAACGAGGCACTTGTTTCTTTGAAGAGTTGAACCTTCAAATGAATATTCCAACAAAGGATCTTGATTATCCTCATCCTGTAAATATTTCTTCCTAATGATGTATGATGAGATCTACACTAGGTGAATTTCTTATAACCATAAGTACTACTTATGCTTTCAATGAGGTTGCCAAGAGCTACTTCCTTCTATGATGACTACTACAACCATGTAGACTTCTACTTCAACTATCCTTCCTAATTTTATAAAGATGCCTTGAGATCATTCTTTAGTCATATGCTTCTAATATGATGCAATCTTCTACTAAGATGCATCTCGTCTAGTGCTTCTCATCTTTACTATCATGGTGGAGGTATTTTGACCTTCCACTTCTTGTTTTCCATGTATTGGAGAAACCATAATAGTGAAGATTTGTCCCTTCGTATTTCTTCTCATCGGGTTCTTATACTTCTTCAGTGATATGAGCCTCATTTATTTCCTTCCTCTTGTTGTCCTTCTTGAACTTTGGATAATATTTCTTATAGTTTCCATATTCTTGATAGCCATAGCATTTGATCTTTGCCATATTCTTCTTCTTTTTTCTAAGGACCAAACTTCCCAAAAGTTTCCTTTTCTCTTAGCCATGTCGGCAATTATTTAACTTGTTCATTTGATCCCACATCACTTTTTTCCTTCATCCTGGTTTCTTTAATATTACATAATGACCAAAGTTTGTTTAATAGGGTAGCTTCTTCTTTCCATAGATTCTTGATGTAAATTTTCCCTATTCCTCTAGTAGTGCATTGAGCACTATGGTGGTAATTTATTTATCGGACATTATTTCTCCCAAATCTTATAGTTGGTATCTTATTTATGATACCTTGATAAAGTATGAGGCTATTCCATCTTCCTTTGATATCTTCATATTGTAGAGTTTTTGTCTTAATGATATCACTTCTCCAATAGTACTTACGGAGAAAAACTTTACTAGCTTCTCGTATATTTCTTTTGATGCATCCATCTTTGATACATATGGTATGAGGGGATATTTTATGGATTATATAAGGATCCTTCGATCCCTTACCTCCCTTATCATGCACTTTTCTAGATCTTGAGATTCTTCCTTAAAAGGTTTAGTGATTTAACCCTTAACATGATTAATGACTTTGTTTTCTATGAGGGTCAAATATGTCCTCTTCGTCCATGGAAGATAGTTTGATGACCCAACCAATTTGTTGCTTTCCTTGCAAAATGACTTCATTTTGATAGATTTATATGTGGAAATAAAGATACTTACTTGTGAAGATACTTCATGATGACAATATCTTCAACTTGAAGCCTTCTTGGTTTTTATGATGATGTTGATAATAGAACATGTCTTCTTGATGAAGATGTCTTCCTTAAAAAGTGATCCTTAAAAGAGAGGGAGATAATATTTGTTCCTTGATGATGATAAAAACACCTTCTCCTTTATGTGCTTCCCTTTCTCAATTTAAAATTCAATCAAATTTTCCTTCCAATAGTTGCAACTTCTTATTCAATCTCTTTTTCGACCCTTGAAATTTGACTGCAATTTTCAATCACTACATAAACCGTAGTTTTTGCACATGTGGGAGAAAGACAAAGATTTTACCCTTCTCTCTTATTTTCATATATAGAGGTTTCTTATTTTTTAACTTGACTTGCAAGATGCTTGTCTTCCACTTCTTTTCGGCCTCCTTAGGTGACTATAATAATTCAGCTTCTGCTACAATAAATAATCCCTAATCTCATCGCACTTCTGAACAAGAATAGCCCAAAATAGAACAAAATTTTACTTAGGTCCTTTTATATTCTAGACTATTGATGTTCTTGTTGATTTTCTAATGATTCAACGCTTGAGTCTCCTTCTATAAGTTGTGTTTCCTTGTCTTTTCACCTTTGCTTTGATACCATGTTGAGATATCTAGGGGCAACAAGATTATGTGATTTCTCTTACTTTGATAATTTCTTTTGATGTATTTATACTTATCTTGATTAGATCATTTTTCACTTTATTTATTATAATTTCCAAACCATAAATAATAGTGAGACAAAAGGACACAAGACATAGGTGATCAAGTAGTGTCAAGGCCTCTCCATTTGAGAGGAAAACCTATAAGAATTTTTCTCTTCTTATAGAATATTTAATTGAAAAATTCCAAGGCCTAGGACCCTTGACGAAGACCCTCCAAAAAAAAATTCCCTTAACAAGCTTTCCTTCCAGCAATACCTTCGCAACTACTCCAATTCTGACCTTCAGCAAATTATTATGCCCAACAAATTCTTCTGCAACTTTGACCTCTCCAGTAGATTCATATTTTCTACTTTTTACAACTTCGACCTAGTTGTAGCTTCATAGCTTCGATGCAAATTCACAACTTCAATGCAACTTCACAATTTTGATGCAACTTCAGAACTTTGATGTAGCTTCACAACTTTGATGCAGCTTCACAACTTCAATGTAGCTTCATAGCTTTGACATAACTTTAGACTTTCATCTTTCTAAGCAACTCTAGAAACCTTAGAGAGAGAGAGAGAGAGAGAGAGCCAAAAAATTCGATATTATTTGTCTTCTACTTCTTCATCTTTCTTCTAGCTTATATCTTGAGGAGATAGCTTTATGTTGACTTGTCGTTTGATGTAGGGCGACTTGATCTTTGCACCATGATGGGGTCATGGAGGGTATTTTTACTTTCTTTTGACTCAAATAAATTTTCCTTACAATATGTAGCATGCCTAAAAGGTCTTTCATATATGGCAATGACTCAATCGGCTTGTAGACTCAATTGCAAACCTTGGAAGAACTCAATGCATGCCTGACCTAAAGATAAATCTCACTTGAGCATGAAAACCATGCTTTAAGAATAAAAATAACAAAATTACTTTTCTCATTCCATTAAATACATAAAAGGATGATTACACATGTCATTATCAAGACCCAACCTAGTTATACATTTGAACATTTCCATGACAGATATGGGTCCTCAAACTCTTCTTCCTTGGACTATAAATCAAACATAATGTTTTAGGGATCAAAACTTCTTTTAGTTTTCTTTCACATGACCAAATACACACCAACAACTAAACCTTTCTTATTTGGGTTACACCTTGAGGATGGAAATGATTCATTGTTGGGTTGATTGCAACATGTATAAACATCTTATGGTGAGTCTCCTATATCTTACTCACTCTCATCTAGATATCTCATATACAATAAGTACAATTTCCAGATACATGTAGGAGCTACATGAGCTACATGGGAAAGATACTAAGCACATACTCAAATATATTCAGGGATGCATCAACTATGGGATTCATTAGAAAGCTAGATGTATTTAGGATCACATTTGCCACATTGATTCAAATTGGGCGAGCGATAACATTGAAAAGAATTCCACTTCAAGATATGTTCTCAGTTTGGGTTCTAGCCCCATTTCCCATTCTAACAAAAAGGAATCTACAATTGTTTTTTCACTAACTGAGGCAAAATATAGAGGTGCAATCAGCATTTCCATTTAGTTCATTTGGTTGTAGAAATTTCCTCACTGAGCTTGGTATCATCCTTTATCGTCCGACAATCATCTAGTGTGACAATCGAAGAACACTAAAATTTTGAAGAGATATAGTGCAGCGGAAACAAACAAAACACAACAAAAAATATTGAGATCCACATGCACTACATCCAAGAATTGGTACATGATGGGATCATCGACTTGTAATATTCCCCCACTTATAAATAGACTATTGACATCTTCGTGAAGATTTTCATTGAGAAAAAGTTTCACTTTTTGCAAAACCACCTTGGGATGAAGGAAATAAATATCTAGTAGTTGTATTTCTGTTTTTAGTATTGTATTTTGTAAGGGGGTTTCGTTCCCATGTGGTTTTCCGTCTTTTCTCTTCTTGTTGTTATTCTATCTTACTGAGATTCATTGTAAAATGGGTGCCTTACATGGCTTCTTGTTAGGACCCATTCATTTTATTCTCTTTAGTAGTGCTTGATGGGGTGTATTGGAGATAGGATACACTTAATTACACTTTAGTTAACTAGGACTATTTTCACTTGCACGAGATAGTTAACTAATGAGTGCATGACTAGACAACTACCACAAGGTGTAAGTTTTATTTATTGCATATTCACATCACTCTAAATTCACTACTAGACTCACAACTATATTAGTTCAGCCATGTAGAATATATTTCAATTGAATTGTATTATCATAATTTTCTTTTATATGTATGTATGGAATTCATTATTTTCTTCTATATCATTTTTCTCTCTTTTTTCCTTACCAATTTTGTTCATTGTTTTGTACTAGATCCAACCTGAAAAAAAATGGAGATTAAAAAATAAAAATAATGAATACTAAGAGTACAAAATCTAAGGAAAATATATTAAATTATATCAACCCCTATATTACACTTAGATTGCAAGTGGTCCCATAGATAACTATTCAAGACCATAGCAATTATTTCAAACTCAGTTATTCAATTAAAACCAAACACATCGAGGTTCATACCTGCTGTTTATCCTAACTTCGTTTCTCCTATTACAGGTAGGAGTTGCTCAAAGAAATTAATACTTTAAACACCTGCCAGTGCGTTAATGAGTTTTCTTAGATGTCTATTTATGCAGGTCTCAGCTAGTGAATGAGTTTTTATGGTGGAAACGCAGGATTCTCCGGGAGATAGGTTGTAACCTACTTTGGTGTGGACAACCATGTATTCTATCAAAGAGTCCACTGGCCATGAAGCATTTGCAGCCCATCTCGAATTCATGTGTGTTTTCTTGCGATCGACTGCCACTATTATTGGCACCAGATATTGTCTACCATCTCCTATGATATGTGTAAACTTTACGGGCCATATATACTTTTGAAAGCTTATAAAAAGGGAGAAATTTAGTTTTTTTGTTTTTTTAAAAGAAAGATGAATTTTTCTAATTTCCAGTCCCAATTCTTACAGTTTACATGGAAAGATTATGATGTATGGGCAATTAAGATGTCGACCACGTTGCAGTCTCATGATGTTTAGGATTATATATAGCTTGGGTTTTCAGAATCTAAGGATGAACCAGCAGAATGAGCTCTTAATAATGCAGAAAGGAAGCAATGGAAGAATGACAAGAAGAAGAATGCACAAGCGTTGCAACTTATCCACCAAGGGGTGGACCAAGTAGTGATCTAGAAGATTATGATCACGTATTAAACAAAGGAAGCATGGGATACTTTCACGACAAACTATAAAGGTATACCCAAAGTCAATATTGTTAAGTTATAGAATACTAGGAGAGATTTTGAAAGTTTGCAGATGAAGGAGACAGATGACATTGATTCTTTCATGAATCGGGTCATACCTGTCATAAATTAGTTAAAGGTTTATGGTGAAGAAATTAAATGTCAAACAATGGTTGAGAAGGTCCTTAGATATTTGTCTGCCAAATTTGATGTTGTGGTAGCAGCCATAGAAGAAGCCAAAAATTTGGCATTGTTGGCAGTTGATGAGTTGACAGGTTCACTTCTATCACATGAGGCAAGGATAGATAGAAATAAGGATTCCACTTTAGAGACCACTTTCAAAAGTTAGGTTTTTATGTCAAGAGACAGAGGTCGAGGTAGAATTACATGGAGAGGTAGAGGACGAGGCAGAAGATATGGTGGTCAAAGAGATGGATGAGAAAAACATGAACATGAAATTGGAAGAAACTACAGAAACTCCATCAATAATCAAATATTTGACAAATCAAAGTTGAGGTGTTATTATTGCAATAAATTTGGTCACTATGCTTGTGATTTTAGGAAGAAGATAACTGATCAAGGGAACCAAAGAGATAATGTCACTATAGATAGTACTAACTCCATATTCCTAGCTTGCCATACCATGCATGAACCTTCTCATAGTGTGTGGCTATTAGATAGTGGTTGCAGCAACCACATGACAGGCACCAAGAATTTGGTTACAAATTTGGATCAATCTATGAAAACAAAGGTAAAGTTGGGAACTGATAAGACTATGGGTGTATACGGAAAATATCTGGTCAACATTCTAACCAAGCAGGGGGAGCCAAAGACAATATATTACGGATATTATGTTCCTAGTCTTAAACATACTTTAATAAGTGTTGGTCTATTGACACAAAATGGATACATAGTTATCTTTAAAGGTCAAGAATGTGTTATATATGACAAGTCCCCAAGCAAGCAACTAATAGAAAAGGTGGACATGACGAGGAACAAACTCTTTCCTCTAGTTATGAATTACAATGATCCAGTCAGTTCTTTTATAGTTGCATGTTCTAATGATTATTGGTTATGGCACTTTCGATTTGGACACTTGCGCTTTTTTGGTTTAAGATTGTTGCAGCATAAACAAATGGTTAGAGTATTACCTCCCATCAAAGAACCTGCTAGTACTTGTGAGTGTTGCATCTTGGGAAAGCAACACCGTGAAAGTTTCCAAAGGGTGTTACAGACAGAGCAAAGCAACCTCTTGAGCTGGTGCATAAAGACTTGTGTGGACCTATGAGGACACAGTCAATTGGTGGAAGTTGTTACTTCTTCACTTTCATTGATGATTATAGTAGAAAGACTTTGGTTTACTTCTTGAAGCAGAAGTCTGAAACTTTTGCAAATTTCAAGGATTCAAAGCATTAGTAGAGAACCAAAGTGATTGACAGATGAAGGTATTGAGGTTAGATCGTGGTGGATAATATGACTCAAAGGCATTCCATAATTACTGAAAACAACATGGAATCAGAAGATTATTTACAAACAGGTACACACCACAGAAGAGTGATGTATCAGAGAGAAATAACATGACAATTATGAACATGGTAAGAAGCATGTTGAAAGGCAGAAACTTGTCTAATGAGTGTTGGGAAGAAGCGGTTGCATGTGTTATTTTTGTGATCAATAGAACTCCTACAAAAGCTATGATGAACAGAGTACCAAATCAAGCATGGTCAGGTATGTCTTGCAGTGTATCTCATATTAGAGTATTTGGATGTGTAGCTTATGCACATATGCCTACAGAGAAAAGAGGAAAATTTGATGATAGAAGTGAAAAATGCATATTTATTGGTTATATTGAGCGATCAAAGGTTTACAAATTATATAACCCTATCACCAAGAAGACCATAGTTAGTAGAGATGTTATGTTCAAAGAACAAGAGTCATGGAATGGTATTATAGACAAAATAGTTGATGCACAAGTGCCATTGATGGAGGAAGATGATGTAGTAGAAAAGGAGCAACAAGAATCGTAGTTGAAGGAATGAAATAGAGACACACCAACACGGACTCCAAGATTTTTAGAGCAACATGGATCTTGAATCGGATCAATAGATCGAGATTCTCCCAATAGTCAATTATGTGATGAATCAAGCAATGGTAAGAGAAACATGAGAAGTTTGAAAGATATTTATGATGATTTGGATGTTAGTTCAAATTTTGCATTATTGCCATTCCAACCTCCTTCATTTGAAGAAGCAATCAAAGATGAAAATTGGATGCAGACCATGGATGAAGAAATTGAAGCAATTGAAAAGAATGATACATGGGATTTGATTGATTTACCAAAGGACAAAAAAGTCATTGGTGTGAAGTGGGTGTACAAGAAAAAGTTGAATGAGAAAGGTGAAATTGACAGATTTAAAGAAAGACTTGTAGCAAAAGGATTCTCAGAGTAACAAGGAATAGACTTTGGAGAAACGTTTTCTCCAGTAGCCAGATTGGATACTGTAAGAGTAGTTCTAGCCAAGACAGCCCAGAACAAGTGGAAAGTATATCAAATGGATGTGAAATGAGCCTTCTTGAATGGAATTATAGAAGAAGAAATTTACATGCAACAACCTCCAGGTTATGAAGTTGAAGGTAACATAGATAAAGTTTACAGGTTGAAGAAAATTCTCTATGGACTGAAGCAAGCACCAAGAGCTTGGTATAAAAGAATCGACAAGTACATGATTAAGAATGGTTTTTGCAGAAGCAACATTTAACCTACCTTGTACACAAAGGTAAATGAGCATGGACAGATTTTGATTGTTTTCTTATATGTTGATGACATGATTTTAATAGGACATTTTGAGTCAGATGAATTTAAAGCAACAATGATGAAAGAATTTGAGATGATAGATCTTGGTCGCATGAAATATTTTCTTGGCATAGAAATTGAGCAATCTAAATATGAATTTTTATTTGTAAAAATAAATATGTCAAAGATTTGTTGAAAAGATTCAAGATGGAAAATTGCAAACTTGTCCCTACACCAATTGCAACAAGTACAAAGTTAAGCAAGGATGATGAAGGATAAAATGTCAATCCAACTCTATTTAGAAGATTGGTTGCCAGCCTCATCTATCTCACAGCTACAAGACCGGATATCATGCAAGGAGTGAGTTTGATTTCTAGATTTATGGAGACTCCAAAAGACAAACATTGGAATGCAGGAAAAAGAATTTTGAGATACATAGCAGGAACTAGAGATTGTGGCATAATGTATGCAAAAACAAAAGATAAGGATTTTATTGGATACACACATATTGATTTTGCAAGAATTTTGGATGATAAGAAGAGCACTTCTAGTTTTGTGTTCCATCTTGGTTCAGGTGTGATTTCATGGGCATCTAAGAAGCAGTCCATTGTGACACTTTCATCAGCATAAGCAAAATATGTAGCAGCAACATCAACAGCATGTCAAGCAGTCTAGTTAAGAAGAGTATTTGATGGACTCAAGTATAAACAACAAGGATCAACAACAATATATTGTGAAAACACCTCAATGATTGCACTATCTAAGAATAGTGTGTTTCATCAAAAGAGAAAGCATATTGATACTAGGTATCACTTTATTAGAGAACTTGTGAGAAATAGAGAAGTTCACTTGAAGCCTTGTAAATATACTGATCAATTGGTTGATATATTTACTAAGTCATTAGCAAAATATGTGTTTGAGTTTCATAGAAGAACCTTGGGTGTTGTAAGCATAGCTGAGACATAGACCATCAGGCATGTTTGAGTTGTTATGAGTTAGTCTTAGTTTAGTGGTCATAATTAAGGGGGGGTATTAAAATAAGCTAATTAATCCTACATAAGGAGTTGGCTAAAGTTAGAGAGTCAGTTAACTGAGCGTTGAGTCAAGTCGAGTTAATTCATAGTCAAACTTATAGTGTGTGATTACATGTCAAGTTTTGTGGTTGCATGTCAAGTTATTTTAGGCAATTTCCTAGTTGGAAATGGTTAAGTACGCTTCACTAGATTCATTGTTATTATCAAGTTTTGTGTGATCAATAGAAGAGCCGCAACATGTGTGATTTGCATGTGAATTTATGTTTTTTCTCCTTTGTATTTCCAACAGAACAAACTACCGGCAGGGACTACCAACTTCATGCAACACTTGTTTGTTATATTACAATCTAATTTCTTCCGGCTAAAGCATGTCATTTCACGTTGACAAACAAAGACACTTGTTAGTTTATTGACATTATGAACCTACGCTACCCTAAGCATCTCACTACGTCGAGATGGTTTCGTGGGTAAGGTTAAGAGCTTCAGTTACGCTGGGTAAGGAACTGCTTTTCTAATTTTGAAAAAAGGTTAAAGGAGAGATTTTGATCTTGGTTCAAAAGAGCTTAAGATATTTTGACCTTGGTTCAAGATATTATCATCTTGATTTTGCACGGTATGGGAATACTTTTCTCATTTTCACTAATCAAACTCTAACCTTAAAAGTGGTTTGACATAAATTTTGAAAATTTTAATAAATTATAAGTGTTTATTAACATTTTAACTTTTACAATATATATTATATAAATATAATTAGAGAAAATTTTAAGAACCCCCCCAAATTTACATGTATAAAAAATGGGCAAATCTCCATGGTATATAGGAAAAATGGAAGGCGATTTTATCAATAATATGATATGTATATATAATTTTTTGGCGAATCTCTCACCACGCATGGCGAATATTTTACTCAATTATAAAATCTTGTGTTTATTTAATAGACAAATGAAATCATTGCATTTCTTTAAAATATCTTTTGAAATCAAAAGTACCGAAATTACATATCAATAACCTAGTGGGTATAGGATAAAATTCACCCGTGAAAACCTAATACTATATATAAAACCAAGAAAAATTCAAATTCATCACTTCTAGGGACCTCGTAACCACCCTGCCAATACACAGGTATGTTCCTGTTTGCAATTAGAAAAATTACCCAAATTACAATCTGTTTACTCCAGCATATGTTAGAAAGTTATAGAAGGACGACTAGTGCAATCAATCCATTCCTTTTAGCCCTGGATTTGTTTCAGTTTAAAACAGAAGTATACAAATATACTTGTCCAATGTCTATGCTTTAACCATTCACCTAAAGATGTTTTTACAATATAATTTCCTAAGTCTATTTAATAACTTCATTATCATAAAAACCAACCTATATCCATCTTAACTCCACATCTACCACCCTTAGGTGATGAAATCTATTTATCACTCTTAGGGGGTTTCCTAAGATGGATCTAAGATGATAGAATTTCCCCTTTAAATATTCTATGCTTACATGAATACCATGGTATTACCATGGGTCAATACCATGGGTTATCATAAACCTGGAGCTTAAAAATTACTATTAGTAAAATATAGAAATTAATAAAATTAATCCATTTTTACTCTTGATCGGATCAAATATTTTTTCACTCTATGCTAGTTTGCATATCATGATATTTGATACCTCTCGGGGGTTAGTAGATCCGGGTTAGTAGATCCAGAGTAAAGATGGATCTTTGTTGGTTTAATTCCCCCATTTAAATAGGCTACATTCCAAGTGAATACCATGGGTCAATACCATGTGCCATTTTGGTGAATACCATGGGTCAATACCATGTGCAATTTTTATTTTTATTAATACTAATATTAGGGTTAATAATGTTTTTTTGCATGGTATTAATAAAAATCTAGTCCATGGTATTTGTCCCATAGTATTTTGCCCATAGGTTTCACCTAAATATAATGCATTTTTTGAGTTTTCCTAAATATAAGGTGACTTATGGAGTAAATATAAAAAAATGTTTTATTTGTTTATCATACCTCTCATTTATTTATATTTTTATTAATTTACCATACCTCTTTTACAAATATGGTATTTTTCCCACGGGATTCACTTAAATAAAACCTCTTTCTTGAGCCTTCATAAATAGAACGAGGGTTATGGACTAAATATAAAAAGAGGTTTTATTTATTTACCATGCGTCTAGTTTATTTATACTTTTGTTTATTTACCATACTTTTTGAGTAAGTATAAAAGACGTTTTATTTATTTACCATACCTCCACTTTACTTATATTTTTATTTGTTTACACCCTTCCATGTATATAAGGTGACTTATGGAGTAAATATAAAAAATGTTTTATTTATTTACCATACCTCTCATTTATTTATATTTTTATTAATTTACCATACCTCTTTTATAAATATGGTATTTGGGCCTTTGGCCCATAGGATTCACTTAAATAAAACCTATTCTTGAAAATGGGCGAATGGATTCACTTAAATAAAACATATTCTTGAAAATGGGCGAGAATGGAAGGTTGTAACTCCTAATTTCAAGGGCTAAATTTACCTTTTTTACCCTCTCCCTTAAAATAAGGTGGGCTATTTGAGGTGATTTGTAAAAATGTACTATGATATAAAATATTCGCCCACTAAAAATTTAAAACCCCTTAATTTCCCGAACATTCGCCCCTAAAATAAATGTATTACTGACTGTGAATGGATAAGTACATAGATGTAAAGATATATTTTCGCAAGAGATGGTGGCGAGGTTCAATGAAATAATGTACATGCCTATTTAGAATAATTGATAAAATAAATAATTTTTATAATATTTTATTATTATTATATTAATGTGATATTATCAACTTGTTTACTTGTATAATAGATGGTGATAAGGTGTATTTTTAAGGTAATTTTTTATATAAAGGTCATAGGTTCCCAACTCAATTGGTAAAAATATAGTAATGTTAAGGATTGGTTTCAGTGGGAAAAAATCTAGCCATGTTAAAAGTTGGTATGGGAGGCTCAGTGATTTTGATGGCTTAGATACAATCTAGTGATTTTTATAACCAAAAATTAAATATACAAACATCTCATGATTCACACAACTTAACAAACAAACAAATATGACATTATAAACTTATTGTAAAATATAAATAAACTACAATCAACTTTGAAAATATTAATTCAAGAAAATAAAAATTCATTGCAAAACATAAATTGACTACCATCATTGGGAAATCCAAACATTAATTTAAGAAAAGAAAAAACTAATGGAGACAAAAAGAGTGTAATCATGCGGTGCAAAAGGAATTTCATGGAGATTTTGGTTGTTCAACTTATAAATGAGTTTTCTTTTGTGGAAATTTTGAATGACCAAATGAATAAACTCTGGTAAGTATTTGGAAATTGAATTGTTATATAAAAAAATAATGATTTATAAATTAGAATTGTCTAAGAATTATTATTAAATAGTTAATGAATAATAACTTTCTATAAAAATTATTTTTTTTAGCAAATTTGTAATTCGAACTTAAAAAAAATATATTATTAAATAATTAATGAATAATAACTCTTCATAAAAACGGAGTTGTGTTTAGTGTGATTTTTTGGAAGTTTTTCAGTCTAATTTCTCTAAAATTTGGCCAGAATTTATTGAAATCACAATCTTGATGGGTAATCCTATGAAATCGAAGTGCCTTAGGGGTTTTCGAGGGTGTTGAATCAATATATACACTCAAAAAACTAGTTTGAATAACACAAATCAAGATTTCACCTCAAATTTTTCATCAGATTTAAGCCCCGGAATATCCAAAAAAATCGCACTAAAATAACTCCCATATAAACTATCTGTTTAACAAATTATTCTAACATAAACAAATTTACAACATCAATTTGATACCATACCCATCTATGCAACTAATTACCCAATTTAAGAGTAAAATAAACACAATTCTCATTATCCTCATTTATAATATTTAAATGATATAAACTATTTTCATACAATGCTCCATTTTATTTTTAATTTAAATGTTCACGATTCTCCTGTGAAGCTTCTAACGAATAAAACAATAATTCCTTGGATTTAATAATGGGTAGCATATATGTTATAGCGTTCAAAATGGTATTTTTTAATTTAAATGTTCTAGATTCTCTGGTGAAGCATCTAACGAATAAAACAAGAATTCCTTGGATTTAATAATGGGTAGCATATATGTTATAGCGTTCAAAATGGTTATGGTTATTATGGAGTTGTAAACATTTTTATTCGATTATTTATTATTAACTTTAATTTTATGTTAAGAGATTTTCAATATTTAAATTTTAATTGAATTTTATAATTCTAATGAAATGTGCGTTATTTACGATAACGCATTTATATAAATTAAATAATTAGTAAAATTGGATAGACATAAATTTATAAAAAGTATTAAAGTATTTAACTACAATATATTTAGGATGGTTAAAATTGAAAATATCATAATATTAACTATTAAATAATTATTATTATTATTATTAATTAAATATATATATATAAATATATATATATATAAAATTGTAAGAATTTGTAATAAAATTTTTAATTATGAAGATTAATTCTCATTATAATATAGATATTTTTAATTTTCAATCGGTTTTGTTATAATATTATGGGCCAATATGATAGCTTATTATTACCACATGCCCAATAAACTATCTCTCATTTCATATCACACTTGTTTATATTTTATTTCTTTTAATTAACTAATTTAATTAAAAAGACAAAAATGACAACTACTTTGAACTTAACTCTCAACTTTTAATTTATGTGTACTACTAAAAATACCCTAAAATATTTGCTAGAGCTTAAATCCCTATCATCTATCTATGAATTCATAAAACCCTGTTCGAAAATAAACAAACCTATCTACATAATATAATTAGAAAAAATATATTATGATATTTTCAATTTTATAAATTTATATTTTAATTATAATATAATTTATTTCCATTAAAAAATAAAAGTAATGATTCCTAAATATAAATAATAATAATTGTTAATTAACTTAATCTCACATTCTTGTCAGGCGACTGTAATTTTTACTTCCAAATCAATAATCACCCATTGAACTTACCTAAATGATCAATTCAGAAAATATTCTAAAATCCAATAAAAAAGAAAAAATAATACCAAAATATTCTAAAATAAACACTCCCATCCATCTAATTCCAAAATATTCCCCAATCTAAACGGGTATCCAATTGAACAAGGCACTGCATCCTATCGATGAAGAGATGTGCAACCCTCCGTGCAATTTATCTCTATTTTCCGGATATGTTTTCAGCATGAACAATGAAACGAGCGAATGACATTACACGGCTATTTTCCATAGATCCTTAAAGAGAGTTGTGTAGCGCCAATAACCTAAGCTAACCTGTTTGGTTACTTACCATACAATTGCTTTCATTCCAACTCTATCAATGTCACAAATCCAAGGAACCCTGGTATATTTTGAATGCTTAATCCTACGCCAAATGCATTCCTTCTCCTGGTTAATCTCTCACAGATGGATAAACTTCGTTACGATGATTTAACTGGTCAATTGAATTCGTTGTATAATGGATGGAAATAATTGCATGCAGATTTTCATTTGACGGACAGAAGTCACCCGATTCATACAGGGGAGAGAAGATACGACAGGATAATGACGATATGACTTTAATATTACTGAATCATCGAGGTGACCGATGGCTGACCGTTAACTGATGAGTCTCACATGAATATTCGGTGAGCTTCATCGATTTCGCCAATGCAGTTGCAACTTGGAAGTCATTCACCCGTCCCTTTCACGAGGATTTCGTGAATCGCTTCACGGGAAGCATGGCGAGGTCAGCCAATGGCCGCCAATCACGATTTATTATCGACTGAATTTCTCCAGCAGGTTGATTAGGTGTGTCGCGATAAGGGTTGGAATTTCAAAATAGATTAATTGTTGTAAACACTTCTTCGTACTTTAAGAATCTTTTTTAACTGTATTTGAAGAATAAATCACTCAGAAATGAACGATTTACCTGTCAAATTCCTCTACTGGAAAGGTGAGTAAGTGTATTTGAAGGCAACCCTTATCCCGATTGCAGATTATCAAAACCTGGTTACATCGCTGCTCTGGCCCACTTTTCCGTCTCCGTCCACATAAACTGACATATGCATTAAATATCAAAAATAACTATTAAAAGAACTGCGTACCTGGAGCATACAGCCGCCCCGATGACCATCAACAAAAATATCCAAGAACATCTTACTCTGACGGTCTTACGATGACCATGACATGGTCATCCATGGAACATCCCGCCGCGAATTCACTTGAATGTGAAATTTAAATTTTGAATTTTGAAGTAACCTCCGGGAATACCCCAAAGCGTTATTTTCGTTGAGCGTTTCTTCAATTTTCGTACACTCAGTGATGCAAAAAGCAAATAGTTTTTTTTTTAAATATTTTTAACAATATATTTTATATTTTGTTCTAACTTTTTTATTTATTTTTGTGTAATTATTGACCATGGCTAATTATGAGCGTTTTATTTTCTTTTACCATAATTAATTTTGAGCTATTTATTTTTGTGTAATTATTGACCATGGCTAATTATGAGCGTTTTATTTAAGGGTATATTAATATTTGAATAAATATGAATAGTAGCATAGGCTCAATTTTAAGTGTAGATTTGCAAATAATTTTCTGATTTGCAGATTTATGTATTAATGTTTATTTGTATGTTAATTTATTAGCCACAAACAATCAATTAGATTACATAACTTTTCTCCTTTTGATCCAGGAGGATCCGTTGATTCAATTTGCACAGGTGTTCAAGTGTCGTTATCAGTGTTTAATGTCCTCGTCGCTTCAGTTCAGCGTCGACAGTTTGACAGTGTTGGTTGTTCAAGTAATATGGTTTTCATGGTGTTCAGTTGACATGGGTTTGCACTTGGCTGTCGACTTGAGTTCATTGACAGTTCTACCAGGGATGGTCGACAACATGTGTTTTTGTCATTCGACAAGTAGAATTAGTGTCGACATGGGTGTCGTCATGGCAGAGGATCAATATCGTCGTTTATTGATGATAGGCATGGGTTTATTATCATCATGTGACAAATATCGTGAACATCACATTGTGACAATAGTTTGCATATGGGTTTCTAAAACTACATGTAAACCCTAATTTGTGTATCTAAACCTAAACCCTAATCCTAAGTCCTAACCATGAAACTATTTCAATTCCCAAATCTATGTCAAATACATTATTATTCATCATATAAAACACCAATCAATGCATTCAAAGCATTGTTAAAAACCTAACCCTAAATGTCCTAAACCTAAGCTATAAAGCTCTCGGTCTAATGTTTAAACATTATAAATACAATACACAGTCCTAAACCACTGCAGCCTAACCGCACGGGCATCTTGACTACAGTAGGGAAATGTGAACTGTGGCATTGGTCAGAGTTAGCCAATAGTTAGGCCCTAACTACAGCCTTGACCGCGTCGGAGTTTCCACCACAACACTGACATGTGAATGTGTGGAGTCAACCGACAAAGGTTAGTAGTAACCGCAATAGTTACCATGGCTGTGTAACATGTGATGGGGGTTAGAGTTCACCGTAGACTTATCGGAACCATGTAGTGGGTGGGAAGTTACTGTCAGGGATAACTGAGAAATGTGAACAGACCAGGGTAACTACCAACCATCACCATTTTGGCAAACTATCAGCGGAACCGCTGGGACCCAAAATCGTCGGGGTCAACAGCAATCACATGTGTTGTCACCAATCCTCCGCCCGGTTAGCTAACGACTAATAGCTTTCGGGCTAATATAATGTTTCAGGTGGGTTTTGTTGCAATTTTTGGTATTAAATTAATTAGAGGACCAAACAACTTACCCTATGTGGCAAACAACTACTAGACCAAGCTCAAATCATATCCCAAACCTAACCAAATTCACCTCAAATACAGTCAGAGGTGGTTTTATGCATCTTTAGGCCTATAAAGGTAGAATTTCTCTTCATTGATCAAGGAGAGTGGTTTTTGACTTCTGTATGCAGATTCTAGAGGACATAGGTGATTTTGTTTTCAGTGTTTCGGGAGCATCCGGTGTCAGATTTAGAAACTGTAAGTGGCGTTGGAAAGCTGGTTCAGAGGGCTATCTGATGATAAAGGTCAGAATTTCTTGTGTGCAAGTTCAGTCTGACTAAATCACTAGGTAATTGGCTCCTTTCTTCTCATTCCTAATAAAAACGATCACCCATCTTGAAAGCGGACCCAAAGATGTAGTCAATCAGGGATGAACTCCGTCATCAATTTTATGTCTAGTATAACTGTGTTTTTACTGTTTTCACTTCCGTTATGCATTGATTTCATGTTTAATCAGTTGTCATAAAGTGTTCTACTCAAGCAGTTTACCTCGATTTCCACGCTTTCAGTTATCATTCAAATCACTAATGGTTAATCAATTCTACATTAGTATTTAGTTTATGATCATTTCAGATCATATAATTTGGTATCAGAGTAGGTTGCATTTGTAGAATGTGCCATTGATTGTTAACCTGGTCAAAGTCGCAACCAGGAGAAGGAATCCTTGAGCAGATCAATCCAAATATTGGAAAGCGATGAGTCGTTTAGAAATTTACCATGTCAGGACCTGATCTAGGTGAAAACGCTGAAACCAAGATGAGTGAAGAATGGTTTCAGTAGGCATTCTTAACCATGCAATAGATGTTGGGAGAATTGTATGAAGACAAGAACGCGAGAGTGTTTCTTCTTCAAAGACGAAGAAGGATAAAGGTAAAGGTAGGGTTGATAAACCAACTTCACCTCCATCATCTCCATCATCCTCTTCTTCTTCTTCTTCTTCCAATGTAAAATCTGAAACAGAAAAGAAACCTAAGAAAACATCTCTTTTGAAACTTGATGTTAAATTTGGGTTATGTGTTTATGATGATGAAATGAATCCTGAAAAGCTAGATAACTGGATAAAGTAGTCAGAAGTGTATTATCGCATTCAGAACATTTCTAGCGATAAAACTAAAATTCAGTTAGCTACACTTAGAATGGATGGAACAACTTTAATCTAGTGAGAAAGTAAAACTTAGATAGATGTAAAGCATAAAGGAAAAGTCATCTCGTCATGGTCTAAGTTTTTTAAAGCTCATAGGAAACAGTTCTATCCTTTAGGATACATGCAACAAGCTATTATTGATTGACAACATCTGAGGCAAGGTAAAGGGAAAATTGTTTAGGAGATTACTCAGGGGTTCAGAAAGAAAGCATTGGCACTTGGTATTTGATTGGATACACGTGAAACTTTGTTAAAATACATCGGCAGTTTACATTCATATTTGCAACATACTTTATTGATGTTTAATCCTGATGATTTTAATGAGGTGTGTGTTCACGCCATACATATTGAATCAGGTGGTAGACCATTGAAGTTTTCATCTCAGTCGTCCAAAGAGTTGGAAACCAAAGATTACAAAGACAATAAGGGGAAGAACGTTTTGAAGAGAAAGAAATCAGCGATCGTTCAGAGGGAAAGGCCTAATTGTTCTCATTGCTAGACAATCGGTCATGATGAATTGAAGTGCTGGAAACCTCATCCAGAACTTAAGCCCAAAAATTTCCTTAAGGTGAAGGATGAAATAAAGGCCATCGCAGTAGTCCAGCAGGATCTACGTTCAGATTTAGGTGATGAAAGGGGGATAACCACCATGGTTACGATAGGTAAAACTTCTGACACTAGTTCAAGTTCAAACACTCATCTATCTTCTTCAAACATAAGTCCTTCACATGAGGATAAAAGAGTTGAACTCTTCGAGATAAGGATAACATCTGAGCATACAAAGATTGACACAATGTTTGATAGTGGATCATAAGAAAATTTAATATCTGAAAATGTAGTTCATCAATTGGGATTGGAGACACAGAATCATCCAAGACCATACCCATTAGGTTGGATTAATAAATCAACTCAGATACATGTCACAAATTAGTGTCAGTAAAAATTTGCAATTACATCTAAGTACATTGATGAAGTGGAGTTAGATGTGGTCCCAGTAGACATATGTGGAGTTGTCTTAGGAAATCCTTATCTTTATGATAGAGATGCATTGTTTTACAGAAGAGAAAATAAATATCACCTAAAGAAAGAAGGGTTGAATTTATTGTTAGGGCACATAAAGTCAAATCAAACTTGGATTTAATTGTTACAAATCAAGTTAAGCAGTTAATAAGTTCAAGGAAATATGTACTCATGTTTATTAAGGAACAAAATAAGGATGATTGTTTAGAATGCAAGATTCATTTTATAAATCAATTGGTCAAGGTGGTTAATTCCTTTCCAAGAAATCTTATTCATAAATAGGATAAGCAACATGAGATACATTTAATTTCCTATGAACATCTTCTTAAAGACATAATGAATCACAATTCATTCATTCAACTGAATTCTAGAAACTATCATCATCAGCAGTGTGTTGCAGGAAATGGTACATGTGAGTCTAATCAGAGACTTGTTTTAGATGGTATGTTTATTTTCAGTTTCAGGGGTGCAGGTCAGTATTGGAGAAAATTAGTGTTACATTTCTTTGGTATTGCATTGTAATTTCATGCTTTAAAAAGTAATGAAGCCTCTTTTCAAGTGGAGAGGTAGTCTATAAGTTTTCATGAAAAAGCAATTTCAAAAGCAGATCTAAAGTTTCCTTATCATGATTTGAAAACTAATGCATTGAGTGAAAGTGTTAGTCAATGGAGATATTAGTTAAGAGACGAAGAAATAGTGATTCAAGTAAATCAACAATTACTTAGATACTTTCAAAGTCAAACTAGGTTGTACCAATCTGTATGTCACAGCTAGATGAGTTCCATGCAAAAAGCTCACTTAGTAATCAGTCAACAGGAAAGTAAATCAAGTCAAGTAATTGATATGAAGTCAAAATCAAAGGATTCTTTGAATATTTCAGTTATTCGAAAAAGTAGATTAGTAATATCCATCAGATGTATTGAACACAGTTCTACAAAAACTGATTTCAAGGATGTTTTCAAATCACTAACTCATGATTCTTCGTGGAAAGAATTCAATTACCATGTTGATAATAGGTTGTTTTCCCACATCACAAGTTGTTCATACTGCGGATGGAAGAAACAGGTCACGAATCAAAAAGTGCCATGGTCAGTGTCATCAGGGTCATCACTTGTAGGTGATTGATCGAATGTATTGCTACATCGTCAGGTCAAGGTGGAAAGAGAGGGAGTTCTACCCTCATCGACTAATTGTTTAGTCAAACTTTTCTGGTCCAAAAGCTTCCAAGTGGAGAGGAATGATCCAGGAGGATCCGTTGATTCAAATTGCATAGGTGTTCAAGTGTCGTCATCAGTGTTTAGTGTCGTCATGACTTCAGTTCAGCGTCGACAGTTCGACAATGTTGGTTGTTCAGGTAATATGGTTTCCATGGTGTTCAGTTGATATGGGTTTGCACCTAGCTATCAACTTGAGTTCATCGACAGTTCCACCAGGGATGGTCGACGATATGTGTTTTTATCGCTCGATAAGCAGAATTAGTGTCGACATGGGTGTCGTCGTGGCAGAGGATCAATATCATCGTTTGTCGACAATAGGCATGGGTTTATTGTCATCATGTGACGAATATCGCGAACATCACATTGTGACAATAGTTTGCATATGGGTTTCTAAAACTACATGTAAACCCTAATCTATGTATGTAAACCTAAACCCTAATCCTAAGTCCTAACCATGAAACTATTTCAAATCCCAAATCTATGTCAAATACATTATTATTCATTATATAAAACACCAATTAATGCATTCAAAGCATTGTTAAAAACCTAACCCTAAAAGTCCTAAACCTAAGCTATAAAGATCTCGGCCTAATGTTTAAACATTAAAAAAACATTATAATTATAATACACAGTCCTAAATAGCAGCATCCTAATCGCATAGGTAGCCTGACCACAACGAGGAGATGTGAATGATGGCATTCGTCAGAGTTAGCCAAAAGTTAGTCCGTAACCAAAGCCTTGACTATGTCGGAGTTTCCACCACAGCGCTGACATGTGAACGTGTGGAGTCAACCAGTGGAGGTTAATAGTAACCACAACAGTTGCTGTGGCAGTGTAACATGTGAGTGGGGGTTAGAGTTCACCGTAAACTTATCGGAACCATGCAGTGGGTTGGCAGTTACGGTCAGGGATAACTGTGAAATGTGAATGGGCCAGGGTAACTGCCAACCGTGACTGTTTCGACAAATGGTCAGTGGAACCGTCGGGACCCAAAACCGTCGGGGTCAACAACAATCACATGTGTTATCACCAATCCTCCACCCAGTTAGCTAACGGCTAACGGCTTTCAGGCTAATATAAGGTTTCAGGTGGGTTTTGTTGTAATTTTTGGTATTAAATTAATTCAAGGACCAAGCAACTTACCCTACGTCGCAAGCAACTACTAGACCGAGCTCAAATCATATCCCAAACCTAACCAAATTCACCTCAAATATAGTCAAAGGTGGTTTTATGCATCTTCAGGCCTATAAAGGTAGAATTTCTATTCATTGATCAATGAGAGTTTTTTTTTACTTTTGTATGCAGATTCTCAAGGACATAGGCGATTTTGTTTTCAGTGTTTCGGGAGCATTCGAGGTCTGATTTAGAAACCGTAAGTGACATTGGAAAGCCGGTTCAGAGGGCTATCTGATGATAAAGGTTAGAATTTCCTGTGTTGAAGTTCAGTATGACTAAATCACTATGTAATCAAATCATTTCTTCTCATTCCTAATAAAAACTGTCCCCCATCTTGAAAGTGGACCCGGAGACGTAATCCATCAGGGACAAACTCCGTCATCATTTTGTTGTCTGGTATAACTATGTTTTTACTGTTTTCAATTTTGTTATGCATTGATTTCATGTTTAATCATCTATCATAAAGTGTTCTGCTCAAGCAATTTACCTCAATTTTCATGCTTTCAGTTATCATTCAAATCAGTAATGGTTAATCAATTCTACATCAGTATTCAATTTATGATCATTTTAGATCACTTTTGAATTTGAAAAAGCATACATTTATAAAATAAATATTCGTTCTATGTTATCTAAATCATACATCCATGATGACTTTAAGCCCTATGAGAAAGTGACTCAGAGCTAAGTGAGAGAGTGACCAAATGATTATTAGAAAAGTCATTTTTCTAGTTTAGATCAATATATTTGAAGCCACAAAATTTGGGACGAGATTCACAGATATAACTCAAACTATTTTGCCCATATGTGATCCACTACTCAACGAGCCTTGGAAAGACCATGGTGAATGATTTTCTTAATTAAATTAATTAATTAGAAAAAATCATTTTTCTAGTTTACATCAATATATTTGAAGTTTCAGTAGTTGGCACGGAATTGGCACATATAACCCAACCTACTTTGCCTTTGTCTAATACATCTTTCAACTAGCCATAGAAATATCTTGATAGATGATTTATTAATTAAATTAAAGTTTTGTTAATTCGAAAAAATATTGCATCATCTTTCATGGTCTGCAATGTTTTCCTAAAAAAATATAATTTTGTAGAATTATTAATCAATATATTTAAAATCAATAGTTTATTATTATTATTATTAATTTTACATATCTTACACATTAACATATTATTTAATAAAAAAAATACTATTAATAATAATGATAAATTAAAAAATTATAATGTGTAATGCCTTAATTTTATTGTAAAGTATATGTATTCATAGAATTCAATTTTAAATATTTTTTATCAATTTTAATTGCAATGAATAATTATAAAATAATATTAAATATTTTTATATTTTAATTAAATTAAAAAAATATATGATATAGCCCTCAAGGCATCTCAATAGGAAATGGTTGTGTAAAAATGTATTATGTGTGAGGAGGTGTAGTGTTCAAATCCTTGGACTTACTTGTTGATTCCTTTAGCATAAATTGATATACAAATTTTATTATAATTTTCTTCATTTTCATTTTAATAAAATATAAAATCTTATTGTAATTTATCATTCTATAAACATAAAATTTGTATTCACATATATCTTAAAGGTTAAGCTTTGATTGAAAAAGATATATATTAAATATTTACTATTTTACTATTTTAAATTTATTTTTCCTAAATATTTAATTGTCCATTTATAAAATATTTATTATAATTTAGTAAATTTTAAAAAATTAAAATTTTGGTTGTATAAATATTTGATAAATGTACAATAAATATGATGTGTAATATTTCTAGCGAAAAAAGATTCTTCTCGGGTATTTTTTTTTCTTTTTTCAGGGTCTATTTTTCTATTGTCATAATCTAGCATGTTCTTTTTGGTTTCGATGTCATTGAGATGGTGACATTTTGAGATATAACAATGCCCTTCAGTATCACTCAACCTAGCTATTAGAATTACCTTTCTTAGATTAGTTCTACAAACAATCCCAATATACATATTCTCAACCTTGGCAACCCCTAAAGCCATAATTCTAGAAAAAAAAAAACATAGAGAGATATCCCTTTTGTGGGGAGCTAAACAATGACAAAAATAGGCCCTTATCATCTAGGAATAATTATACTATCCTAACCACCTAGGGGGCTTGGGACTGAGAGACCCTAAAATCCTTAGTTAATCACTAGGAGCCAAAACTTGATGTGGTGGCTTAAAAACCCAAAATCTTTACGGAGTAATGCATGGAAGGGAAAATGCATACCAAGAAGAGATGATAGTCTACTAATTTGGATGGGGGTTAGGGGTGGAGCTAATGGATTTCTTCTCTGGAATTCAGCATAGAAATTAGAACATAAATTTAGCCCTCTTTTGGGAGTGTTCCTAGCAGAAATGGGCCCAAATTAGAAAAAAGAGAGTTGAATGAGCCAAAAATTTGTTTGATATCATAAGGTATAATATTGGTCCAATCGTATTGGGTATAACGTCAATCTCAACAACAATAGAAGTAGTGGAAGAAGTGCATGCATTGGCCAGTGAACATAAGCTTAGAAACACAGAAAGTTATCATAAATGAAATGGAAAGAGGAAGAATTAAAATCCAATCTAGGAAAGATATCCTTCAATAGAGGTAGTGGGCTAAAGGATATTTTAGCTTAAAGGAGGCTTATAGATTAATAGTTGGCATAAAAGGACACTCAAACAAAAGTAAATGGAAAATGCTATGGGACTCTAAAATATGGTCAAAGGTGATCCTCTTCCTCTATCTTCTCATGCAAAACAAAATCTTAACTCAGGACAATCTCCAAAAAGGGGTTTTCAAGGTCTAGTTAGATGTAGCATCAACTGGAAAAGTGTAGAAACGACCGAGCTTCTACTTAACAATTATAGATTTGCATTAGAAATATGGGATCACTTGGCCATAATTTTTAGACAATCAAATTACAACGGGTCCAATATTCATTCAGCACTTGATGTATAGAATTTTGGACCTTTTACAAGTGCTATAGTGAAAAAAACATGGAAAAAAATCCTGAGATTGATAATATGGGAAATATGGAAGAAAGGAAGAAAAGAATCTTCAAATATTAGTCATTAAATCTGGACACTATTACAACTCCATAATGGGAAGGGTAAGGAAAACAATCCTCATAATGTCTTGGTCTACATAAGATTGGGAATGTAATTCCAAGGAATCACACGTTCTCACAATTTTGGGGCTCAACCAATCCTTTACAAATTTTCAAGCTCCACAACCCTAGCCCAATCACTGAAGTCCTAATAAATAATAACCACCTTTTGTTGGCTTCTTAAAGTTAAACTTTGATAGGGCCTCTATGGGTAATCCTACCCTTGCTATTTTTGTAGGGGTATTTATAGATTGTCATGGAAAAATTGCTTGCATTTATATGGGAAATCTAGGAAATAAAATTAGTAATGTGGTGGAGATCTCATCCCTAGAGCAAGGCCTAATAATATCCAAGCATCTTAGTTATTAGAAATTGATAACCTAAAGGGATTCCAGAACTATTTTTCTGAATATAATAAAAACCACAAAATGGATGCAACCTCACAAGGTCTCTAATAGGTGTAGACTAATAGTAAGATTAACAAGAATCAAAGTCTTAAAAGTAATAGTTTCCCTTGTACTATCACATATACGAGCAACTAGAAATAGGTTATAAACTAGCTAACAAAATTCTACAATACAAAGCAAATACACTAGAAAAAAATTGGCTCCATCCTCTTCTTAGTGCATTAAGAACATATGCAAAGAAATTACAAAAATGGACAAATATCCCCAAGGTCAGTGCAAATATGGAGAGGCGACCTCCTCACATTATTGTGATAACCATCTATTTAATATTAATGGTAGGTTGCCCATCAAATGGTGCTCTGCATGTCCTAGCATACAAATATGCTTATCTAGTAATTTGGTTAGTTCGTGGGAGGGTGTTGCGATGATAGCCTTCATTGCGTGGGAGTCCAATGAAGGGAAATTTTCTTTGAATTCTGAATGCAAGAGCACTCAAGTAGTAATTATGGTGATTAAAGATACAAAAAATAACATATCATAACACATGATGGAGTAATGGAGATAGAGGGAGGGTTGAAGCTCACGTTATATATGATCGAAGTTTCATGCCACTGTTTCTCATGGGAACTCCTAAACTTTATAGTCCTACTATTTTCAAATATTATAGGTTTGGAAAGAAGGAAATTCAAAAACAATCCTATAATAGAATTGTCATTTCATGAAGGATTGATGATAGTTTGCAACTAGAAACTACTCAGTCTAGGGTGTACTACCTCTAGTTTGTTGCAAAATTAGCAGAGTCTCAAGTTTCTTGCAATTTAAATTTTTTTTCTGCACAACCATTTCGTTGTAGACATTTTTCTATTAATGTTGTATGAGAGTTGTGGATTAACCATCTTTTGGATATTTATCCCTTTTTGGAACTTCTACATCTAGGAGGTGTTTTTTTATGACTTCATTTTGAGTTTTTTTAGCCTCCATTTTACTCCCTAACTCTAATGTTTCTCTTTGTTGAAATTAACTTACTCATTGTTAAGTTGGGTTATCCTTCGCTAGCCTCCTAGCCACCTTCCTTGTGCCCCCTGTTGGAGTTCCTACTATCTCTCCTTTTCATCTCCTCCCTATCTAAACTCTGCATTTGATTTCCCCTTCCCTCCCTAGGATAGTAAACTCAATTCATCCTCTCCTAGGTGTCCTTGAGTCATGGCAAGAGGCTTTCTGTCCTCTGCTCACCATGGAGGTAGAAGAGCATAACTTGGCCCCTCCCTTGCTCCTAACCTTAGTCCCCCCTCTTAACCAAACCCAATCCCAATCAACAGCTTGAGCTACTATGACCCAATATAGAGAAATTATCCCTGAAGTAGTCCAAAGTGTAATCTCTGATGTGGAAGAACAAGTTTGAGAAGCCGGAAGTTTTATTACAAATAGGAAAGTGGATTGTGAAACCAATGAATGGATACTTGACACAAACAACTCTACCAAAGCATGCACCTCCTCTTACATGGAAACCATTAATCTTTACTAACATAATGAAACACGTAAGGGAAGAGTTATTATTGAAAGAACATACTCTCAATAGGAAAGGACCATCTACATGGAAAAATTAATGGACAAGGTGGATAGATTTAACAAGAAGGTCTTGATTCTAGCCAAGAAATTGGAAAACTTTTACTTCTCCTCTTCGAACAATAATAGTAGACTCCAACCACCAACTTCAGTGGACTCCCTAAATAAATGATGATACAGCGAGACAGATCTTTCAAGAAGAGTGGTCATAATGCATTGTTTGTCATTTCTATCAACTCATGTTTTATTTTATTTTCTAGTCTTACTTCCATTTTGAGAGACAATTTGGTAGACTATAGAATACTCAATTGTAAAATTTTGAACTTATGCTATTGGTTTTGTAACATACGAGTAGCTAGTAATGACTATCTATGGATACATTTTAGCCTTTCAAAATAAATATATAAATTATTATACACTATTTTCCTCTTAAATATTGCATACATGTTGGATGCTTATAATGTATGCTAATTAAATAAATATATGAGGTGATAAAAAATATACAAATGGTGAGTTATATAGGTTATAAATTATTTGTTTATAAAAAATAATATATATATGTGTGTGTGTGTGTTTTTAAATAAAAAATAAATAATTAAATATAAAAAACATTGTATTGCCTTATAAATGTTTATTTTAATTAAAACTAATAAAATAAAATATAAAGTTGATTATATATATATTATATATATATATATATATATATATATATATATATATATAGATAGATACTACATATTATAATTTTTTAATTTGCCATGAAAAATTTTAATTTGTCATTACAATTAATGGATGGTTGAATGGTAAAATATTCAAAATTAATAAAATAACAAGTAATAAAAAATGTTAAACTTTATTTTTTAAATATATTAATAAGTAGTTTTATAAAATTATATTTTGTAACAATAACATTATACAGAAAATAAGATAATACAATATTTTTCTTTAACTAACTAAAGGCTAATTTAAATAAATTGTGGATAGATACATATATTCACTATTAGTTGGATAGTGGATTCAACACAACCACAAGAAGTTGGATTATATTTGTCAATACCAATTTTTTAAGCTTAAAAATATCTATCTAAATTGACAAAAAAAATTCATTAATTAATTAAACATGAGAATTATTATATTTATTTGATTACATTTTTGCATAGAGAGGTATCATCATAATTGTTTGCTTTAATTCCCCACATAAAAGTAAATCATTAAAAACTTAAATCTTTAATTCTTAAATCTATCTAAATTAACAAAACAAAATTCATTAATTAATTAAACATTATATTTATTTGATTACATTTTTGCATAGAGACTCATATCATCATAATTGTTTACTTTAATTCCCCACATAAAAGTAAATCATTAAAAACATAAACCTTTAATTCTTAAATGCATTGTACTTTAAAATTGAAAAAACATAAATAAACAATAAAACATAAATTTACCAATAAAATAAATTATTTGAAAATCTTAACCAATAAAAAACAAATCTAAACTTCAACTTTAACCTCTACTAACCTTCCAACATTTATTTACACATTAATATATCCCCTAAATAAAAAGTAATGAGTAACTAGGAAATAACCGTAACCCATTGTTGTAGGAAAAATAAAAAATATATGACCCGATTACCAACAAAAGCAAATCTAAATAAAGTGGTGTGGGAACAAATATATCAATCTATACTCTAGCAATCGTGTACTAACTAGCAATTGCCCCAAAAGGTGCAAGGAGAGGCCGATAGAAATTTTAAATTGAAAGAATTGTATTTTGGTTCAAAATAATAAATACTATAATAATTCAATCATTCAAACTAAACTTAGTCAATAAATTGCCCAAAATAAAATAAATCCTTAATGAAAATTATACAAATTATTATTCTTCATTTCTCTCAATTATTTATATAATAAAATCCAATAAATCATTGAAAATTTCCCAAATTAAATCCCAACTAATCAAGATTATTTGGGAATATATATGTATAACCCAACAAAAAAATTATATTTATATTGAGTTGTCCAAAACATTTCCATTATTGTTATTTCAAAGGGAAGGTACCGGGGGTAAGGTTATTTTGGCATCGCTTTGTTTTGCTAGTGAGATAGTAATTTATTTCGACTTTTGTAAACACGGTTCTAAATACTGGGATCTTGGTGATTATCTTCCCCATCACATTTACTAGGAAAAAGTGATTTAGTGGTGCCAAAGTAACTTAATAATCCTACTCCTCCAAAGGTAGACACTATGGAAACGGCTAGCATCATTGGCAAGCATAACAAAGTTCAATTTAAATTTCGTATAGGGCCCCATCACTGCACAATAACATAATACTCAGACCAAAACTCTTACAGCAGTAGTGGATGTAAACAAATTAATATACTGTAAACCTTACCTCGAGTTCGATTCACACCAATGCCATACAAAACCACTAGAAGTCATAAAAAGATCATAGCTACAAAATAAAGAATTTAAAAAGGGTAAGTTAAAAACCTGCATGTTAGTCATATCCATAACTCTCCAGAGCATGTCAGGACGGGCACGAAGGTGCTTTCGAAGCATATTCCCGATGACCACTTTAGAGAAGTCAATATTTGTTATGTGCTTAAACCCTACATCATATAGCTTCTCCGATACCTTTTTACATCCCATTATTTTGCCAATAATATATTATGGTATTTATATAAGCAAATGTTTTCAAAATTATTATATCAATATTTTTCCTACATCCATGTTGATAATAAGAAGGGGAGGAAGCAAGCCATGGACCGAGTCGAGGTCAAGATGGTTAGCGAGGTCGAGGGTCAGGTCAGTCCCACCCTTTATTAATGTTGCATCCATATAGGGTCGAACATTGTCTCTGAAAAATGTGTTACAGTAACAATGATGACCTTCGACTACCTTAGGCTTGGATCACTTGCCACATGGACTTGTCCACGATGGCGATGCAAGCACATAACTTCCCACATGGGCTATTGTGTGTCTACTAGGTGGAGGTCGGATGATGTGGTAAGGTTTGAAATGGCCTATGCTTAAAAGTTCATAAATTATGATCCTTGAACCAGATTGAGAAAAAAAATTATATTGTTGGATTCATTTCAATGAGATGGATGCAATGATATTGTCCATTTGAATTTTTGAGGAAGTTGAAGAAAGAATTTTTTTTTAGATCCCATTCCCATAACTATAACTTGGAGTTTGGAACATAGTGACCACCTCCTTCTAAATCTAATTGCAATAGATCACAATTCTAACTACTGTTTTTTCACACCCATTTGACTCCAGTGACTTCCTTTTCAATAGGAGGATCTAGAAGCTCCCTAGTTTCATTCCTCCCTATTGCCACAATTTCTTCATCCATTTCTTTGAACCATGTGAGACATTAAAGGAAAAATAGTATATCTCTAAATTTCATTTAAAGATTTTACCTTTATGAAAAGAGGATTTCATCTTGTAATAGTACTTGAATTTGAAGAAGATGATGGTGTGGATGTAGTGGGAAAAGTATTTAGGGTACTGGATGGATTTGTACAAACAAAAGATTCATCTTCTTGTTAAATAACTTTTGGGTTTTCTTGTTGTATTCCTTGATTCCAATGTCCTTCCTCTATTTCATCAAATAACACATCATGACATACAAGTACTTTTTTTTATTTTTCATACAAGCATCCCTTTGTCGCCTCACAATAGCCAATAAAAATTCATTTCACACTTTTATTATCTAGTTTTTTTAATCCTTTTTTGAAAATAAACATGAACATAAGCAATACAATCAATAACTTTGAAATGAACAACACTAAATTTTCTTCTAGTCCATCCTTAATATGGAATCATATTTTGCACACTTCTTATTGGACATCTATAAAAAAAATAAATAGATGTAATTATAGCTTTACCCCAAAAAGTGTTTGGAAGACCTTTAACTTTCAACATACTCCTAGAAATCTCAACAATTGATCTATTCTTCGCAAACATTCTATTGGGAACATTCTATAATTAATGTCTTCCGTACATATCCACTTTCCCTCTCATCAACTTTCCCTCTCAGCAACGTCTAAATTGTTGAACAATAACAAATACATCATTTTTTTGTTTAATATAATATACGCATATTCTTCTACAAAAATCATCAAAAAAACAATAGAATACTTCTTGACTTGTCACGAGACAATGTTTTCATAAGACCACATATATCTACATTCACTAACTCCATTGGTTTTTTTCTCTCCAACATTTTCCCTGTGGGAAAGGAATTACCAATAATACATTTTTCAGAAACTTGATCAACATAAGCATCTACAGTGAAAAAATTTAATACCCTTATACACATTTTTACCACTAAAGTTTAAAGGTTAATAGCATCACATTTGAAAACGAAAATTCCTTCCAATTCCTGAATCAAAACCAAACTATGTAAGATTAATCTTGCTGAAACAGAAACGGCTACGGCTACTGATCTTCCCGCCATTGTTCGTTGCCAGCTAAGAATTCAAACCAATAGATAGGTCCATTTTGCGCCAGCATTAAGTGGGAGAATTTATTTATCTCCATATCCCACACGTTATCCAGTGTTTTCCATGGAGTAGGTGAGAGAAATGTTTGAAGGGCGGTGGAGAACCTTTGGTTACGCCTAGGCAATCTGTTGTTGTCGTCGATCCAAAAAAGCCCATTATCCCAATGCCCCGCAAATTCATCCCACTCTTCAGTACCCTCTCCCACTATTCTATGCTCCACATTTTCCATTTCTACTTTCGGTATGCACAGCAGTACATCATTTATGTATTTATGTACATACAAGCGATACAAGTGACCATAGACTAAAGGCTGGTTGTCATCGCGATCGGCCTTCGGTATCATGAAAATATAATCCTCGTTTTGAGACTGAGAGGGAAGCGGACGTCTTCCGTTTACATTCAACTCCTCTGGAAAGAGGTCATCTGGAGCAGGATATCTTCGAAATGCACTTTTGTAAACAAGCTCGTTATTAATCCTACAATTCAACTCAATATAGGTTGGCAGCCTGTTTGATTTATCCAGAATCAAGTTTCTGGGAAGTTGAGTATTAACATTAACATATTTCCATTGCTAGTCGCTTTCATTTTCTCCGTTTCTCGACAGTTTCCATACGTTGGTTTCTAAGGCATGAGATCCACTTTGCTGCCATATGTAGCTGTGTCCCCCACAAGTTGTGGAGGCGTAAATATAATCCCCTAACATTGGCAGGCAGAGGAGTCTTTTCCAAACAACATTGAACTCTCTTAAATTGAGCAACCACACTTTGTACACCTTATGCCAAACCTTGCGTTCTTCTCTTACAATGCCTGGAATGAACAAATATAAGCCCTCGCCGTCGCACACAAACACAAAATCAAATGCCGCATTAGGAGGTGGTGGAAGTGCGTTCTCCATACCACGAGAGGGATTCCACACACACAAACTCGTCTTGTTGAGGCATTTCTTGGACTGAAAAATACGCAATACAATGAACTCACCTGGGGAGATAATAGCAGCCGCGTTATAAACACGATCATATAATAATGTGGTATGATCCGCCATAGCATTGCCCCACGATCGACTCAACAACCTCAGGACCGGCCTGGAATCCCATGGCATTGCCCGACAGAATCAAGGAATGACTTCCCCGAGAACGACGTCATCACTGAGTCCAGAAACTAAGTCTCTTTCTGCCCAATATCATAACAAAATATATCATTACTGTGTGCAGAAACTAAGAATCTTTCTCCCGAATGACAAAAATCACAGAAAGCAGAGAAACGAATGTTTAAATAGAACAATGAAATTTGAATGCAATAATCAAGAACAAATAGCTAACTCACATGCTGCCATGGACGTCTGAGGTGTCACATCAGCAGCCATTTCTCTGTGATTTTCTTCAATTGCGTCTAATCTGTTCACAAGATTTTCCATCTTTATTAATATAATGTGTTCACTTCGCACAAAGGTGTGTGAGATAACAGATTTTCAAGAATATATATATATATATATATATATATATATATATATGTTTTGGGGGTTGTTGAAAATGTTCACACGATTAGAAGAGAAGTCGAGGCCGACCATTTTTCGAAATAGTATAATTGAGGCCGCAGTGTTCAACGAGGGGCTTCGCAAGATTCCTCCAGTCGCCATACCATTCGAAGGGCTCGTCTGAGTGGAGTTTGAAAAATTCGTCCCAGTTTTCCCAATTGGTGAAGTATTGCAAGGCCCCGAGGAGTTTCTCTTCGACTTTCTTGCTCTTCACGCTGAAAATTCCATCTTTCCTACTCTTCATGGACTTTCCTATCTCCATTGAGTCTAGATAGGAAAGGAAATTCCATGGCTTAACCCACAATGCGATCATTATAGGCTAATGGGCAGTTGTACACATGCGGATGTGCCCACTAAGAAAAAAGCTACGAAAAAGATTGATAACAAAAAAAAGCGGCGATAGAATAGAGAACATGCAAGTGATCCTTTCTAAAAATAAAAAATATACTAATAAGGAAAATAAAAAATATACAATATAGAAATCAATATATTAATAAAGAGATCGTCGGGAAAAAGCAGTAAAAATATCTTCAAGAGTGACATAAAAAATGGGAAAAGCAGTAAAAATATCTTGGCAACTCAACTGATATTTGGAAAAAGTAGTCACACTTCAAATCAATGGTTGAAAGTGCCTCACCTGATTTAACGGAGCAGGGTAAAAGCGTTGACGATTGTTGATGCATAGGAAGGCCTATCGACCTAAATATCTATACCCGGTGGAGCAATCTCATTTTGGCAGAGTGCGAGTTGAAAGTTGAGAGCCCTGAATCGGAGCTTTCTCGACCATACTATTAAACCAATGGATAGCCATAGGTGAGGTGGAAATAGAGATATTTTGTACCGGTTGTGGGGTAGATTTTCTCACTCCCATCACTGAAAGTTGTGACAGCAAGTGACTCCGCCTCAGGAACAGTATAGTCATTAGGGACATAGGAGCATGGTGGCATTGGAAAACCCGAATTTGAAACATATTTGTAAGAAAAAGAAAAACTTAAAAGAGAAATAAGCCAAGGAGTAGCTAAAGGTATTTACTATTTATAATAGCATCGAAGAAAATAGGCAGGAACAAACTGTTTGTAATACCCTAAAAAACATCTCGGCACAAACAAACTGTTTATACAGTACCATATAAAAAATAAAAATAAAAATTTATAAACCAAAAACTAAAAGCAGAAATAAGCAATTTACTGTTTAGCTAATAACTTTGAAAAATAAAAACAGAAATAAAGTATTTACTATATAAAAAATAAAAATTTATAAACCAAAAACTAAAAGCAGAAATAAGCAATTTACTGTTTAGCTAATAACTTTGAAAAATAAAAACAGAAATAAAGTATTTACTATTTAATATACCATCGAAAGAAAACATGCAAGAACAAACTGTTTGTAATACTAAAAAAAGTCCACTACTAATAAACGGTTTATAATACAAAACAGTAATAATACTGGGTACTCTTTGTGAATAGATTTCAAATACTAAAATTCTAGCTATGGGACTTGTTTTTTATTACTTATATTTTTTTATACTACATGTGTATGGGTGACTCCTCCAAAAATTTGAACACAGATGAAACTTTTTACCCACAAATGGTTTATAATACCAACCAAAAAACTGTTCATAAACTTCTTATCGCTGCATTCACCAACACGCGGAGTGGTTACTGTCTTTCCTCAAATCTCCGCGGTTGGGAAAGACCTATGTTAGTTTCATGCCTACCTTGAACTTGTAGTTAACATACTACAAAAAAAAGAAGAAACAAATTACATGAAAGACCGTCTCTGCCATATTCAAGGAAGGCGCTATGTATGACTTTCAAATTTCAAATGAGTGGGACCGCGTTTCCAGAGATGATCCAGGACGAGATGCTCCATGGATGCTTATGTGACGGTCATACGGGAGGACTAGAGAAGCAAGATGCTCATGGATGCTTTATGTTGCATATCGTAGCTGCTGGATGTTCCATGTATGCATGCCACCTGATGTGCAAAATCTTAATAACTTCTATACGGCAGTTCTATGGGACGTAAACGAAAACGATAACGGAAACGAGGGGTCAGTGAGCCACGTCAATAAATCTATGTAACCTGCAATCGAGATAAGCTCGGCGGTATTTGAAGAGTAAATCACTGGATGATGAACAATTTGCTGGTCAAATTCCTTCCCTGATGAGGGTAGGTAGGTGCGTCAGCCAATCAATAATTGTTATCTTCAACGCAAATTGCTGTAGGTACGTTCGTAGCCAATCAATAATGATTATCTTCGACTCAAATTGGTGTAGGTACGTGCGTCAGCCAATCAATAATGATTATCTTCTACGCAAATTACTGAGGATGTCAAGGACTACGGACCAGATTGATTGCGTTGTGTGATACCCAATTAACAACAGGTCCCAACACTAAAAATCATCCAATGGGTTCGGCCAGCTGGTTATTGATGTTACCCACGAATTCAGAGAAGAAACCCTATGGATAATGGAGGCAGTGAGATGCTTAAGCTAGAGTAGGTCCATATGTCAATACACTAGCAATTCTCTGTCTGTCGAGGTGAAACGACACATTTTACCCGCAAAACAATTGGATTGTGATACGCAATTAGATTGTGATATGATCTGACAAATAAAAGTGAAATATAAGTAACTAAAGCATTTATATGGCTACTAAATTTGTAAGTAACTAACGCATTTATATGGCCACTAAATTTAAGTAGCTAACGCATTTATATGGCTGCTAAATTTTTAGCTGTTTGTTTGTTTTTTCAAAGTCAACTTTGAAAAAAGTTAATTAATTTATTATTAATAATAAATAAGATTTATAAAATTTTAATTTACTTATTAACAATTATAAATTAAAATCCAAGAAACTTTATTTCAAAATAAAATTCCTATCAAAGTAATTATATTGTATAGAATTTTGATGAGTACCAAAATATCATTATCATGTAAATTTGAGATAAGGTGATTCGTGAATGCTTCTAAGGAAAAGTTGTTAATAAAAATATTTTTAAACCATTACAAAAATATAATTACTAGTTTTAAATTTATATTAAAATATATGAAATGATAAATTGTTTTTTATATTAAATAAATGTTATCGGGCAATAAAGTCTTTGTTATTCAAATTAAAAAGTATGTTGTAAGAAAAATTGCATAAAAAATTATAACTTAAATTGATTAATGTTAGCTAAATTAGTAATGATTGATAGATAAATGTAATCTTATAGTTTTATTCTAAAATGAACTAATAAATTGAGATAATGGATAGTTTAATTGCTTGCTAGGCACATGGATTTGCATAAATTTTGGTGGGTAGTAACCACTAATAAATCCACACATTTACAATTTTAGTCCTCCATAAACATAAGTAATGGTGACAAATAATGTTGGATAAATATATTTACTAACATTTTATTTTATCTATTTTTTATTCAAATACATAATTAAATATGGTGGGAAGTAATTAATAGTAAATATCTTTTATTTACATCTTACTCATATCATTTTTATTCAAAAACTTGATTAAATTAGGGTGAGAAGTGATTGATAGTAAATATGTTATTTTTTCAAATCTTGAGAGTAAAAAATCACTACAAAATTATCTAAAAATAATGCATTAATATTACAACCATATCCTTAAATTATGACATAAAATATGCAACGTTATTATCTACAAAACCATTATCTTGTATAAAAATTACAATAAAAATTTCAAGATATAATTCAACAAAATATTTGATTTTTTTTAATATTAAAAAATAAATATTTATTTTTAAAAACTAAATATTTATTTTTAAAAACTAAATACAAAATAAACCATAAATTGTCGTTTTAATCCAGATTCATCCCATATTGTCGTTTTAATCCAGATTCATCCCATATTTTATATGGGAACAATATAAATAAAAATATATATAACAAAATAAATATAAAATTTAATATGAAATTATGGAAGGTTTTCATAACCAAAATCATCCGAAATTTAATACACTTAAACAATATAAATTATAAATAAACAACATATAAGGAAGAAATATAAAATTTAATATAGAAATGTGGAAGATTTTCTTTTCCAAAGTCAATCCAGATTTAATACGGCTAAACATTGTGAACAGAAAAATGTAAAACGAAGAAATATAAGATTTCTTCCCAGTATTCTTTCACGAGGATACTAAATGAATCTTTGATTTTATTTTTAACGTTGGAAGGATTTTAACGTTTGAAGGATTTATTTATGTATAATAGGATTATAATATAAGATTTTTTTTATCTGTATCAAAGTTAATTTTATGTAATTTTTTTAAAGAATTTTAAGGATTTTAGGTTCTTTTTATTTATCTGGTATAATAGTGGTAGTGTTAATTATTAATGAATTAGTTTTTTTGTATTTATGTGATAATTGTATCTAATATAATAGTGAAAATCAATTATTCAAACTTATTAATTCACTAAAGTTTATCATAACAATTAAAAAAAACATTATATGTATAATTATCAATTCACCAAAATTTATCATAACCATTAATAATATATATATATATAAGAGAGAAACTGAAAAATAATAAGTTATATTTTCAACTATATATTTCAAAACATATAATCAATAATTAGTCAATAAACATAAAAATAAAATAAAAAATAAAAATCTTTTTCCCTAAATTATATAAATTATATATATATATATATATATATATATATATATATATATATAGTCAATTAACAAATTAAATTAAAATTATAAAATAAGTAAAAAAGCTTTTTAAAAATAGTAGTATTTTTTTTTTTATATAAATATGTAAAATTTATATAAATATAAAAAATATTACTGATATACATTTATTTTAATTTCTATTTACTAAATTCTGAAAGTATAAATTTTTTGGTTGTCAAATTTTGTATCAATGAAAGATTTGCACTTTAAAAATGTGATCTTTCTACCCTTAAAATTCAAAATTAAAATGAATGTTTTAATAAATTTTATTTTAATATTTGACATATGAAATATATATATAATTGATCTTGCTCTTATAGATAATAAGAAAGCCAAAATAAAAAGCTATGGCAAAATGCTTTTTTATTAAGTTATCCATCTCCTTTGCAATATTTTAAACAAACTTGCATTCACGGTAGCACGCAAACGCTCATTTAAGCTCCCCAACTTAAACATTTTCAATGATGTCACGTCTGCATTATAAACCATACCTCTCCGACTTACAATATTGAAATTACAATACTCAATTAAGTGATCTTGAAATTTCAAATTCCAATATTCATTAAAAAAAAATTTACAACCCTTCTAAAAAAACCAACAATTTATTAATGTCCAGAGGAAGCATATGATGATTAAGAATATTAATTGTTTGTCTTCTGTGCAGAGTGGTAATAAAATTATATATGGCCCTGCAAAGTTTACACATATCATAGGAAATGGCAATGCATATTTCGTGCCGAAAATAGCGGCAATCGATCGGAAGAAAACACGTCCTGCACATGCTCCCTGGACAGTCGACTCTTCGACAAAATCAATGGTTGTCAGCACAAAAGCAGGTTGCATCCTATCGGCCTTGGAACCCGGGAACAATGATTAAATTTGAACCCATCACAGCCCTTCTAAAGCCCTCTAGCACGTCAGAAGTGCTTAGCGAAATTTACTAGTCAAAAGAAATTTAAATTTTGATTTTTACAAGTTTTTTTAAAATTTTAAATAATATTATAAAATGTCCTATGAAGGGTTGCATGTCCCTAGGACATTTTGGAAAATTCCAGTTCTCGGATTGATGTAACACTTTAAAGACTGCACGAGGTTCTGGCAACACTAAAGAAATGCAATGGGACGTAATGGAGGTTGTTCATGCATTCCTAAGCCATCAATCATAATGGCAGCGCTTATAGAGTTGGCAATCCTGATCTGAGGTTTCTGTTCGTATTCATTGATAACATAGGTTTCTTTTGGCATTCATTAATACCAGAGAGTAGCTATCTATTGATATATGTGAACCAAGGGCATCTTTTGAAGGTATTAGAGATTCATAAGAAACAAATGACAAAAGACAAAGAATTCACGATGATTGAGGTAGATTGTTGAATCTTTCCTGCATTGATCTTTACAATCCCAACCTTACTACAAGTGCAACACAAGTTTGCAAAGTATTTTTAATTCTCAATTTTAATTTTCAACTTTCATTTCCCTGGCTTTTCATTTAGTTCAATGATTTAGGGAGAACTGATTAAAATTATTATGTATGGAATGGTTGATTGATCTTTATATAGTCATGTGTGGACTCTATATTTTCTTTATATTGTCCATCATGGCATCGATGAAGATTTCAGTGGATTTTTTCCCTTCTAGAGGAGGAAATGATGAAATTGTTGTGAAATGAGAACCATCGAGGTTACACTCTTTATCAAACAGAATCTGTTAATCCTTCCATTCAACCCAAAGGTTTGATGTGGATTTGTGTCTCCTTATATTTAATTTTTCTTGTAATTACAGCTGGCTCTCTGCTCAACTCTCAAAAATCAATCCATTGAAGCATTTCACTTCGTAGTTTTTCATATATTCGATCTTCCAGGGGATTGGAAGGGGAGTTATGAAGCTAGTGTCGATAAAGGAAAGCGATTTCATGGTCCCAATTTGAATCTTATGAAGCTAGTGTCGAAAAAGGAAAGCTATTTCACAGTTCCAATCAATGGCCAGTTCATGATTTGAAACGATATTTTTCATACTTTTCCGTCGCTTAAAAATAGATTAAAGTGATAGTGTTGACATTTTTATATCATAACCACATAAATTTTTTGTGGTATCTCCATTTTCCTTAATTTGTAAAATTTTAATCTTTCTTCTCAACCCACTATTAACACAAGATTGTTCAAATATGAGATAACCCCATTGGATAGTGATAACTACAATTAATGATTCATAAACCTTTTTTGTTCATCTTGTAAATAACTACTACCATCTACCTGATACATTAGGCATGACGTGAGGCATTGGGTACTTGCACAACGAATTCCTGCACTAGGTTCTTCACTGTGACATAAAACCCGAAAAGATCCTACTAGACGAAAATATCATTCCTAAAGTACCAAACCTTAGCTCGCCAAGTTGTGGATAGAGAACATACTTTCTGCGGCACTAGAGGGTATAAATGAATAAGGTTTCATTTTATAGTAATAAATGAAATAGATTAGTTAAAGATGTACTTTTATCGAGCTTAAAAATAGATTAAAGTGATAGTATTGACATTTTTACATCATAACTATAGACATTTTCTGTTATATCTTCATTTTCTTTTCTAATTTGCAATATTTTCTTTCTTTCTTGTCAATTAACCATTCAGACAAGATTGTTCAATTATGAAATTACCCCATTAGATGGTGGTAACTATACTTAGCGATTCACGAATGTTTTTTATACTATCATAAATAACTACTACCATCTCCTTTCTATTTTTAGATGATTTTGTGACTAACAACCAGAATGCTTACAAAACCCTAGCATTGCTTCCATTTGAGCTTATTGTAATCAAGATTACTATTAAGCATATCATTTATAAAATCAAGCTTTATTTAAAACCTTGTATTTATCATCTTATCTTAAAAGGGTTTTTCTTTATTAACTCTCTAGTTTTTGAAAGCATACAAATTAATACTATATAAAAAAATTGAGAAATAATAAGTGTGCTTCCCATAAAATTTATGTAGAGTTTTGAACTAGGGAGAACTCTAAAGTGTTAAAATGAAACTCCATGACTCTATTAATAACCGTACAACTGAAGATTGGTTTGCCTACAAGGGTTACAACTTAATTTTATTTTTCCTTTGTTGGTCTTCCCAAAAGATATAGAATGCCAATAGCTATCCATACAACTACTATTGTGTCTCTTGCTTCATTCTCTCCATTCAACATCTAGGAAATAAGCAGTGCATGTGACTGTCCATGTAGCTCTAGCTATGAAGGGTCTTTAATGAGATGTTGAAATCATAGAAAAATTAAACTAAATTGTTAACGAAAAGAAACAATGTTATTAGAAAAAAAACATCAACAAAATGAAATGCATTATTAGAAAAAGACATCAACCAAGATTGAATTCGTTAGGACCAAATTTGAAAGCCATTTTCAAACAAGAAGAAAAATGATAAACCAAGCCATACAACAACAACATTGTAGATGTGTATTACATATTACAATATTTCCCTATTAGATATAGAAAACCTTCTTATTAATTACATAAATTTTTGAATCTATAGAGTTTGATGTTTTTAATGGAGATGAAAGTCTATTGATAGTGTTAGCAATGTTAAGAGAAAAGTTCAATTCCCTTGGTTGTTGAAGGTATATATTTGTTTATTTGGTTAGCCTTAAATTTCTTCAAGCTTAACAAAATAGACAGTATAAATTAGAAACAAATGGAAACTAAAACAACCTTTTCCATTGTGAAAATAGATTTATATTTTCAATGATGTAAATTCAAATGCTTTTGAAGATCATCTAATGAATAGAAAAAACATATCTTTACCTTTTTTAATAGAATTTGAGAAAAATGTTTGCCTATTTACCAAGTTCTATTGATATTTTATAGTATTTTAATGTAGCCACATTTTGAATTTTAGAGATTTAGGACACCATTTCATTTTGGCATTTTTTTATAAAAGGTTTATTTAATATACACTTGTTAATAGAAGTACAATTTTTATTTTTAACTTTTCATCTTTGAAAAGTAAGATAAATATATGCCCTTCCAAATAAAATTAAGACCAACCCTTCAAATTTGATCACTACTGGGAAACCCTTTCACTGGTTAAAACTTGCATAAATCGACTCATGAGTCTTATGGAAGGTCCTAGAACCAATATTTGTGGGCAATGAAAGAATTTGAAACTGTTTTCAAACTCCTCAAATAATTGAGGTGACTATTTTTGCGTTCTTAATACATCTAGTACATTGAATAACCTTGAGACATTTACTGAAGGCAAGAATATAGCAGTATCCCATTTCTCGCCTTTGAAAACAAAGCCAATAGAGGTACACTTTAATATGTGTTATGTAATTATACTGCTTTTGAAAACTATATAGCAGCATAACAAACTCTTACATTGTAGTTTATGATTTATCTCTTACAAATAAATAAGGAGGTTATAAAATCTAATATCCCTATATACTTGCAACAACTACTTAATAAAAGTGGTTTTTAAACAATTGACATTAGATTTGTGTCTCAAAAATAATTTCTTTTGGGGAGTTTTGTATTTCTTTGTAAACTTATTCTTAAACTCTTTTGTTGCTAAGCGAATTTCTTCTAGTTATAGAATCCATGAGATAGAAAGTCTCATTTTTGTCCAAAGTTGTCATTTCTTCATCCATCTCCTTTCTCTAGAGTTTTTCATTTTTTGCATTCATCTCTTCCCTAACAATTATAGGGTCATCATTAGTAATAAACAAAACAAAATAAGAATGAAAATCAGGTGGATAATACCTTTCTCATTGAATTTTTGTCTCAACTAATCTCCTCAATACCAGAATGATTCATCATCTTTCAATTGAAACTCTATCTTTTTTACTTCTTTCATTCTTGGTTGGACTTTCTGTTTGGAAACATTTTTCATTTCTTTAAAGACCACATCTCAACTATGCACAACCTTCTTAGATTTTGGGTTCCAAAGCTTATAACATTTCATATCATCTCTATATGTAATAAAGACACACTATCAAGTTTATTATCTACCTTACTTCCTTTCAAACATGTACATAAGAACCAAGGCTAAATATCCTTCCATGTTTAACGAAGTGTTTATTACCAATCTATGCCTCATGTGGACTCTCGTCATCTAATGTTGATGGGAGTGATCTATTTACCAAGTAATACAGAATGTCCACTACCTCTACTTGGAATTCCTATCCTAACCTATTACCATTGAACATGCTCCTTTCCTTTTCCATCAATTTCATGTTCATCCTTTCTATAACTACATTTTGTTAGGATGCATATGAAGCAGTCTTCTTCTTTCCTATAGCACACATCTTATATACTTTTTTAGTTCATTCATGAATATTTTTCCACCATAATTTGTCCTTGCCACCTTAATTTCTTTTCTCTTCCTGATTTTCTATAACAGAGTTAAACTCTTCAAATTTGTTCAAGACTTTAGATTTCTACAAATGAGACAAATGCCATACACTTTCCTGGTGATGAGGCTGATGCAAATCCAAATATATCATTATGCACTAGCTATAATATTCCCTCTACCAGCATAGCGTAAGAGGATAGTCTTACTTGAACATGTTTCCCATATAAGAAATGTTTATAGAAATCAAAATCCATAGAATAATTAAACATACCAGCTACCATAAAATTACCATCTAATACTTGAATGCCCTTCTCCTTGATATCTTCCAATATTTGACACCACTGCATAGTATTTTCTCCAGAGACAATAGGGGTTTGTTCTTCTACTTCCCTCTAAAGAAAAAAGGAATTGTTGCACCCATCACTAATATTTATTCTAAAGAGGTTATATAGAGTTCCAATTATAATTATCCTCAATAATGCCATTTCTCCTTGAACCATCCTGTAGGTATCATTTTTAGACACCATTTCTACACCTGGATCAGTCACATTACTTATAAAAATCAAATTTACATCCAATCATGTGATGTTTAGATGATTATGGAGTGTTTTAATCCTTCAATCCATGAACTTCAACATGAATTTTCCTCATTCCTTGATTCTTTATGTGAATTCATCTCCTAGGAAAACATCAACACCATTGTATCTTTCATACTTGTAAAACCACTTTCTATGAGGTGTGATATGAAAAGATGCACATGGGTCTATAAATATTGCCTCATGATCTATATGTGTGCTTGAAGAATCCAATGGTATGACCCTGAGGGGGGGATATATGGGGTTAGATATATATGATATAACATGAAGAGGAGTCATATGTAGGGTTAAATGTAGTACATGTAATATGTAAATTTATATGTAATAAAATTAGCCTAATAATGAAGTGACCACATGTGCAATGTGTGGGTGTGCATATATAAGGATCATGTAGTCATTATACAAAACATGTATTTCGTATATATGAATGTATTTGTGTATTTTTAGGGGTTTCTCCTATTGTGATCTATATTGGATTTATGGTGTGCGCCTCTAAATTTTATTTGCTTTGATCATCACATTTGATATCAGAGCATACAAAGCTATGGTTTTGGTGCTTCAAATAGGTCATCATGACATTCTCAATGCAATATATTTTCTATGACATTTCAGATAGTGAAGTTCTGGGCACAGGGAAATGTGATCTTAGGAAAATATCGTTAAAATTTGTGATTTATAAATAGATTTGGATATTTCACTAGACAGTTAATCACGGTAAATATGATAAAATTATCGTTAAAATCAAAAATCTATACGAGAAGGGTTATTTTTCTAAGACTTCTCAATTTATTAAATTACCATTTTCATGCATGCAATATGTAAAATGTGGAAAACAAATGACAAGCAAAAATACAATCACTTACAACCATAATAAGAGAGGCTATGATCTAGGATAACCTTCTTGAAGAAAACCTATCTTTCTTTGAATGGAAATGAATCTAAATACAAAGGAGTGAGATATATGGCTTATGGGTTTCTACAGTGCATAATCACTATTTTTTCTCTCTCTCTCTTTATTATGCTCTTGGCTATTTTTCTCATCTATGGAACAAAATACACTCGAATAAAATGGAACGACTTTTCCTCTGAGTAGCCCTATTATGACATATCATAATAGCCTACTAGTGGTTAAGTTTGACTCCTTCAACTCTTAACTAGAGTTACAATATTTAATTTTCTAGACTTTTATTCATCACGATCAAATAGATATCCTGTTTTCGATGAGTAATGGGGGTTGACATGACATCCTCACAAATCATGGTGTAAAAAACATGGAGGTCAACTTTCAGGTGACATAAATTTTGCATATATAGATTGATTTAGATGATCCTTAAGTCATTGGAAACATATATGTGTGTAGAATAGAGAGGGGCTGCAACACTTGAAAAAATTGGCCCCCAAAAAATGTTATTTAATTCTCTGAATGACTTCTAGAGGGTTTCAAACCCAAATTTCACTAAACTAGGACCCACGAGTAAAAATTGTTATGTGAGATGATTCGTCCATTTTTTCCACTCTAATAGCATCAAGGTGGATGATAAAAAATATAATGATCAAATATAGATGATACATCCCCATTTGGGGAGGCTTTTTTCCCCCAAAAAATCTACTAAATGAGGTGAAAATATTTTTCCTCTACCTTCTCCTAGGTTTACCATTTAGCCCTCACCATAAGCTATCCTTTCAACTTAATATACCAAAGGGCATGCTTCCCATGACTTATACTTTTGGACCTCTTCTCGAAAACTATATCCTCTATCAACTTTTCCTGAACATCTAATGACAAATTCTCCACACAAGAGAGGAATTGTTCCTCTTCCTTATCCAAAATGGAAGACTCAGAGTTTCGGATTCTCTACATTCACCATTGAGTAAATTTGCATGTAGAGGGGTATATTAAGTCTATATGCATTATCTCAAATCTTTCCTATTATTTCAAAGGGGCAATATCACAGATCCTTGATTTCATTACCAAGACCTTGTATTTTCTCATTGTTCAATTGTAACCATACTCTGTCTCCCACCCTAAATGACTTCTCTTCTCTATGTTGATCATGCTTAGATTTGTATCTTTCCTATGAGTTTTGTAACATCTCTTATACTTATAGATGGATCTGTCTACTCTTCTCAACATGTTTTTCCACCATTAAGGAATTTCCTATAGGATCCTCCCTCACTCCTCCTTGTTTTCATATTCAATATTAAAAAGTAAAGGTCAAAGATAATCCAAACAAAATAATGGAAATAGTGATCCAGCACAATACTCAAATTGAAAGGCTACCCATCACTCTCATATTCATCATACCAACATTAGCTTACAACTAAAGGAATATAACACAGGTCAACAACTACTCATTTCTAAAATTTCTCTATTATTCTAGTATATAACTAAACTATATATATTAAATTGGCTCTCCAGGTGAGATCCCTGGAGAGTGTACAAACACTCATACACACACTATATTCAATCAGGAGAACAACCTAGTACATATAGGTTTTCACACTAACAAGGTGGTTTCAACCACTCCCTAGATAGTAGGATCTGAGGTCTGAGATTAGAATCTAAATCCTATCCTTAAAACAACTAGCTGTATCTCTCTCCATTAATTCTAACACTCCCCCTTAATGGAGAAAGGGTACTGAAAAACAAAATACGCCTATTGGTCTAGTCTCAACTAGGCTTACAACTAAAACATGAAAAAAACTTGGTAACAAAGTTTTCATTTTTGTCTTCTTGCAGCAGAGCCCATACTTGTTCATTTGTGGATGAAGCTTCATCTTCACTTTCTTTCCCATAAAAAAATGATGGAGCTTCACCTCCTTTTTATGTTTTCTTCCCCTCTGAAGGAACACATGAACTCTTTTCCTCCTCTTCGAGTATATACTAACATTCTTTGCATTTGATGTTGCAGGTTCTATGATTCTTCAATTGCTTCTTCTTGTCTCCCAATATCTGCACAAAAAATAATGCTAGATTTATAAAGAGGACCACATTTTCTTTTATCTTCCTTCTCCTTCAGAAGAGCTTCCATTTCTCCATCTCTCACTGCTTCATCCCTCTCTACTAACATAGTTATGCCTTCAGACTCTTCACTCATTTCTGTTGCTGCAGGCATGTTCTGCATTTGATTTGTATGTGAGGATAGGCCTTCCTTCTCACCAAATAGTAATTCATCAATAAGATGTTTTTCAATCATCAAATTGATCCACTCATCATGATGTATATAAGTCTCATCAAACTTAATTTGTACATCTGGAAAAATTTCAGGTTCTACAATAATGGATGTGTTTTCATTATCACAAGTTTCAGTTACAGGCACACATTCATTACCCATCTTTGCATCTTTAGTTTCACAATCAAATATGGGATCATTTTGAAGAGCAATATCTTCAACATCATTGCTCTCATTCAAACAATGTTTAATTTCTAAAACATCCCATAAGAATTTTGCACTAAGAACCTCTCTATATTCATATATTATGCTGAGTATGATGCTATCATCTAATGCAAATGTTAGAAGACTTAATGTTGATGCATCTCCACTACCATTAATAACATCTTCAACATAATCCAGTAAATTTACCTTCCATAATAATGTTTTCATTACATTTTCCCATATTTCATAATTCATACCTGAAAAAGACGGTAAATTTAACCATTTAATAATCTCACCAAATTCCAAATCTGCATCTTGATCAGCTACTAGTCCATCAGCGTCAACTTGAAACACATCACTCAATTCAACAAAACAATATTTTGCATTTCTCCTTTGATTCTTTTTCCTTAGTTTTCTACGAGACTCTTTCAGTTTACTTTGAAGACCCATTTTCTCCCCTATCAATTTCAGATCTGGAAATTGATCCAGTACAGTCAAATTCTCCACCAGCACTTGAATATCACCACTGGATCAAACAGTCTCGTCTTCAGGAAAATACACCTATAAATCTATTAAATTATATCAACCCCTATATTACACTTAGATTGCAAGTGGTCCCATAGATAACTGTTCAAGACCACAGCAATTATGTCAAACTCAGTTGTTCAATTAAAAGCAAACACATCGAGGTTCATACCTGCTGTTTATCCTAACTTCGTTTCTCCTATTACAGGTAGGAGTTGCTCAAAGAAATTAATGAGTTTTGTTGGATGTCTATTTATGCAGGTCTCAGCCAGTGAATGAGTTTTTATGGTGGCAACGCGGGATTCTCCGGGCGATAGGGTGCAGCCTACTTTGGTGCGGACAGCCATGTATTCTGTAAAAGAGTCCACTGGCCATGAAGCATTTGCAGCCCATCTCGAATTCATGTGTGTTTTCTCGGGATCGACAGCCACTATTGTCGGCAGCAGATATTGTCTGATGTAATGACCCCAGGCTATGTAATTGTGAAAAGTTTACTGTGGTAAAAGACAGTAATACAGTTGTTGTTATGTTTTAAACAAAACTGTGACAAACTATTTTTATTAAAGTAATTTAAATATTTCTTAAAATGCTGGCAGCCTCTAAGAGGTGGATCTTAAAGAAAGAGATCAGTTATGATAACTGATGGAAACAACCCTCCAAAACAGGAAAAGTCCTGACTGAGGGGGGGTTCTGTGCTGTGAGGACAGAAAGAAGAGATTCTTTTCCAAGAAGAGGAAAAAGAAAAGAAAAAAAGAGAAAAGTGGTTAAGTCTGGTGAGGACCAGATAACCAGGCACAGAGAGTGCACAAATCCTGTTGAGGGCTTGAGGCCTGCAGGATGGCTCGGGGGGAGAATTCCGTCTGAGGGATGGATCTCATGGCTGGGTGGACAAGCAGAATTAAAGCTCAGGTGACTTGTTTTGTTTGAAAAACCATTCCTGACACTGGCAACCAGGTACGGTTCCAAACTGTGAAGTCCCTAATTGAAAATAAATGTGCATTGAAATTTACAGTAGTCGAATAGGAAATATGTCTTTTTATTTCTTAGACACTGTCATGATGGGTAGCATACATGTACAAATGTAAACTTTAAAGTAAGGGACAGACTGTCAAATAATGAACAGGGTCTGGGCTAGTACTCGGTAAAGAAGGATACACAGAAATATTAAGCAAGACTGAATACTGGTATAAGAAAGCATTAACCGAGGTCTGGTTACTGTGTAACGGACTCAACCCAACCTCATTAGCGAGGTTAATACACTGTCAGTTAACGAACAGTTACCTGTGAATCAAACTGTAGTGAATACTATGACAGTTAACCGAAACAAATGATGTGAAATGACAATGGAATGAGGGTTTAAACCTCCGAATCTGAATAGAAGAGCACCGACTGTAGTCGGGTGTTACCCCCTCGACGGAGGAACAATGAAACAGTTGTTAGCATGAATGATTAATGACCTGTGCATAAACCGATATTCGTGAAACTGTATAAACAAAGAATGGAAATCATATTGTATTTCATTAACCTATGTCGCCAAGTCGCAGTACTCGCGGACTTGATATGAATATAAACCCTGTGTATCCAAAGCTATAAATGGAACACAGTGAACATATGAATATACAAACCCTGTGTATTTAAGAGCTATAAATGGAGTACAGAAAGTATATGTAGATATAAAAACTCTATGCATTTAGAGCGATAAAATGAGAAACAACGAGTATACATAAACAATACCATTCTGTGCATGCAACTTCGTTAAGAAGATATTCATGTTAAAACAAGGAAACCTGTGTGATAACAGTAAAGAGAGAACAGCAGGCATGCATATAGTGCAACCTTTTCCATAAAGAGAAGAGCATATAGAAATCTCAGAGCGTGTAACCAAAGCTATTAGCATAACTTGACCATATATAGGCGAATGCCGTTATGAAAACAAGTAGAATCAGCAACAAAATGTAAACTCCATGCTCTGTTTCAAATGTCGAAAAGCTGAGTCAGAATCATTTAACTACAGGCATAAATAATACCATGAGGGTTAGACGGAGTCTATTCTCTGTACACAATTACAAATAGTACCGAACGGTGAAGCTTTAAAAAGGAAAATATCAGTACACATTCGATAAGGGGAAAAACCCAAAAACCCTCATGTCCAGATCTGTGCGTGAAGGCCAGATCTGCAAACCATATGGATAAGAGCAGGTGTATCAAGCTTGCCTCAAGGGCAGCATTGTTAATCAAATGGAAAAACGTAACACGAGTATAAAGAACCCAGGAATTCGCTGTGAGTAATGAATTATCCAGCGAAGTCACTGTCACGACCAGTCTACATAACAAAGGAAAATGGTAAGGGTTCTCTTCAGAGAATACCCAGCGATTGAAACGAGGAAACCCGCGTTGGGGCAGTGGTCTGCACCAAACCACGAAACTATAAATTATGACCAGTATTCTATTCACTTTGCCATATAAACAGAACATAGGTTGCCGATACATACCTGTGTTTACCGGAGGGTTGCGTCGCTGTGTGTAGCTATCCCGATTCCATCTGAGAGGTAGCAAGTCTCAGCTGCACATCATGGCAAGGAAAGGGAATAAGATCCTAAGAAATCGCCGTGGTAACCAGAACAGTTAAATAATATTGTAGAACGAATATCCATTGGCCAGTACCTTTGAGGGTTTGTTGACAGGCGGTTCGTGGCCTCTGAGGCATTTGCAGAACGAAGAATTGTTGTTGGTGAATTTGAGTCGAAGATGGAGCATTGAACCGGGTCCGGAAAGACCGCAAGTGAAAATGAGCTCAGAGTCTGTGTGGAGACGATTAAGTATCACATGGAACCCTTGGATGATTCTCGTCCATCCAATCTCTGGATGGGATCCAAGCCGTCTAAACAAGGCGGGAACCAAAAGCGATAGAACCGAGATCTGCGTTTCCAAGGTGTCACATGGCCAAGGGAACCAGGCCATGCCACCTGCCCCGGTAAGGACGGCTGTCTTAAAGACAAAGATGAGTTGGCACCTGTAAATACTACGGCAGGACCATCAAGGGCCGCGCCATATTAACTCATGTTACTGTTGATAACCTATAGCTAGGTTCTGTCATAAGGGCAGGGTTTACACCCAACGCCCAGCTAATAATACATTACAATGCCTCGTGGTATATGGAAAATCAAAGTCAACAGAAATAAATATATGACCGATGACAATATATATTGTGTAATGTATGTGTAGGGTCGTTAAGGTAATGTGTATACATAAAAGAAACAGGAATATTATAAAGTGTATCGTTAACTTGTTAGGTTAGGCATACATTAAATTTTTTTTTTTATGTATATGTGGATATAGGTGTGACAAATTGGTATCAGAACCGAGTTTCAACACTGTGGCCTAAAGTAGAACATGTTTCATTGTGCAGAAGGGAACACCATGCATACATATGCAAGATAATGATGTACTTAACCATTGTCTGTTTATTTGGGGTGAAATACAGAATTACAACAGCTAACAGTTAAGCCAGAAAAGAGACAAAATGCAAGGAACCAGCAGTAACCCTCAAGAGAATCCAGAGCTGTGGGTACAATTGGGTGCAGAAACACGAAGTACCAACCTTGCAATCCTGGAAACTGTTCAGGAATTGAAGAATGAGATGGCACGGTTGCGAGAGGACAACGCGCGGTTGACCGTGGAATAAGAAAGAATTTTGAAGAGTTTGTCGGACAGGCAAAATCCCCCTCTATCCAACCCCAGTGCGGAACAGCAGAGGATGACAGAAGAACAGAATTATCAGATGGAACCTGAACTTTCAGAAGGCAAGGAGGATCATTCTGATAATGTACCAGAACAGCAAACTTCGAAACGACAGAAAATGGAGCTGCAGGGAGAGTTTCGAAAAATTAAACCCCCGCATTTTGATGGCGAACAGGAGGAAGCCGCTGAAGCTTGGTTAATAAATATGAATAAGTATTTTCAGTTGTACGAGTATGATCATAACCTGAAGGCAAGATTAGCTATTTTCCAGTTACAAGGTAAGGCAACCTTGTGGTGGGAGGAAATCAAAATTGTCAAAGGGGTAAGCGAACGGACCATTACCTGGGAGAAGTTTCAGAAATACTTCAAAAAAAGGTACCTGACTGAACGCTTTTACGATGAAAAGGCAAGGGAATTCCATGATTTAAGATTGGGACAGTAGACAATGGACGAGTTCATTAATCGCTTTACCTCACTACTACGTTATGTACCTTACATCAAGGAGGAGAAAGCCAAGGTCCAAAGGTTTGTGAGCAGCTTACCTTCATATATAAGGGAAAGGATTGAGTTTGACAATCCTAGGACCATGGATGAGGCTATTCGTAAAGCAAGGATCTGCTACCAACAGAGTAAGCAGAAGGGGGACACCTCAAACAAAAGATGGAATGAGAAAAGAAGCAGTCGGATGGTTGGGAGCAGCAAAGGAGGTCGCAGCAGTGGGAGTAAAGGTGCTGGTAAAGGATTAAATAGTAGATCTGTTGCAAGGAATGCGCCCCGATCTAGGCCAATGAGCGAATCTAGAGTAAATGAGCAACCTGTTAGACCAGAAGGTGAGGGGATGACCAGACCGCCAGTTCAATGCTGGGGCTGTGGAGGACCTCACTATGTTAAAAACTGCCCACAGCGAAAGGGGACAGACCAGATATCTCAAATTCACGAGGCATCGACCGTTGGGGACGTGGCACACAGTGTACCCAGAATTAATGTAGCTTTGGAAGACCGACAAGCGGAATACCAGCCATCTATGGTTGAATTCGAAGGTAAAATCTGAAATCTTTCTATAGCTGTTCTTATTGATCCAGGAGCTACTTTAAGTTATGTTAGCCCAAAAATAGTAGAACAGTGTAAACTACAAGCTGAAAAGTTCAGAAACCCGTGGCTGGTCCAATTAGTTACAGGAGCCAAGAGACGAGTCTTGGCCAAAGTAAATAATTGTTCCTTAACCATAGCAGGACAGCCAATAGTGGCAGATTTAAATGTACTACCGTTGGGTTCCTATGATATCCTGATTGGGATGGATTGGCTGGAGAAACACTGGTCCTTAGTGAATTGCAAGACAAAAACTATTTACTATAAGGATGACTGTGGGGAGCAGCAGGAGTTACAAGGAATCAAACATCCTGTACAGATTCGACCCATTACAGCAACTCAGTTAGCTAAATGCATCAAGAAGAAATGTCAAATCTATGCTATTCAGGTGGGTTACGCTAATCAGAAGGATAAAACTGCCATGTTGGGTAACATTCCGGTGGTGTAGGAGTTTGTAGATGTTTTTCCCGAGGAAGTACTGGGATTACCACCTAAAAGGGATGTGGATTTCACCATTGAACTGATTCCGGGGGCAGCACCTGTATCACGGGCACCATACCGTATGAGTGTACCAGAACTAACAGAATTAAAAATGCAACTGCAGGAGCTGTTAGATAAAAATTACATCCATCCCAGTGTATCACCCTGGGGAGCCCCAGTGCTGTTTGTCAAAAAGAAAGATGGAACTTTTCGGATGTGCATTGATTATCGTCAGCTGAATAAGCTCACGATCAAAAATAAATATCCTTTGCCTAGGATCGATGAACTTTTTGATCAGGTGAAGGGAGCGACGGTATTCTCTAAAATCGATCTGTGATCTGGTTACCATCAGATCAGAATTAAAGAGGAGGATATCGCTAAGACCGCTTTCAGAACGCGGTATGGGCATTATGAATTCGTGGTGCTACCTTTTGGTCTGACCAATGCACCTGCTACCTTCATGTGTTTGATGAACAGTGTGTTTCACAGGTTCTTAGACAAGTTTGTGTTGATATTCATAGATGACATTCTGATTTACTCCCGATCAAGAAAGGAGCATGAGGAACACCTTAGATTGGTGTTGCAAACTTTGCGAGAACATCAATTATATGCAAAGTTTAGTAAGTGTGACTTCTTCAAGGAGGAGATACAATACTTAGGCCATGTAATCACAAAGGAAGGAATTGCAGTAGATCCTGAGAAAATCAGAACTATAATGGAGTGGCCTATACCAAAGGACGTGGCAGATATTTGGTCCTTTATGGGGTTAGCGGGTTATTATAGAAGATTTGTCGAAGGTTTTTCTAGGGTAGCATACCCTATCACCTCCTTACAAAAGAAGGGAAAAGTATTTAAGTGGACCTCAGAATGCCAAAGGAGCTTTGAACAGCTCAAGCACTTACTCACCACCGCACCTGTATTGAGTATAGCTGATCCTAATAAGGATTACGTGGTCTGCACTGATGCAAGTAAAGAAGGTGTGGGAGGAGTGCTGATGCAAGAAGGAAGAGTCATTGCATATGAATCAAGGAAACTGAAGGAACATGAGCAGAAATACTCTGCTTACGACTTGGAGCTGGCAGCTGTTATTCATGCCCTGAAAATGTGGCGACACTATCTCTTGGGAAGAAAATTTCTGTTGCTAACAGACCACCACAGCCTAACAAATTATTTCAGCCAACCCACCTTAAATACGAGACAAGCTCGTTGGGCCGACTTCTTAAGCGGGTTCGACTTTGAAATTAAGCATTTAAAAGGGAAGGAGAACCGAGTAGCTGATGCATTAAGTCGAAAGATACAATGCGTGTGCAAGATTTCGGTCAGTAAATGGCAAAGCACTCTATTTGAAAAGATAAAAACAGCAGCTGAACAAGATGCTGTTTATCAGCAAATTAAACAGCAAATACAACAACTTTCTGGTAAGGAAATACAACAGGGGTATGAACTAGATGATGCTGGAATGTTGTATTTTAATAAAAAACTGTATGTACCCAATGAAGATAGTCTTAAGAAGTTGATTCTGGACGAATTCCACATCAGCCATTACACCGGGCATCCGGGATACCAGAAAATGGTTACCGCGCTTCGTAAGGAATATTACTGGCCAAAAATGAAGAAAGAGGTAGTTGAGTATCTAGCACGATGTCTAGAATGTCAGCAGATCAAGGCGGAGCACTTGCATCCAGCAGGGCTGCTACAACCCTTACCCATTCCGGAATGGAAATGGGAGACTATCTCCATGGATTTCATAACCGGATTGCCGCGAACGAAGAAAAATAATGATTCCATTATGGTGGTAGTGGATAAGTTGAATAAGGCAGCACACTTCATACCTGTGCAATCAACATATAAGGCTGTACAAATTGCTCATATTTTCATGCAAAATGTATTCAAATTGCATGGGCTTCCGAAGGTAATCATCTCTGATCGTGATGTTAAGTTTACATCAGCCTTTTGGAGGACATTGTTTGCTGAACTGGGAACACAACTGAACTTTAGCACAGCTTATCATCCCCAAACAGATGGCGAAACGGAGCGAGTGAACCAGGTTGTGGAGGACATGCTGAGAGCATGTGTTATGATGAAGCCAACCCAATGGGAAGATAATATCTCCACCTGGTCGAATTCGCATATAACAATGGGTATCACTCCTCAACATAGTTGAGTCCTTTTGAGGTCATGTATGGGCAAAAGTGCCGCACACCCTCAAGTTGGGGTGGACCTGAGGATAGGTTACGAATTGGTCCTGAAATGCTCAACGAAATGGAAGAAACAGTGAAAAGGGTGTGTACCAACTTAAAAGCCGCTCAGGATAGACAGAAAAGTTTTGCTGATCGAAAGAGAAGGTTCAAAGAATTTCAAGTTGGGGACCATGTGTTTGTCAGAATCCAACCCAGAAGGAGTACCTTGCAGTGGAGCGGGTGTGCCAAACTTGCACCTCGTTATTTTGGTCCTTTCCAAATCTTGGCAAGGGTGGGGCCGGTAGCGAATCAACTCACCCTACCAAGCCATATTAGGATCCACAATGTTTTTCACGTTTCCGTATTAAAACAATACGTCTACGATCCTAAACATGTGATTCAATGGCAGAATGTTCGGGTAAGAATTAATCTGGTCATTCTAGATAAGCTTTGTTCCGAAACAAGAAAATAACTAAATCTGTTGCTGATTGCAGGTCGAGCCGGAAGGCGAGGTTCTGGTCGAACCACTGACCATTCTCGACCGGAGAGAAGTGCAGCTACGGAAACGGGTTATTTTCCAAGCTAAAGTGCAGTGGCAGCACTATGGGCCGGAAGAAGCCACTTGGGAGGATGAGGAACTCCTTAGAAAAGCTTACCCGAATTTGTTTAAGGGTGACAGACATCGGGACGATGTCCAATCACAGGAGGGGGAGATGTAATGACCCCAGGCTATGTAATTGTGAAAAGTTTACTGTGGTAAAAGACAGTAATACAGTTGTTGTTATGTTTTAAACAAAACTGTGACAAACTATTTTTATTAAAGTAATTTAAATATTTCTTAAAATGCTGGCAGCCTCTAAGAGGTGGATCTTAAAGAAAGAGATCAGTTATGATAACTGATGGAAACTACCCTCCAAAACAGGAAAAGTCCTGACTGAGGGGGGGTTCTGTGCTGTGAGGACAGACAGAAGAGATTCTTTTCCAAGAAGAGGAAAAAGAAAAGAAAAAAAGAGAAAAGTGGTTAAGTCTGGTGAGGACCAGATAACCAGGCACAGAGAGTGCACAAATCCTGTTGAGGGCTTGAGGCCTGCAAGATGGCTCGGGGGGAGAATTCCGTCTGAGGGATGGATCTCATGGCTGGGTGGACGAGCAGAATTAAAGCTCAGGTGACTTGTTTTGTTTGAAAAACCATTCCTGACATTGGCAACCAGGTACGGTTCCAAACTGTGAAGTCCCTGATTGAAAATAAATGTGCATTGAAATTTACAGTAGTCGAATAGGAAATATGTCTTTTTATTTCTTAGACACTGTCACGATGGGTAGCATACATGTACAAATGTAAACTTTAAAGTAAGGGACAGACTGTCAAATAATGAACAGGGTGTGGGCTAGTACTCGGTAAAGAAGGATACACAGAAATATTAAGCAAGACTGAATACTGGTATAAGGAAGCATTAACCGAGGTCTGGTTACTGTGTAACGGACTCAACCCAACCTCATTAGCGAGGTTAATACACTGTCAGTTAATGAACAGTTACCTGTGAATCAAACTATAGTGAATACTATGACAGTTAACTGAAACAAATGATGTGAAATGACAATGGAACGAGGGTTTAAACCTCCGAATCTGAATAGAAGAGCACCGACTGTAGTCGGGTGTTACCCCCTCGACGGAGGAACAGTGAAACAGTTGTTAGCATGAATGATTAAGGACCTGTGCATAAACCGATATTCGTGAAACTGTATAAACAAAGAATGGAAATCATATTTTATTTCATTAACCTATGTCGCCAAGTCGCAGTACTCGCGGACTTGATATGAATATAAATCCTGTGTATCCAAAGCTATAAATGGAACACAGTGAACATATGAATATACAAACCCTGTGTATTTAAGAGCTATAAATGGAGTACAGAAAGTATATGTAGATATAAAAACTCTGTGCATTTAGAGGATAAAATGAGAAACAACGAGTATACATAAACAATACCATTCTGTGCATGCAACTTCGTTAAGAAGATATTCATGTTAAAACAAGGAAACCTGTGCGATAACAGTAAAGAGAGAACAACAAGCATGCATATAGTGCAACCTTTTCCATAAAGAGAAGAGCATATAGAAATCTCAGAGCGTGTAACCAAAGCTATTAGCATAACTTGACCATATATAGGCGAATGCCTTTATGAAAACAAGTAGAATCAGCAACAAAATGTAAACTCCATGCTCTGTTTCAAATGTCGAAAAGCTGAGTCAGAATCATTTAACTACAGGCATAAATAATACCCTGAGGGTTAGACGGAGTCTATTCTCTGTACACAATTACAAATAGTACCGAACGGTGAAGCTTTAAAAAGGAAAATATCAGTACACATTCGATAAGGGGAAAAACCCAAAACCCTCATGTCCAGATCTGTGCGTGAAGACCAGATCTGCAAACCATATGGATAAGAGCAGGTGTATCAAGCTTGCCTCAAGGGCAGCATTGTTAATCAAATGGAAAAACATAACATGAGTATAAAGAACCCAGGAATTCGCTGTGAGTAATGAATTATCCAGCGAAGTCACTGTCACGACCAGTCTACATAACAAAGGCAAATGGTAAGGGTTCTCTTCAGAGAATACCCAGCGATTGAAATGAGGAAACCCGCGTTGGGGCAGTGGTCTGCACCAAACCACGAAACTATAAATTATGACCAGTATTCTATTCACTTTGCCATATAAACAGAACATAGGTTGCCGATACATACCTGTGTTTACCGGAGGGTTGCGTCGCTGTGTGTAGCTATCCCGATTCCATCCGAGAGGTAGCAAGGCTCAGCTGCACATCATGGCAAGGAAAGGGAATAAGATCCTAAGAAATCGTCGTGGTAACCAGAACAGTTAAATAATATTGTAGAACGAATATCCATTGGCCAGTACCTTTGAGGGTTTGTTGACAGGCGGTTCGTGGCCTCTGAGGCATTTGCAGAACGAAGAATTGTTGTTGGTGAATTCGAGTCGAAGATGGAGCATTGAACCGGGTCCGGAAAGACCGCAAGTGAAAATGAGCTCAGAGTCTGTGTGGAGACGATTAAGTATCACATGGAACCCTTGGATGATTCTCGTCCATCCGATCTCTGGATGGGATCCAAGCCGTCTAAACAAGGCGGGAACCAAAAGCGATAGAACCGAGATCTGCGTTTCCAAGGTGTCACATGGCCAAGGGAACCAGGCCATGCCACCTACCCCGGTAAGGACGGCTGTCTTAAAGACAAAGATGAGTTGGCACCTGTAAATACTACGGTAGGACCATCAAGGGCCGCGCCATATTAACTCATGTTACTGTTGATAATCTATAGCTAGGTTCTGTCATAAGGGCAGGGTTTACACCCAACGCCCAACTAATAATACATTACAATGCCGCGTGGTATATGGAAAATCAAAGTCAACAGAAATAAATATATGACCGATGACAATATATATTGTGTAATGTATGTGTAGGGTCGTTAAGGTAATGTGTATACATAAAAGAAACAGGAATATTATAAAGTGTATCGTTAACTTGTTAGGTTAGGCATTCATTAAATTTTTTTTTTTTATGTATATGTGGATATAGGTTGACATCTGCCATCTCCTATGATATGTGTAAACTTTACGGGCCATATATACTTTTATTACCACTCTGCATAAACAATGAAAATTCTTGATCCATCATGTGCTGAGAAGGTTTAATGACTATAACTATTAAAATTTGAAACAATCTGGAATTTCAAGACGAGTCCATTGAGTCTTGAAATTTTTCAATATTGCAAATCGGAGAGGTATGATTTCTTATGCCCACGAGTCATTAATGAAAATTTTCGAGTTGCAGAAGCATAAATGAGGGTTTTGTACTACCCGCAATGCAGGTTCTTTTGAAAAAGAAAGATGAAGATGATTGATGATCATTCAAGTTTGTTTAAAACGTTTAAAATATTGCAAAGGAGATGGATAATTTATTTAATTTTTTTTACTTTCTTACCCTTTATAGAGTGACATCAACTTATATTTATTTTATTAAATATATTATTTATTAAAATAAAAATTAAATATAAAAATTATTAATTAGATATAATTTCAAAAATATATTATCTATTCGGAGGCTTCAAACAGTTATAGATATTCTCTCATGTTTAAAGATTAGAATAATACCCCAATCAAAATTTGGGAAATTTTGTTGAAAATGCTTTAGTTAAAAAAAGGCGATGGTGGAACTTTCGCTAGGAAATTTTAATAGGAACAAAATAAAATAACATCGATTATGGTTGTCATGATAATTAAATTCGATATTATGATGATAATATAAATCATAAATCAAATAAATACACTACAACTTATAAAATATAGGCAAACTAGCTTAAAAGTTGACTACTAAATATTCTATTATCATTACAATATAGATAAATCAATTAACCAAAATCTTAAAAATGAAATAGAAATAGAAAATTCCGTTTGCTAATCCTCATCATCCTTCCTAAAAATTTCCTAAATTCCTTCCCAATATGATTATCTTATATTTCTTCCTTGTACATTATTTATTTCGTTGACAAAAAAACTTCCACAATATTACATAGCGAGAGTTGTCCTTTCTAAAACTGAATGCATGTGATAACCTAGCAATTCTTCTTTTTAAACCTGAATGCATGTGCTATCTTATCATTTATTTTGAATGCATGAGCTATCGTATCATTTATTTTGTATCGTACAATACTATTTAATAAGAGTTATTTTCTTTTGATATAAAAATTTATTATTTCTTTTCTTATTTTATTTTTATATAAATTTAAATTCAAGAAAATCTTGCATCTATGGAATAATTTAAAATAACCGTTCATCTCTCTATTTATTGTATTGAAAACTTTACCCTCCTCAATGTTATCTATCAATTTTAACAATCTTAATAATCTTTTGTTTCTCATCAAAACCTTGTACAATATGATTGCTTGTATTTCACTCTTTATTAGTGGTGGGTTAGTATGTTTGATTTGAGTTGATTTTAAACTCCGGACGCGTTAATTCAAACGTGGCTTTGAAATGTTAATAAAGGACACGTGGGACTTCATAAGTGATTCATGAAAGTTATATGGGGTAGTTTATAATACTTCTTGAAAGGATTTTTTAAAGGCGTATTTTCAAAACAGTTTATTATATAAGTTTTTTTTTTTATTTATGTAATTTTTTTTAATTTATATATATATATATATTTGTGTGTTGGGGGTGCTTTAATACAAAGGGTTCATTTATAAAAGGACTTTTGAAAGCTTATAAAAAGAAAAATTTACTTAGTGTTGTTTTTTGTTTTTGTTTTTTTTTTAAAAGAAAGATGACTTTTTTTAATTTCTAGTCCTAATTCTTGCTGATTATATGGAAATATTATGATGTATGGACCATTAAGATATCAACCATGCTGCAGGCTCATGATGTTTAGGATTATATCTAGCTTGGGTTTTCATAATCTAAGGATAAAGCAGTGGAATGAGCTCTTAATAATGCAGAGGAAGAAATGGAAGAATGACAAGAAGAAGAATGCACAATTTTTTTGTTAATGGAAAACTTGTGAGCAATTTATGAAACCGAGTTTCGGACTAGCTAGGTGAGTCCATCATGAGGGCAATAAGATCTGTATTTTGAGAAGAGAGAGTCGAGAAAATTAAGAAGCTATTAATAGAAGAAAAGAAAGATATCTTTTTAACTTATGATGTCGGCTTGATTGATTTACAATTATTAATTAATTAATTCTTAATCAATTTAATTTTATTTATTTATTTATTTTTTTTTTTTATTATTATTTTATTAAATTAAATTAATAAAAGAATTATATCTAAAAGACTAATGTATAAATATTTTTTATGTTATCTAAAATTAAGTGATATGTTATATATTAATTAATTAATTAATTTTTAATTAATTTAATTTAATTTATTTTTTTAGATTTCAAAATTAAATTAAATTAATAAATATATTTTATTTAAAAGACTTATTTATATATTATATATATATATATATATATATAAATTATGTGATATGTTATATATATTAATTAATTAATTAATTTAATTTAATTAATTTTTTATTATTATTATTTTTTAGATTTCAAATTTAAATTAAATTAATAAATAAATTTTATTTAAAAGACTTATATATAAATATTTTTTATGTTATTTAAAATTATGTGATAGGTTATATATTAATTAATTAATCAATTTTTAATTAATTTCATTTTAATATTTTTTTCAAAATTAAATTAAATTAATAAATAAATTTTATTTAAAAGACTTATATATAAATATTTATTTGTGTTATTTAAAATCATGTGATATGTTATGTATTAATTAATTAATTAATTTTCAATTAATTTAATTTTTATTATTATTTTTTTTTAAATTTCAAAACTAAATTAACTTAAATTAAATTAAATTAATTAAATTATTTAATTAATGAAATAAATTATGAATTGTCAAATGCAGTCATAAGGGCGAATTAGATTAGTTTAAAGTTTTATTCATTTTATTTAATAAGGGTTTCCAAGTACTACTTAGCTTAAGACCATCATCCCTATTCATATTATTGGAGGATTTCTCAATTTCAATAGCCTCTTTAATTCTTCTTTTTAAATAATGGTCTTCCTTATGGATTAATTTAGCTTGTTCCATACATATATAGTGAGAAGAGGAACAAGCGTGCTCTGCTAGACCTGATTTATCCGACCTATTTTTAGTAATATCATTAATGTGTTCTTTTAATCTTACTCCGAAGGATCTCCCTGTTTCCCCTATATAAACTTTACCGCAGAACAGGGAATCAAATAAACGCCTTTATGATTTTTTGGGTCTATTGTGTCTTTAGCAGACTCAAGCATGTTTTTTATGGTGTTAGGGGGCGTGAAAGCAACCATAATGTTATGCTTAGCGAGAACTCTGGCAATTTTATCAGTGGTTCCTTAAATATAGGGTAAGGAGATTCTAAGGTTTTCAAGAGATTTTCTTTTTTGTTTATTGGTTATGGAATCTTTAATTATTTTATGGATAGTGTGATTTTGATAGCCATTGTTAAAAATACTTCATGGAGATGGACAAGTTCTTCTTCTAAATGTTCTGGGTCAGAGATTCTAGAGGCTCTCATGGTTAGGGTTTTGATGACACCAACTTTCTGTTTTGGATGGTGGTGGGAGTTTGCATGGAGATACCTGTCAGTGTGTGTCTGCTTTCTGAAGACCTGGTGGCTAAGCTTGCCATTTTTCTTGGTAAGGAGGACGTCTAAGAAGGGGAGCTGGTTGTCTTTTTCAATTTCAATGGTGAATTTTATGTGTTTGGAAAGGCTATTTAAATGAGATAAAAATTCCTTCAGCTTATCCAAACCATGGCTCCATTCAGCAAAAATGTCATCTACGAATCGTTTCCATTCTTCTGGGGTAAAGGGGAAAGATCTAAGGGCCATTTGCTCAAAGTGTTCCATGTAAAGATTGGCAATTAATGGTGATAATGGAGAACCCATTGCAACACCATGAGTTTGCTCATAAATTTTTCCCTTAAAACTGAAATATGAAGATTTAAGGCAAATGCTTATAAATTCCACCGTTTCAAGGTCTGTAATTTTCTTCAGGACTTCTAAGGCTTCATCTACTGGAATCATAGTGTAGAGAGACACCACGTCAAAGCTAACCATTAGGTCCTTGTCATTAAATTCTAGGTTTTTGATCCATTCTATGAAGGAAGCGGAATCTTTGATGTAAGAGGGAGTGTTACCGGATAAAGGTCTAAGTTTGCTTGCTAGATATTTAGCTAACCAGTAAGTGGGAGATCGTATAGTGTTTACTATAGGTCTTAATGGAACACCAGATTTATGGATTTTAGGCACTCCATAAATTCTAGGGATAATGGCATTGTTAGGAATTAATTTTTTCTTAATGGAGGCATCAAGAGAGGAGCTTTTAATTTTGTCACTTACTTGGCGAAGAATTTTGCTGCTAGGGTCTTTGTTCAAAACTCTATAACAACCACTATTGTTTAAGTGTTCTTCCATTTTATGCTCATAATCAGACCTATTCATGATAACCGTGGCATTACCTTTGTCGGCTTTTAAGATTATAATGTTTTTGTTATTCTTGATGTTTTTTAGGGCTATGGCTTCTTCTTTGGATATGTTGCTGGGGGGAGGCCTAGCATTTCTACGAATTCTGGAAACATCTTGTCTAATTTCCTCCACTGTATTTTGGTCATTGTTTTTTATAACGACTTTAATGTTACTTATTATGTCTGATATGGGAATTTTGGCTAGGGATACTGCAAAATTTAAACCTTTTTCAAGAAGCATTTTTA